>JBAIZL010000002.1:174804523-174832023 GCA_036971475.1 Prosapia bicincta
TTTAAGATGACAATGTCCAAAGCTTTACATTATGTGACGGGTCTCATTTAGTGATTATATTTTGTTTACTTAATAAATGGCGTTTATATAAGAGGGTAAAAAAATACTTTCGTAGTTGTTTGAAAAAACATTTCTTAACTGAAAACTTGCAAATTTTGTGTGGTTTTTTATAAAAGTTACTACTTTTGTAGTAATAGCCAAAAAACCACTACTTACTGATATTTTTCAGCAGACGCGTTTGACACTAACGAAAGTAATTTTTATTTCCTTTTTTTGAACTTTTGTGTGAGTTAAAGAGAATTTGAAGTAAAATATGTTATACAATTTGCATGAGGTTCTTTGAAATTGGACAATAAGCAATAAGTTTATTGAATAGTATAAGATATTACATCTTTTCATCACTATTATAGTAATAATGTATTGGTTATCCGAATAAACAATTTCTTCCAACCTCGCGAAATATACTTAGTAACAAAACCAAGCTATGCTGAAAGATTGTCGCTTTGGTTCTAAGTTAACTATTCAAAATCTTTTAAGACACGAAACTTCATGATACCACTATAGGAACGAACAAATCAAACACTTGTTTAACATAGCAACGTCTCTGATCATAATAAGATACATAAACCGCTCAAAGCTAGCGGATTATTCAGGATGCAGTCAAATTCTAGTTCATATTGTCAGGTAACTTGACATTTGAAGGGGCTTAAATTACGTTACAATGCCGTTTATAGGAACGGAAAAGACTGTTTGTCTGAAATTCTTCAAAGGGTTGTTGAGGAACAAGTAGGGTGTTGAAAAGTCGAAATTAAACATTTATTGTTCCTTCTATTATATAAAACTATAGTAGCGTGTGAATTAAATTGCAATATCTCTTGAAATGTTCTTTGCAATAAAGTGTTTTCAATTTCAGGAAATGTATGCCTTTTACTGCTTGTATGTTTCAAATTTTATAATTTATATATACAGGTAATTACAAACTTGTAAGAGAACTTCTAACATTTATATTTTCCTGCTATTACTCGACTGTGGAATCAAATATAAACAAAGGTCCGCCGAAACATTTAAAATTGGTAGTGAATCGAACGTACTACTCGATTTTGAATAATTGTTTGTTTATCGTTCTAAGGCAACCAGCCAGTGTGAATATTACGTATCTCCAGACAATTGTTAGGGGTATAGAAGGGATTATAGAAAGGATGAAAAACCGCTAAGTACAGAATTTAGGTGATATAGCATTACGAAGTCGTATCTGAGATAAACCTACTAAATGTATACCATATTTAATGTCACCTTTATGTATCATTCTGTTTAGGTAATGTTAACAATGGGTTACGTACTACTCGATTTTGAATAATTGTTTGTTTATCGTTCTAAGGCAACCAGCCAGTGTGATACTTACGCATCTCCAGACAATTGTTAGGAGTATAGAAGGGATTATAGAAAGGATGAAAAACCGCTAAGTACAGAATATAGGCGATATAGCATTACGAAGTCGTATCTGAGATAAACCTACTAAATGTATACCATATTTAATGTCACCTTTATGTATCATTCTGTTCAGGTAATGTTAATAATGGGTTACGTACTACTCGATTTTGAATAATTGTTTGTTTTTCGTTATAAGGCAACCAGCTAGTGTGAATATTACGTATCTCCAGACGATTGTTAGGGGTATAGAAGGGATTATAGAAAGGATGAAAAACCGCTAAGTACAGAATATAGGTGATATAGCATTACGAAGTCGTATCTGAGATAAACCTACTAAATGTATACCATATTTAATGTCACCTTTATGTATCATTCTGTTCAGGTAATGTTAACAATGGGTTACGTACTACTCGATTTTGATTAATTGTTTGTTTATCGTTCTAAGGCAACCAGCCAGTGTGAATATTACGTATCTCCAGACAATTGTTAGGGGTATAGAAGGGATTATAGAAAGGATGAAAAACCGCTAAGTACAGAATATAGGTGATATAGCATTACGAAGTCGTATCTGAGATAAACCTACTAAATGTATACCATATTTAATGTCACCTTTATGTATCATTCTGTTTAGGTAATGTTAACAATGGGTTACGTACTACTCGATTTTGAATAATTGTTTGTTTATCGTTCTAAGGCAACCAGCCAGTGTGATACTTACGCATCTCCAGACAATTGTTAGGAGTATAGAAGGGATTATAGAAAGGATGAAAAACCGCTAAGTACAGAATATAGGTGATATAGCATTACGAAGTCGTATCTGAGATAAACCTACTAAATGTATACCATATTTAATGTCACCTTTATGTATCATTCTGTTCAGGTAATGTTAATAATGGGTTACGTACTACTCGATTTTGAATAATTGTTTGTTTTTCGTTCTAAGGCAACCAGCTAGTGTGAATATTACGTATCTCCAGACAATTGTTAGGGGTATAGAAGGGCTTATAGAAAGGATGAAAAACCGCTAAGTACAGAATATAGGTGATATAGCATTACGAAGTCGTATCTGAGATAAACCTACTAAATGTATACCATATTTAATGTCACCTTTATGTATCATTCTGTTTAGGTAATGTTAACAATGGGTTACGTACTACTCGATTTTGATTAATTGTTTGTTTATCGTTCTAAGGCAACCAGCCAGTGTGAATATTACGTATCTCCAGACAATTGTTAGGGGTATAGAAGGGATTATAGAAAGGATGAAAAACCGCTAAGTACAGAATATAGGTGATATAGCATTACGAAGTCGTATCTGAGATAAACCTACTAAATGTATACCATATTTAATGTCACCTTTATGTATCATTCTGTTTAGGTAATGTTAACAATGGGTTACGTACTACTCGATTTTGAATAATTGTTTGTTTATCGTTCTAAGGCAACCAGCCAGTGTGATACTTACGCATCTCCAGACAATTGTTAGGAGTATAGAAGGGATTATAGAAAGGATGAAAAACCGCTAAGTACAGAATATAGGTGATATAGCATTACGAAGTCGTATCTGAGATAAACCTACTAAATGTATACCATATTTAATGTCACCTTTATGTATCATTCTGTTCAGGTAATGTTAACAATGGGTTACGTACTACTCGATTTTGAATAATTGTTTGTTTTTCGTTCTAAGGCAACCAGCTAGTGTGAATATTACGTATCTCCAGACAATTGTTAGGGGTATAGAAGGGATTATAGAAAGGATGAAAAACCGCTAAGTACAGAATATAGGTGATATAGCATTAAGAAGTCATATCTGAGATAAACCTACTAAATGTATACCATATTTAATGTCACCTTTATGTATCATTCTGTTCAGGTAATGTTAACAATGGGTTACGTACTACTCGATTTTGAATAATTGTTTGTTTATCGTTCTAAGGCAACCAGCCAGTGTGAATATTACGTATCTCCAGACAATTGTTAGGGGTATAGAAGGGATTATAGAAAGGATGAAAAACCGCTAAGTACAGAATATAGGTGATATAGCATTACGAAGTCGTATCTGAGATAAACCTACTAAATGTATACCATATTTAATGTCACCTTTATGTATCATTCTGTTTAGGTAATGTTAACAATGGGTTACGTACTACTCGATTTTGAATAATTGTTTGTTTATCGTTCTAAGGCAACCAGCCAGTGTGAATATTACGTATCTCCAGACAATTGTTAGGGGTATAGAAGGGATTATAGAAAGGATGAAAAACCGCTAAGTACAGAATATAGGTGATATAGCATTACGAAGTCGTATCTGAGATAAACCTACTAAATGTATACCATATTTAATGTCACCTTTATGTATCATTCTGTTCAGGTAATGTTAACAATGGGTTACGTACTACTCGATTTTGAATAATTGTTTGTTTATCGTTCTAAGGCAACCAGCCAGTGTGAATATTACGTATCTCCAGACAATTGTTAGGGGTATAGAAGGGATTATAGAAAGGATGAAAAACCGCTAAGTACAGAATATAGGTGATATAGCATTACGAAGACGTATCTGAGATAAACCTACTAAATGTATACCATATTTAATGTCACCTTTATGTATCACTCTGTTTAGGTAATGTTAACAATGGGTTACGTACTACTCGATTTTGAATAATTGTTTGTTTATCGTTCTAAGGCAACCAGCCAGTGTGATACTTACGCATCTCCAGACAATTGTTAGGAGTATAGAAGGGATTATAGAAAGGATGAAAAACCGCTAAGTACAGAATATAGGTGATATAGCATTACGAAGTCGTATCTGAGATAAACCTACTAAATGTATACCATATTTAATGTCACCTTTATGTATCATTCTGTTCAGGTAATGTTAACAATGGGTTACGTACTACTCGATTTTGAATAATTGTTTGTTTATCGTTCTAAGGCAACCAGCCAGAGTGATACTTACGCATCTCCAGACAATTGTTAGGAGTATAGAAGGGATTATAGAAAGGATGAAAAACCGCTAAGTACAGAATATAGGTGATATAGCATTACGAAGTCGTATCTGAGATAAACCTACTAAATGTATACCATATTTAATGTCACCTTTATGTATCATTCTGTTTAGGTAATGTTAACAATGGGTTACGTACTACTCGATTTTGAATAATTGTTTGTTTATCGTTCTAAGGCAACCAGCCAGTGTGAATATTACGTATCTCCAGACAATTGTTAGGGGTATAGAAGGGATTATAGAAAGGATGAAAAACCGCTAAGTACAGAATATAGGTGATATAGCATTACGAAGTCGTATCTGAGATAAACCTACTAAATGTATACCATATTTAATGTCACCTTTATGTATCATTCTGTTCAGGTAATGTTAACAATGGGTTACGTACTACTCGATTTTGAATAATTGTTTGTTTATCGTTCTAAGGCAACCAGCCAGTGTGAATATTACGTATCTCCAGACAATTGTTAGGGGTATAGAAGGGATTATAGAAAGGATGAAAAGCCGCTAAGTACAGAATATAGGTGATATAGCATTACGAAGTCGTATCTGAGATAAACCTACTAAATGTATACCATATTTAATGTCACCTTTATGTATCATTCTGTTTAGGTAATGTTAACAATGGGTTACGTACTACTCGATTTTGAATAATTGTTTGTTTATCGTTCTAAGGCAACCAGCCAGTGTGATACTTACGCATCTCCAGACAATTGTTAGTAGTATAGAAGGGATTATAGAAAGGATGAAAAACCGCTAAGTACAGAATATAGGTGATATAGCATTACGAAGTCGTATCTGAGATAAACCTACTAAATGTATACCATATTTAATGTCACCTTTATGTATCATTCTGTTCAGGTAATGTTAACAATGGGTTACGTACTACTCGATTTTGAATAATTGTTTGTTTTTCGTTCTAAGGCAACCAGCTAGTGTGAATATTACGTATCTCCAGACAATTGTTAGGGGTATAGAAGGGATTATAGAAAGGATGAAAAACCGCTAAGTACAGAATATAGGTGATATAGCATTAAGAAGTCATATCTGAGATAAACCTACTATATGTATACCATATTTAATGTCACCTTTATGTATCATTCTGTTCAGGTAATGTTAACAATGGGTTACGTACTACTCGATTTTGAATAATTGTTTGTTTATCGTTCTAAGGCAACCAGCCAGTGTGAATATTACGTATCTCCAGACAATTGTTAGGGGTATAGAAGGGATTATAGAAAGGATGAAAAACCGCTAAGTACAGAATATAGGTGATATAGCATTACGAAGTCGTATCTGAGATAAACCTACTAAATGTATACCATATTTAATGTCACCTTTATGTATCATTCTGTTTAGGTAATGTTAACAATGGGTTACGTACTACTCGATTTTGAATAATTGTTTGTTTATCGTTCTAAGGCAACCAGCCAGTGTGATACTTACGCATCTCCAGACAATTGTTAGGAGTATAGAAGGGATTATAGAAAGGATGAAAAACCGCTAAGTACAGAATATAGGTGATATAGCATTACGAAGTCGTATCTGAGATAAACCTACTAAATGTATACCATATTTAATGTCACCTTTATGTATCATTCTGTTTAGGTAATGTTAACAATGGGTTACGTACTACTCGATTTTGAATAATTGTTTGTTTATCGTTCTAAGGCAACCAGCCAGTGTGATACTTACGCATCTCCAGACAATTGTTAGGAGTATAGAAGGGATTATAGAAAGGATGAAAAACCGCTAAGTACAGAATATAGGTGATATAGCATTACGAAGTCGTATCTGAGATAAAACTACTAAATGTATACCATATTTAATGTCACCTTTATGTATCATTCTGTTCAGGTAATGTTAACAATGGGTTACGTACTACTCGATTTTGAATAATTGTTTGTTTTTCGTTCTAAGGCAACCAGCTAGTGTGAATATTACGTATCTCCAGACAATTGTTAGGTGTATAGAAGGGATTATAGAAAGGATGAAAAACCGCTAAGTACAGAATATAGGTGATGTAGCATTAAGAAGTCATATCTGAGATAAACCTACTAAATGTATACCATATTTAATGTCACCTTTATGTATCATTCTGTTCAGGTAATGTTAACAATGGGTTGTCATTAAAGAATATTGTGTTGTACGCCATAAGTATGGTTTAACTTTCATAAACGGTTAGACACCCTTGGCTTTTGAAAATCCTTCAGGTATTAACACCAAACCCCTTTGTGTCAGATAATCAATATCATGCCTTTGAGATAGCTGGCATTAAACTCTAAGCCGTTACTCATGTTTAAATTAAACGGGATGCGGTGGTTCACGTCTCAATGCACCCTTATACACAGAATTAGAAAGAGTTTAAAAAATCTTTTCAAATGTTACCATTTTAACACTTCATTCATCAGAATTCTTTTTCAAGACTATATAAATTTCAGAGATTTTAGTTTTTATGACTACCCAACTAACGGAATTTCATCTTATGTTTAAATCCTTTATAATATTATCGAATCAACATTATTTGGTTTTTGTCGACCTTAGCAATTTCGTTATTTTTTCATCGGTGAGTTTTCTCGCGGAATTTGTCAAGAAACCTTATGAAAACCGTGGGTTTCCAGTTTTGTTGTCCCGAGTGCTAGATAGTTACGTGTCTGCTTCACTTCAACGAAAGAGTTTTTCCTTTCAGATACTTGCTGTAAATAGTTTAATGTCAAATTTAAAAAGAGTTTTTTTGAACAGCCAACAAAGACTCTCGACATGACGGCTATTTTTTATACGAGTTGATTAGTGAAACTATTGTACTCATATTTAATTTATGTACATAACATGATTTCAAAACAAAGCGAATTAGTTTCAAGATAAGATTTTACAAAACTATTGAGCGAATGATTCATGTTTCCTTTGTTACAAAAAAGACTTGGTATCTGAGATTTACAGCGCTTCTTGAAATGGAAATTAAAGACATCATTGGTGACACGATTCCTGCTGTCCAGGAAGATCTTAAGGAACACAGCGATTTGAAATTTAAGCTTTTGTTCCTCGAAAAAGCGCATAATGGCACGCTTAAAAGTTTTAACTGTCAACACTTGAGCTTCTAAAAGAATCACCATCCGAGCAAAATTTATGTGTGACGCGTACCTAAAGTGATTTGACCAAGGAAAAACTAAACCGCTTCTACTTTGCGTAATGCTGCTTAACTTTGTACAAATAAAGTACGTATTCATTTAGAAGTCTTTGCATTTTTTCCCGTTCAACGTAGCCTGACAAGCGAATACTTATAAATAAGGATTTACAATATCAAGCCTATGATTCCTAGATTAGTTCCGTTGCTACGTTTTCGTTCAACCTAAGTCAAAGGAACTATTACATGGAAAAATATTAAAATATTGTTTGCAATTTATATGTAATGTCAGGTACATAGAATTGATGAAGTGGTAGATTTTTACTCGCATTAAATATCCATTGAACATTTTAATTTAAAAATTAATTAGAGATCCTAATCAAAATGCCTTTACTATATATGTTACACGGTTCCTTTACTTCAGACAATATGGTACAACGTTGTGGATCTGGGCGATGTATATTAGGCCAAATAGCAGCGATAACTATTCATAGCCCATCAAATCGTTTTCTATATTTTATTCGAAAGCATACTACTATCTCTATATGACGTTTCTACTATGGAATAACGCCTGAACACAGGTATATCTGGCTTTGTGGCCGTGCAATATGCATGGCATTGCTGCTAAACATCTGCTTGTCGGTGACGAAGTGATTTTAAAGTTTGATCTCCTGGTAACTCCACCGGTGTATCTTGAGTTTATCTTCACCACGATTGCTATAAATAATTGTAATATTCTTCGCCTAAGTGAAAAAATTGAATGTATTACTCGTTTCCAAGTGATTTCAGAATAGGTGCAAATAAACACTTACCTACATTTAATTATCAATATTGAAAGAAATTTATTATTCTATGCAGCACTAATATAAGAATATAATAATATGTACATTACATATAATAATATGTAAAAAAACTGGTGAGTAAAATAGTCGTCTGCGATAAAATCGTAAAATAACTAATAGTATGCGCGTTGAAGTCAATAAAATATGTAAACTAGTTATACTTTATTTCTTCAACACTTTAAGTATACAAGAAACGGAAGCCGTTTATAGATATAAATTGAAGGCATAAAAAGATTTTCAACTTGGCTCTCAGTTATAATATAATTTGTAGCAGCCTCAATCTTCATTCATGCGTTTTGTTTGCAATTGTTGTTCAAAATTTCCAATGCTTTGCGTTATTCTTGCAGGAGGTGTGTTATAAATATTCCTTGAAATTTTATATATATATATAGATTTTTTGGACTAGGAGACTGACAGACTTACCTTGATAAGAGTCCATTCTGTAGTCTTGAAATAGAAACACATAAAAGCACTTAAACTATGATATATTTCAACCACACAGTGGTCTTTGTCAATCGAAGAGAAAACACAAAAAGAAATATGAGAGAATGAAATAAAATAATTGTAATCACAGATTGTGTAGAGTAGAAATCAGATGTCACAGATGCACAGATTAAAGATATATATATTGTTTCCATGAACATATGAGTGATTATAGTATATATAACTCTGTCAGGGGAAAAGAGATAAGGCTATTTGGAAAAAAAATGAATGGATTTATCTGATGTTGAGGTTAGGGGATTCTCTGGACTTGGTACACCACTGGTATGATAGTTCCCACCTTCTCAGATCTGAGGGATTGCAATCAGGGGGGAGTGATTTAATTATTTTTGTGGTATAGCAGTCCTCAAAAGTTGTTATGTTGTGAATCGCAGCATGTTGAGCTGTTGGTCTAACCATATTCATAATTTTAACATCAACAATGATGTAAAACAAGTGTTGAAGCACCCTGTGTCCCAATTAGGAAGATGTCATCTATATATCAATACCAACATAATGGCTGGTGTGTTTGTGTCTTTAGAAAACTTTCTTCCAACAATCCCATGTACAGATTTGCGTACGATGGTGCAATTCTGGTACGCATTGCTGTTCCCTTTATTTGAAGGTAGTTCCTTCCCTCAAACTAAAAGTTGTTCTTCTCGAAGATGAACCTGGTCAGGTTCACAAGAAAAGGTGTAGTGGGAGAAGGCTTGCCTGGGCGTTTGTTTAGAAAATTCTCTATTGCAGATAGGCCATGTGCATGAGGGACGTTGGTATAGAGAGAGGTGTCATCTATGGTGACCAAAATAGTTACCGGGGGTAGAGGTACAGATATTTGTGAGAATTGATCTATGAAGTGATTGGTGTCCTGGGTATGTGATGGAAGGTTCTTTACTAAGGGTTGAAGGTGTGAGTCGAGGAAAGCTGAAATTTTTGAAACACTTGAGACATTTCTAGACAGCCTGACACAATTCTCCACACTTCAATTTACCTACATCAGCCATCACCTTTTTGGATGTAGAGTTAACACCCCAGAATGGAAATAACAACACAGGAATTCACATCAAACCTACAAACCACCTACAATATCTCCATTTTGACAGCAACCACCCAATAAACATAAAACGATCCATTCCATACAGTCAAGCAATCAGGGGTAAGAGAATCTGTTAGAATGATAGGGAATTGGAAGATTTAAATAGAAAGATATCAACAGCCTTCCAGAGAAGAGGATACCCAAAAAAACTCATTGAAAAACCAAATTCATTCAGCACAATCCTCGGTTCACCTTAAACCACAAACAGAACAGAATAAACTTTTTTTAATAACCGACTACCATCCCGGTCTACATAAACTCAACAAGATATTGAGAGATGGCTTCAAAATTCTTCAAGCTTCCGTCCACATCAAAAATCTTTTCACCGATCCACCGCAAATTTAGTACAAGCAACCTCCCAACTTGAAAAACATCCTAGTACATCCTAAACTACCAGACTCTGATGCAGAGAAATCACACAAACTTCCTCATGGCTCCTTCCCATGTAATAGATCTAGATGCAAGACGTGTCCAATACACCCCTCAGCAAATAGTTTCAACAGCCAAACAACAAAAATGGTCTTCAAAATACAGGGTCTTCATAATTGTACATCGAAAAATGTCATATACCAGCTACAATGTAAACTTTGCTCAGCACAGTACATAGGCCTGACCACGGATGGTCTGAATATCAGAATAAATGGCCACAGACATGATGTTAAAATTATGAATATGGATAGACCAACAGCTCAAAATGCTGCGAGTCACAACATCACAACTTTTGATGACTGCTATACCACAAAAATAATTAAATCACTCCCCCCTGATTGCAATCCCTCAGAACTGAGAAGCTGGGAACTATCATACCAGTGGTATACCACGTCCAGAGAATCCCCTAACCTCAACATCAGATAAATCCATTAATTTCTTTTCCAAATAGCCTTATCTCTTTTCCCCTGACAGACCTATATAAACTATAATCACTCATATGTACATGGAAACAATATATATATATATATATATATATATATATATATATATATATATATATATATATATATCTTTAATCTGTGCATCTGTGACATCTGATTTCTACTCTACACAATCTGTGATTACAATTATTTTATTTCATTCTCTCATATTTCTTTTTGTGTTTTCTCTTCGATTGACAAAGACCACTTTGTGGTTGAAATATATCATTGTTTAAGTGCTTTTATGTGTTTCTGTTTCAAGACTACAGAGTGGACTCTTACCAAGGTAAATCTGTCAGTCTCCTAGTCCAAAAAATCTAAATAATCTTTACCAACCAAAACCAATCTATAAATATATCTATCTATCTATATATATATATATATATATATATATATATATATATATATATATATATATATATATATATATATGTATATATATATATATATATATATATATATATATATATATATATATATATATATATATATATTTATATATATATATATATATATATATATATATATATATACATTCTTTTACTTAAAAAGGTTTTGTACAGGTAGAAAAAAATCTTCTGCAAACGTTAAGTATAGTGAAGTAATTTTCTCCTATTGAAATGCGAAAAACTCTGTGATCGAGGACTTCTTCTGGAGGACAAAACTTTCGCTTAGTTACAAAACTTGGATACAGATTTTATCACGTAGCATCTTATCCTCGTATTACCGTAAAGGGAAAGCAGGAACCAACTTTACGACATCAAGTGCTCATATGTAAATATGTTAAATTATATACTTTATTACACAAAATTGAGGTCCTAATCCTGCCAGTGTGAGGCCCTAAAAATGGGGCAGGCTTAACATCCTACTGTGTTTGGAGCTAAATTTAGTTATGAATAGGCCGAATTAGTTTTTGTCTTTTTAATAGGCTTGAATAAAATTACTAGGAAAGACTAGGTAGGCGTTAAAAGAAAATTTTGTATCGGGTTAAAACTAGATAGCCTATGTATTCATAATAATCCTATAGGTTTTTATTAATAATAGCCTCGTAAGAGACCCATATTCTCTCATATTTCTTTTTGTATTTTCTCTTCGATTGACAAAGACCACTGTGTGGTTGAAATATATCATTGTTTAAGTGCTTTTATGTGTTTCTATTTCAAGACTACAGAGTGGACTCTTATCAAGGGAAGTCTGTCACTCTCCTAGTCCAAAAAATCTAAATAATCTTTACCAACCAAAACTAACCTAAAAATATATAAACATATATTTAATCTTTTCATTTTCATATTCCTTCCCTATCTTTGTATGTGTTCTTTCCTCCTTTCCTATCTTATATATAATGAATCTTCCTAAGCTGTATTTGAAACAGCTTAAAAACCTGGCTTTTAAAATCTCAAAAATAAACATGCATATACTGTTTTTAGAAGCATGCCTAAATCTAGGCATTACACCAAAGAGTTTAAATATGAAATCACCACTGTCAGGTATGCCCCAGTATATCAATACTCTTATTTCTCCAATTTACAAAAACAACTCTTTCCAAATTACACTTTTGGTCTTACAGTGTCACAAACAAGAACTAGTCAAATTATCTGAATTACTAACCTCAACTGCCAAATTAATTAACTCCAATTTTCCATATCTAATACAACAAATGGAAGATACTCTCAATAAAGCATACATACTACAAGACAATCTTGCAATGAATAAAATACATAAACTTTCAAAACTCTGCATTCAAGAAATAAATCTTTTTGGCCAAATCAAAAAATATGATAATCCAGTTTTACCTGCCGACAAACCACCTCTTGTTTGTGACAAACCTAGCCTAAGTTCTCTCTTCAAGATACCAGTACCCTGTCGACAACTCCCTAAACTGCCAACCCAATCATTATTGCTAAATAACAAAAAATAATAATAATAGTAGTTCCGATATAAGAAATAACCCTTCACCAAAAACAGTTGCTGTGCACAATATTTCCAACCACACACTCTCGGTACATGAACTACAAGTAATTTCTAAGGGCCTGTCATTCACACCAACTAAGGAAATAGACCAATTCAAGTTAGGAATATATGTTTTCAGCTTTGCCAGAAAACTTAGGATAAAAAATTATATAGCTCAGACACCAACTTTCAAAACGGATACAAACATAGACGTATGTCTTGCAAAATTCAAACCACCCTCCAACTGGGATCCACCACCACTACCACCTGATCACCCCATTGAACTTTACATTAACTTTATCATGCAAAGCATCACCGATATAAATTTCACTAAAAATCTGAAGACTAAAACTAACCTTACCAAATTAGAAAAAGCGGCAATATTTTCGTTGAAAAACAATAAAGATATTATGATTCTTACAGCAGATAAAGGTTCAACCACTGTCATCATGAACAAAGAAGACTACATCAAAGAAGCAAATAAGCAACTGTCAGACATCACAACATAGAAAATACTTACAGATAACCCTACTACAGAATTCAATAATTTACTCTCGGACCTACTCAAATATACAGCTCCTGAACAAAATATTTCAGAAACATCTTTAAAATTATCATATAATGAAAACCCCTCTACTCCTCAATTCTTTATATTACCAAAGATCTACAAAAACACAATCCCTCCACCTGGTAGACCAATAATTGCTGGCTGCAATTCAGTAACGGAAATAATTTCAGGTTTCCTCGACTCACACCTTCAACCCTTGGTAAAGAACCTTGCATCACATACCCAGGACACCAATCACTTCATAGATCGACTCTCACAAATATCTGTACCTCTACCCCCGGTAACTATTTTGGTCACCATAGATGTCACCTCTCTCTATACCAACATCCCTCATGCACATGGCCTATCTGCAATAGAGAATTTTCTAAACAAACGCCCAGGCAAGCCTTCTCCCACTACACCTTTTCTTGTGAACCTGACCACGTTCATCCTCGAGAAAAACACCTTTCAGTTTGAGGGAAGGAACTACCTTCAAATAAAGGGAACAGCAATGCGTTCCAGAATGGCAACATCGTACGCAAATCTGTACCTGGGATTGTTGGAAGAAAGTTTTCTAAAGACACAAACACACCAGCCATTATGTTGGTATAGATATATAGATGACATCTTCCTAATTTGGACACACAGTGCTTCAACACTTGAGACAGTTTTAGACAGCCTGACACAATTCTCCACACTTCAATTTACCTGGGAGAAATCTACATCAGCCATCACCTTTTTGGATGTAGAGGTAACACTCCAGAATGGAAATATCAACACAGGAATTCACATCAAACCTACAAACCACCTACAATATCTCCATTTTGACAGCAACCACCCAATAAACATAAAACGATCCATTCCATACAGTCAAGCAATCAGGGGTAAGAGAATCTGTTCGAATGATAGGGAATTGGAAGATTTTAATAGAAAGATATCAACAGCCTTCCAGAGAAGAGGATACCAAAATAAACTCATTGAAAACCAAATTCATTCAGCACAATCCTCGGTTCACCACAAACCACAAACAGAACAAAATAAACTGTCTTTAATAACAGACTACCATCCTGGTCTACATAAACTCAACAGGATATATAGCGATGACTTCAAAATTCTTCAAGCTTCCGTCCACACCAAAAATCTTTTCACCGATCCACCGCAAATTTGGTACAAGCAACCTCCCAACTTGAAAAACATCCTAGTACGTCCTAAACTACCAGACCGAGTAAAAAACTCTTTGATCGAGGACTTCTTCTGGAGGACAAAACTTTCGCTTAGTTACAAAACTTGGATACAGATTTTATCACGTAGCATCTTATCCTCGTATTACCGTAAAGGGAAAGCAGGAACCAACTTTACGACATCAAGTGCTCTTATGTAAATATGTTAAATTATATACTTTATTACACAAAATTGAGGTCCTAATCCTGCCAGTATGAGGCCCTAGAAATGGGGCAGGCTTAACATCCTACTGTGTTTGGAGCTAAATTTAGTTATGAATAGGCCGAATTAGTTTTTGTCTTTTTAATAGGCTTGAATAAAATTACTAGGAAAGACTAGATAGGCGTTAAAAGAAAATTGTGTATCGGGTTAAAACTAGATAGCCTATGTATTCATAATAATCCTATAGGTTTTTATTAATAATAGCCTCGTAATTTAAAGAGACCCAGGAGCAAACCTAACCACAGAATGCGGTTAGACCTGTATGGGAAATAAAATATTGCGTTATCAACTTCTTTTTTTTAAAGAAAACCGCTTAAACCATGACAGCGTTTAATGTTATTCAAACATCAGAACCCACGGAGAAAGGCAGATTTTGTGCTGTTAATAATTCATGTTGAAATAGCGGTTTTCCCATAATAGGTTTAGCGACAAAAAAGCTTATTCTATCAGAATAACATTTGGTCCAGTGACATTTTCATACCACACGTTTTCATACAACAGTATATTTATTTGATTTTGTCGGGCGTTTCCTCGTAAAACTGAGAATACACTATAACGCAGGCGCTGGTATCTCTTTACTTCAAATATTGAGCAACAATCAATATTATAACGAGATTTAGCTTAAGCGGTTCTAATGTTACTGGAACATTTTCATCACTGCTTGACGTCCGCCTTCAAAGATTGACTACCAGCTTAATTATTTTCCAATACCTTAAGGTCTACAGAGGTTGAAATTCTTGATATACTTATGTTTATTTCTCTTAGGAATATTTCTATACAATTGAATGGTTATCCCCCTTTACTAACACTAAAATTGTTTTCGATGTTGATTCGTTTCGGAGTGATTTTCAAAACTTAAATCATACTCAATTAAAACGAGTACAATTTAAAATTAGAAAATACAGTCACTCCGACACGTTTCATTAGAGGAAAATATTGTAAGCCGAGGATGTACAGGAGAGGCAGAAAACTATTCTCAATTATATATATATATATATATATATATATATATATATATATATAGAATATGTTCTCCTGTTAGATTTATTTTTAAGATTAAATAATATACATAATCACAGGAAAAATTTATTGAACAATACATTCAAAGATTTTCGTTGGTTGACATTACGAACACCCTCAGGAATTACAATACTAAGAAAGTTTCTGAGATGTTGGTAATATCAACCAACGAAAAGCTTTGAATGTATTGTTCAATAAATTATTCCTGAAATTGTGTATACTATTTAATCTTATATATATATATATATATATATATATATATATATATATATATATATATATATATTATATTTTGGATATAAAATAATAAAAATTCTTGTATTTGAATAACCTATGTTGTTTGAAATTATTAAACAAGAAAACGTATTATATATATATATATATATATATATATATATATATATATATATATATATATATATATATATATATATATATATATATATATATATATATATACGGAGGTTATTTTAAGATTGATTGCAGTTTTTGCTTTTCAAATTCCGGATTTTCAATATTTGAAAAAATTAACACAATATTTCTGATTTTCAAATGACTTTGTATAGAATTATTGAATAGAATTGCTATCTGCAATATGACTTTCGGACGGTGCTCTCTGATAACAATTTTCGAAGTGCAAACATTTATAGCTATATAGAAAGCAGTAATGTTTTAAAATACAAAATATAAATTAAATTACAACAATTATATAAAACAAAAAGAATTTATATTCAGTCTGTCTTAGTTGCTTTAACCTTAAACATCAGCTTTATATTATTATTGTACAACCAAATCTGTCTTTTATGACACTTTTTGAACTTAATCCGTGAATTTGGTAGGATATAAAGTAATCCAGTAAGGGCGCCTATAAAACATAATACTACTGGGAGGCTATAAAATCACCAATAAGTAAGTTAAAAGTTAAAGTTAAATTTTGACCAAACTATTGTCTGTTATAAATTTGCTTGTACAAATCGCTTGTACAAAAACTTGTACAAGTTCCTTTAACAAATCAACAACTTGTAGCATTTATAACGTACTAAGAGAAAAGGTTAAGCAACCTCCACCAATATCTACAATACAAAATTAAAACGCTATGTATTGCGATCTAAATTGTTACATAAATGTACCTAAACTATGAGTTCGGGAATCCGTTAATTTTTGAGGTTCAGACGTAAAAGTTTCCCTGATCCTTGTGGGCAAATAAAATCCGAGAGTCATATTCAAACTACGAATTTCTGTTTTCAATATTACTATTAATACCATCATTATTTCTATTTAGCGTCATTACATTTTTTTATGACACTATTAATGATTACAAAACATTTTAGGTGACACACAAGTTTGAAAGTTTTAATATTCCTAATCCAAAAATATCTTTAAATATAACATTTTAACAGTATGTAGAATACTAAGAAATATTATGGCCTGGTATATTTATTACCACATGGAAGAAATAACTAATAAAATTGCAATAATATTGAAGTCTAAGCAATCATTATTACATTACGGTTTATAAGTTACAACTAATTACAAAAGTGTAAATGTTTGACATTATTTAGTATAAAGAAAATTAATAACGAAATCTGATACTTAAGATCGCTATTAGTACATTAGGTACTAATTAGGCTCTAAGTAACAGGTAAAAAGTTTCTAAATGTTTGACATTATTTAGTATAATAAAATGTATAGTTAACACAGTAAAATAATATTAAAAGGTATCTTTTCATCCACATCCAATTGAAATTTGATGTAACTATAACAAATTAAAAAACTATTTAAAGTTTTATGTTGCAACAAATTTATAGTAAATATAATCGCTAATTAAATCTATAACGTTAATATTATACTTTATAATCATGTTGTAAACATCCAATCCATTATTCCATAGTTTAAATGAAAATTTAAAAAGTTATTCCATAGTTTAAATGAAAATTTAAAAAGTTATTGTTATGCGTGCTAAGCACTCATTATATTGAATTATTTCTTGTAAATATTGCTTCTACTACATACCTGTAGGTTTGAGAGAGATTTATATTATTGGTTTGATAGTCTATTTTTTAAGTTACGAAACCTATTTTGATTACAAAACGTGTGACATTATAACCTGTAATTCGGATCAGATACTTTATTTAAAATAAAATATGTATCTGAAAACGTTATCATTGAATTTTTTTTTTTGTTGTAACTATATTTGTATAAACCAGTGCTGCAAATTGGATTCCCCTTTTTTTAAATTATCTTTAAGAGATATAACGTTCAGCGGCAACTTTCTTGTAACACACTTTCTGGTGAAACTACCAAACCTAATTGTTACTTATTAATGAAAGTACATTGTAATTCGTTTTATTAAATCATTTGCATTTTATCTAATATTTCCTGTTGACCCCTCGAAAGCCTAAACTACAGAAAACAACAGGACAGCCTCGTGGGGGAAGATTTGTTGCAACCCCATTTCCTGAGTACTTAATTCGGGGTCTTAAAATATTTGACAACCTATCCTTAAGGGCTAGAGCATATTCATTTGCATACTTACTAGTTTGCAACATAAATATTTTATAGTCATCCTATGCGCTGGAAAAGTTATAACAAACAAGAATAAGAATTCGGTGCTAAACTGAGTTATAATATTTAGTTTTTTTTTTATTTCTTCCATGTGAGCAGGAGTTTGTTAAACAGTTTTTTATATCCTGTGTCTACACGAACGTTTAAATAGGAGGAATTAAGTAGGACTTTTTGTGAAACGTTTTCTCATGTATAAAACTAAATTAATCATTTAATAATTGCAAAACTGTAATAACATCAAGTAGCATCCACTTTAGTTTAAAAAAATGTATTTGAACTTGAATGAATGAATACAAATTATTTAACTAACGAATACAAATTTCAACAAGATAGATGAAAGGAGAGTGTAATCTAATAGAAGGAATTGAAAAAGAGATTTTCTCCTTATAAAGATATTAAGAGAATGTTGTCAGTCTGATGTTGTCTTAGCCGAGAAGTAGAAGCAATCGTTGAGATTGAATATTCCAGATTAAAAATTTGCAGGACAAGCTACTGTCTATGAATGAGGTTCATTCTTAATCAATATATTTATTTATTTATATGATAAATATACCAGATTGGGTGTATTGCAGAGACGTGCCTTGCTTTAAGGATAGTTTTCATGCCTTGCTCTGAAATACCTCGCCTTTCACTATCTATTAAAATAATAAAATATATATAAATTAAAAATATTCTAAAAACGAGAATAATTTTAATACATATATTATTCTATGGTCCTTTGTAGTAAATATGTTTTGATTTTTGTAAAAATATTTTGTTACATAATTATTTTCTTGGAGATGCTGATACTGTTTTATCAGCGAAAATCTTTGAATAATATATGTATTAAAAGTGTTCTGGTTTTTGAAATATTTTTAATTTATTAAATATATTACAAGAAAACATATTACCATATTTAATATTATATATATATATATATATATATATATATATATATATATATATATATATATATATATATATATATAAATATATATATATATATATTGAATTACCTAGGTTTCTTGTTTGTTTTGTAGAGAAACTTCTCTGACGTAGCTGACTCTTGTTCAATATAATAAAGAGATTTATACTGGCTGAATATCTTAGAACTCATACCATGCTTGGGAAGGCAGGTTGTTTGAAATAGACCTTCTCTCCGTTTAGATCACAAAGATATATTTAACCACTGAATATCCCTAACCTATATTTGTCTCAAACAGTAGCTTCTATGACGTTAATCTACTATCTATCAATATCATCGTTATATGAAGTTTATACTTACTATATATCTCAGGTCTATATTTCTTTATGAGAAGTATTTTCAATTATTTTTATCTGATACATTGTTCAAGTAGTAATTCATGATTTTAGTAAACGAAACTTTTATCATTTTTAAATAACTCTCAAATTGCCTCACATGAAGGATTTCTACCATATGGTGCCATAAAGCTCTCTATTTATCTTGGTCTATATTTATGTTAGATGCTGTAACACGCAAAACATGAGTAACAAAATGTTTCAATAACCTGGAAGAATGATTTTCGATTACCAGGAGAGTGGATTAAAAACTTTATTGATAATTCATTCAATAGTCAATATATATTGTATATATTTATGTAATGAGTTAAAGAGAAAAGAAAAAATACAAAATCCTAATATTAGTAAATATATATACATATACACACACACACACACACACACACACACACATATATATATATATAAGTGTGTGTATAAGTTAAGTGGGTTGTTAAGCTCAAAACGTTTTAAAAATAAATAAATAATATATACGTTCACATAACGTATATATATATATATATATATATATATATATATATATATATATATATATATATATATATGAAGATGAAATACCATGAAGAGAAAACGAAAACACTGTTATGGAAGGAAGGAGTTGAAAAAAGAATTATAAAGCTATACTAAAATATAAATATAAACTTTTCATTTACATTCATTTAAAAACGACTGCAATATATTAAATGTTATGTGGTAGATCGTAATATGTTACCATTTTATATGTTACCACGGATACTCTTATACTTGCTGGTGTTGGCTTTTATATTATTCGATACCTCGAATATGTGTAGGTCTTTCATTTTTCGTTACTATTGTTAGAGCTTTAAATTTGTTACAAAAATAAGAGTACAGATATATATTTAGGGTCCGGACATTTACGTTATATATACGTACTTATTACAATATATTGTGCAGTTGAAGGTTGTAAATAAATATAACCTTGGAGATTGAGTTGTACAATTAGATCATTTAGTGCAAAGATATTCTATAACGGGCATAACATGAGGTGCAAGTACTGGTTTACGAGTGTTACAAGTTTCTATATACAAGCTATTGTTTCTGTCATACCATACAACGAGAGAGGTAACCGCACAAAAAACCTTCTAATTAATCTGAAATTGTTTCCAATTGCTGATTTCCCGCAGAGATAATTGAGTTTGAACCGAGGTAGCCAGGAAATTAGGACGTATCCATTTACAAAACGTTTATTTGTCTCGCTCTAATTACATTCCTTCCCATTACAATAACTACAATGTTTATAGCTGACAAAGTAGTGTCAATCGTAGAGTAGGTCTAGAAGGCATTGGATGCAGGCTTGTCACTTAGCCTGTACTGTAACTACAATGTTTATAGCTGAGAAGGCAGTGTCATACGTATATTAGGTCTAGAAGGCATTGGATGCTGGTTTGTCACTTAGCATTTTCGGTAACTGCAATGTTTTTAGCTGACAAGGCAATGACACGCCCACCTGTTGAGCGTTTTACTCTGCTCCACATTCAAGGGTAGTTGAGGTGGGAGGTTTGAGGTAGGGAAAACGTGTTGTCCTGTAAATTCCTACGGTCACTGGTGCACCTGGATACTACCTGGCAGTAAAAGTAATGACAGTGAAATGATATTTTCTTCAAAATCTCTAAGAAATAATAATAAATTTAGGAATGTTACTACTTTACTTTAGTAACATGGTATCTCCTTAACATGACCCGCAGAAACCGATTTATATAGAAGGTCGAACGTATCAGTTTGTCTTAAAGAATATAGTAAATATTTTTTCTATTACAAAAATTTCCAAAAGTAAATTTAAAAAAAAAAAAACTATTTTTTTTATTTTAGATATGCTCATAGTGGTTAGTGGATATTATTATACTGTGTTTAAAATTAGGTTTATTAAAACCTAATTCTGTATTAAATCTTGTATTATATTCTAATAGACTTGCTTTTAAATTTAGTGGTGTTGACCGGGGAAGATGTCTTGTAGACGAAAATCACTCTGAGTAATTTGCAAACTTGATGTTTGGAATTTTCACATCAAATATATATATATATATACATATATATATATATATATATATATATATATAAATATATATATATATATATATATATATATATATATATATATATATATATATATATATATATATATATATATATAGTAACCCTTAGACGAATTATTGTTTCTTGTTGAACATGTATAGGGAAATAACATAACTTTCATAAAAAAGAACAGTCTTACACTAGCAACATAACTGGACAGTGATTTATTAATATTGAAAATGCTAATAATGTAAATTAGCAGAAAGTTTCAATCAACAATAAAAAAATGAAGTAATACTCGTATAATCTTGTTTATTAAAGTTATTTTATTTCACCATATATATATATATATATATATATATATATATATATATATATATATATATATATAAGTTGCAAATAACGCTGCGAACCTACTATTTCTTATCTGCTGCAGAATAATTTTCGTTCGCCACAACTGTGAAAAATAATTGGGATGGAAAACCTTTCAATTTTTTCATGTGCTGTAATTAGGTATTGATAACTGAAATTTATCTGACGCATTGTTAGCACCAAAAGTAAATAATGAAAAATACATTCATAATTTAAAAAATCAAAAGAGATTGTACAGAAATTCTGTTCAACTTTCTGAACCGATTTTGGTTAAGGAATGCTAATTTAGCTGGTACCAGGGAATCATCCTTGAATAATGTATCAGATTTTGTAGGTGATTCAATTGGATAAAATTACTGCCAGTACTAGGTTTATAGCAAAATATTGTTTCCTATATTATTTAAAATTCAACTAAATAATGATATATTATTATAGTTTTTAAATTTAATTGTTTTGTCTACTCTTCATGGAAGAGTATGATTATACTTTTGTTGTCCCTGCAACAATATATTTAACTTGTTATATCACATCCTCAACGTGGTTGTAGGTTTCGACTTACCGAGAAGGAAACTGAGCAGGACAGTCAAATACACACAGGACTTAAGAAGTCCCATGCAACTCTCTTTTTTCGAGAAATTTCATTATTTCTTGTCAATGTGCAAACATCTCGGCAATATATATCCTAGTCTTAGCAACTAACTTCAGCTTCATAAATTACTTCAAAATATTGAATGTACCGTTACTCTAAGAAAGTTTGAACACTATCGTGTGCCATGTACTATGTTGAATAGGATTTAGTTACTCCATGGTCCTTTGCACATCGGCAACATTTGACCCATTGGCCAAAAAGTATTTGTTATAGAAATTGTTGTTACACTGGTCACCTTATCCACTTTACTATACGCACAAACCTTCAAGTCATTTTGCTAACGCCTAAATTAATTCAGACCCTTTTTTGAGATGCACATCCTTTTCACTCCTATTAGCTCTTTATCTTTAAAGAAATCAAAATTTATACGTCAATAAAATATTAATTGTTGATTAGTGTATCGTTATATTATTACATAACTGCTGTTTCTTCATTAGAGAAATTCTCTTTATCTTATGTCAAATAACGGAGTTATATCAAATATTCTTCAAGTGTAGTATTACCCACATAGTCAACGATATAAACTTCCTAATAGACCTATGGTTATGTTAACATGTAGGGCATCCTTAAATAATTACTTTTTATTTAGAACGCTATACAATTCCCGTTCAATGAACAGACCCAATTTACACCTATTAGTCGGTATTCAGTTCCTTGTTTCCCCCTCTACGCCATTATTTAAATAACGGGGCGCAAATGATTAACATGTTTTAAAAAAATCTATTTGCGCTGTACAACCTTGTGCGTGATATAAATTTTAGTTTAGGTGTCGTAGTGTTTTATCTTTTTATTCATTTTTCTTCCTTTTAAAAATTATACGATAGTATTTCATTATTATTAATTACATAATTTAGATATTATTATAGGAGTATCTTTATGTTAGCTTCTGATGTTTCAATTGAACCTAAACTCAACTCATTTGTTTTAAATATAAATAATAAATGGGGCAATAAAAAACTATTGGTATATTGTCTTAGCTTACAGTGGACGTTACGTTTTGAGAGTTTAGAATTATTACTCTTTATAAAATATTTTTACTTTTTTTCATAATATTATTAAAGAAGTAGTTATTTAGGCGTGGCTTAAGGTAATGAGTTGTAGAAGATTGTTATACAGTTGTCCGTATTAAAACACATATTTTAAGAGAAAAAGAATTCAGAAAATAGAGAAAATATATATAGGTAAACGTTTAATAATAGGATATTTATTTATTGTATTTTTTTATTTACTTATTATTTTCATTTCGAAGTTTTTATCGTTACCACTTTTTTCAATTGTCAATGTTAAGTATTAAAAAAAGATCTATGAAAATTGATAAAGGGGATTTTATTAGCCTAATTATGATTTTTTTTATCAAAGGAAACTAAACTTGAAAAAATAGGCTCGCCCCAATTGCGTAGATAATACCAGCACCGGCTGCGCAAGGGAGGGATGGCGCCTGAGATCCACGAAGAACATTATAAAGGTAGGTAAATAAATTAGTTTAACTTCACTACAATCGATACTTTTAACAATTAGGCTAAAAATAACTACGGGGAAAGAAAACACAATTTTAAATGTTTTAAACATTTAATATAATGTATAAAAAAAAACTTTTGAATATAGAGTAGGAAAATAAGAAGCATAACGTAGTGATGTATAATTGCAAATATGTACTCTGAATAGCCTTTAAACTTAACTACAAAGATGTGCTGCAATTTAGGCATTTAAATTTGGGAAACATTTACACACTTTTCCAACATTTTACAGATTTAATAATATCTATTTAGAATGTGGTCAATTACCGTAAGTTTATACATGTTCGTACTGGACGGCAGCTAAGAAGTGCAACAAACACCTAGAAAACGTCTTCTCGGTTTACGATGAGCTTCCAATAAATTCATGCTGTACGCTATTAGTGTTTACTATCATCGTATTTACTTTCTTTCCAGGTAACAGCAGTATAGTTTATACCAATTATATATATACCAGTTATAGTAACCCACGCACTTATGTATATATAGTATTTATATAATATAGTTGTACAAAACTAATTTTTTTAACACGACTTTGAAGTAAATACAGCCGGCGTTGAAGTAAATCACCACGAATTAATTTATCTCGAGCGTGCTATTCTGCACGACAATCGGCGTTTGAGCCTAACAAATGAACAACTCACCGAACTTTGTGACTTTGCAAAAACGGGGATGAAATTTTAATGCACTCAGAACTATTAATTAGTGCCTCGCTGGTTATTATCTGTATGATTTCCCAATCAGTGCAATGGGTTATCATCATTTTCGCAACTCTCTTAAGCAATACATTGTATTTTCTAAGTCTACATCATCCACCAAATGCGGGTTTTGAAACTACTGATGAAGGTGTTACGATCAGTCCCAAAATTCCAGCCTTCAAACCGACTGTTTCGCGGCCCCTTCACTTCTAATAACACTGTTCTCATAAATAAGTCCTAAATGTAGCATATTTTCCCTGCATTGTTTTTTTCTTTTTTCCTTTTCCTTTCAGGATACACAGTAAATAAAAGTGTGTTTTAGAGTTTAGAGCTAGATAATTCACGTAATACCCATAAATGTGTTGCTATATATCTTCGTTTATTCTACTGAAGTGTTTCATTTTAATTGCACAATTGCTTCTCCAAACTAATCGCTTTGGACAAATATTACGATGACGTCTCGTGCGCAATAAAATCAATCATGTCTATTTCGTAATTGAATTTCCCAGTACAATGCTCGTTATGACCCGCAATAAACAAATCGTATTATTAGATGACGTCACAGCACACCCACTTAGTAGAGTACGCCCTAATATTTTCCCATAAACCTCTAAAAGTCGTTAACACAACTTTGCTTGCGTTGTATGGTTTCACTGTTATGATTTTCAATTGTGGTAAACCAGAAATATTATTTGTAAAAACAACTATATATTAAAACAAATTTAGATCTGACTCTCGCCTATAATTGCTTTTTGAGTTGGAAAAATAGGCTATAGAATATCTATTATCTAATGTTACTTCCTTTTTCTGTTTTAAAACGTTAAAATCTAAACCGTAAAGAATGTCGCTAGTCGTGATAGAAACCAGTAAAATGTAAACTGGACAAAAACTATAATTTTACAACTTGATACTCGAACTTAACAAGTCCAAAACGTTTGGTGAAGAAACCCAATAAAAATCACACAAACTATTTGATACTAACGAAAGCCTGCCTTTAAACCCGTCACGACCTAAACTAACAACAACTCCAAGCTGAAATTTTAGACGGTGATGAACATCGCCACTGAGCGATCAAAAACGTTCTGTCTCAGTAAGTTTTTATAAATATACAAAATTAATGTTTAGATGGTTACAAAATAATGTAAAAGGGATTACCAAATACTAGAGTTAAAAAAATTTCACACAATGTAGCTATGATACAATGGATATAGTCACCAGACGTTCTGCAAAAAAACCCTGCAAATAGAGATCTTGTCGTCTCGGTAGCTAGGGGACTAGGGTTCATAATATTCTGTTCAAATGATGTATTCGTGAACATCACTCACACACACATACACACACACACACACACACACACACACACACACACACACAAACACACTCATATATATATATATATATATATATATATATATATATATATATATATACAGTATATATATAAATATATTTATATATATATATATATATATATATATATATATATATATATATATATATATATATATATATATATATATATATATATATAGCTTTGCAACACTGTTTTATTGTATTCCTTATCACTTTCACTATATGTACTTAAACAAGAATCTTACTTGATATTTATGCGAGTTAACTTTCAATGATTGGTAGTATCTTCATCATCAAGTATCACTGTAGTAGACTCAATACAACCCCCGGTCAGTGATACTTGATGATGGAGATACTACCAATGTTTGAAACTTAACTCACATATATATATATATATATATACTATTCAAACAAATCGTACGACAACCTTATTTACTCTAAAGAATTACTCCAAACCTTATTTATAATACTGGTAATGAGCAATACTGACTTTTATAAAGAACAAAATATAATATTAAGTAAATGAAATGCACTAATTGATCGTTTTGAACCATGTGAATTTTTCATTTGGTGTAGCATTGAGATGGTAACATGAAAAAGTAAGATGTTCTAATTATCTAACAAAAACTATATTCAAATGAGAAACGGCTTTATACAAAATGATGTATCAGAATGTTAAAGGTTCACCAACGTTTCAACATATAATATGAGTAAAGATAAGTCCAAAACATCAATGCATCCGTTAACCTCTGATACTTTATTATATGAACATATGTTTAGTTTATCTGAACAGGTTGTAACTTATAGCCTTATCGCCAGACCATACTTTTACGCAAGAGCCTTTAGGGGACAAACTGTAAACACGATTAAGATGAAGCTTTATAGACGTTTTAAAAACAGTTGTTTTAGAAAAATTAGTTAAAGGGAACCCACTAGGTAATCAATATGGAAGAATTATGTCACTATAATATTTTGTTATAGATCCAAACTTACAGAGTTATTAACATTGGTTTTATATTTCCAACCAGGTGTAACAGGGAAATTTCACATGGTCGTATGGCTTCAATACTTTGAAAAACATTTACTTAGGTTAATCTAATACATTTCTTAGGAATAATATTTATGAGAATGGAAGGATGTACAATGTCAGAGTTCTAGTGATATT
>JBAIZL010000002.1:174837023-174842023 GCA_036971475.1 Prosapia bicincta
ATATTGAACGAAAGGTTTTTAAAAAATATTTTATTTTTACAAAACTTTTTTAAATTTTAATAATTTGAAGTTGAACTTATTGCAAAATTGGGCTTAACAAATAACAACTGATGTACATTCAGTTGGAGTGGTGACAAGTGTCCTCTTCTAAAATTCGCTACACGCTAGTTTGACAATTGCCTGCAGACGCACAGTAAAGATAACCTGCATCAGTAAAATTATGATTAGGTCATCATTATAGTAGCTAAATCTACAATACGTAGTTACATAACTCCTCCATTCATAAATTAAACTTCGGAGGGGAGTGAAGCTTCGTCCTCTGTTGGAGCCCTCTTTATTATTTTGATAATGGCGAAGTATATCAAGCCACTGAATAAGGTGCTATAAAGTGCGATTGTCTATATACTAAGATGAAGGGTTATTCCCATAGTTGGATTAATTTTAGACATGGCTTCAGTGTTGATTTGGTCCAAATCAAGCTGTTTAACTTTTACCGAGAAGTCTGGCTTTCTATCAATTGTAAATTTTAATTTAGACGTCTCCATGAGAACAGGACGACCTCCAGATATCGTTGACGTGTGGCTTAGTTTCATGTTATTGAAAAATACTGAATCAATATTAGTTGTTATTAGCAATATGCCTTGAAGGGTTACAGTGGTAGTTGCCCTTTGGCTGGTAATTACTAGAGCCTTTCTATTGGGAAAGGTCGCCAGGTAATGGTTGATTTATGGGATCCAGTTAACTATGTTGTAAGTGACTTCCAATGCAGTAAACTCGCACTTAGCGTTATTATTTCCAATGATGGACGTTTAACAATCTAATTTGTGATGCGTTAAAAGGTCAAATCAGGAAAAGTATTTGAAATCTATTTTACCATTACAATTACTTTCTAAACCTAAAATTACAGAATTAGATACTAACATGTACCTTACTTTTGGTATTATTGTTACGTAAACCTCTTCATATTTTGTAGGAATAGAATTAAATTTATACAATTTAAAATAAGTGCTTTCAACACTAGGTAAGTTTATAAAAATACAAATTTTTCAGAATCTAATTTACAATCAACCTTAATCAGGCTCTCTAAGTCCCACATATTTTCTATTTTACGTTTTGAAGGTAGTCTTTCATTATAATATTTATATATTTTGCCTAGTTCGTCATATATCTCTTGAGTTTAGATCACACTAGGACGTACAACCCCTAGTTTATAAAATGTAAGAGAGTTTACCAAATCTGTGATTACTTGTAAAATTATCTTACATAAATTGTTCAATTGCTTTAAAATTCTTCTAAACATTTGTAGTTCAACAAAATCATTTACGTTATGATTCACAATATTTATTTTTTCTTTAAATCTCTAAACCTGTCGTCAATTATATTAAAAGTTTATTAAATTCTTCAATAATACTGTTACTAAAGGAATATTGAAACTCAAGTTGATAAATTATTTTACTTTGCTCATTCTAAATATCTTTAATTATCTTTTCATATGTATTATCCTCACATGCAACTGAGTGGCCTGTTGTAGCTTTGATAACGGATCCTAACCCATCTATATTACATCTTTTTACTCGTTTATTATTGTTATCTTTTAAAAGTATAATTTCTAATTGCTCATTAATTACATTTCTACCATGGCTAACATATTTAAAAAAATTAACAATATATCTAATTTTATTACCATTATCGGTTACATATTCATTACCATTTAGGCTACTGTTAAAATAGCAGAATTTAATTTCAAAATTTTTCAATACTTCATAATAACAGGAATGAATGTCACTTTAATGATTAATAACCTCCCTACGTTAAAATAGTCGATTAAGGTATGGTACGAGAATTTTAATTTGGCTGGCCCAAGGTTTATCCGGATTATTCCGAAGTTGTTGGTTATGTCTCTAATATCTGCTGCTCGGTGGCTGTGCCAAGGGAAAAAAGGAGGGACCAGGAAAAGGATTTTGATCTTTAGTTAGTTTCTCATCTTCCTAGGTCTTTTAATTTTTGATAAATGCATATGTTTTCTCTTGCGTTATGGTGGCTAGGTTTTATTCTACCTGTTTCCCTCTCCCTATTAACGGAACATATTTCTTCGTTGCTATTTTTATTTTTTGTCTGCTATGTTTATTTTTATTTTTGAATTGTCTTTACGTAGACTTCAGTTGTTAATCTTAGATTTATTCATTTTTCCTAAATATTTTCTTTAATTTTTTGATTAGCATTTCTAATGATTTTATACAGTGCTTTTGTTTTTTTCTCTATGATTTAAAACGTAGTAATTTGCCAACTAGTTTTCTACAACTACATCCAGTAGTGTGGTCGAGTTTATGTGAAAAAGTAAAACTTCACACGGCGTTAGTTTAGTAACTGAAAGTATGCTATCATCGAAATATTTTACTTTCATAATTATATCATCCATTTTGAAATCGATTTGATTATAAAAATCTTATATGTTCTACTATCGTGGAAGGAAATCTTTCACATGATCCATTTGATTGGGGGTTTGTGTACTTATAAAATATATGAAATAACTTTTTTATTTACACTTTTTAGATTGATTGTTTACTAGAGTCAAGAATACTGATTTTCGCCAAAGTTTACAGGCTCGTCGGAAATTGTTATATCTATCTAAGTGTTTCCCTCAAAATTGGAGTGAACTGTCTGGTCACTTTCATCATTGATATCTTCCTGGTTGGGGCGCCATCTTCTTCCATATCAACGTAGACTATTATAGACTGGCTATCATCCAATTCCGGGAAGTAACGTCGAACTGAGTCAACTGGAGGCATTTGAAACACTTCATCAACAGAATATTGAGAGTTGGTTGACTTTTGTCGGTGATATTTAATTGTATTCTTAAAAGGGCATCCGCGTTTTGGTTTAATTTACCTTTTTAATATTTTATTTAAAATCATATTCTTCTAAATTTAGTCTCCACCTCAGAAGTTTAGAATTCGGTTCTTTAACAGAAAATAGCTATTGTAAATTTTTATGATCTGAATAAATTTTGAATTTTCTTCCAAATACATAAATCCTGAAATTTTTGTTGCCATACAATTGCTAATAGTTCTTTCTCAATTGGAGAATAGTTAATTTCACTGTGTCATTCAAAGTTCTGCTGGTATAAGCTATGGGAAGGACCTTTCAGTTTTTATCTTGACTTAAAATTGCCCCTATTGCATAATTGCTTGCGTCTGTTGTTACAATGACTTCTTTTTCGAAGTCCGGGTATTGCAAAAGTCGTTTGTTAGGTTTTCAGGTAAGTTTTGGTGCTCAGAGAAATCCTCGTCCCTTTTGTCACAGCTTTCAGGTAAGTTTTGGTGCTCAGAGACATCCTCGTCCTTTTTGTCACAGTCTTCAGGTAAGTTTTCGTGCTCAGAGAAATCTTCGTCCTTTTTGACACAGTCTTCAGGTACGTTTTGGTGCTCAGAGAAATCCTCGTCCTTTTGGTCACAGTCTTCAGGTACGTTTTGGTGCTCAGAGGAATCCTCGTCCTTTTTTTCGCAGTCTTCAGGTAAGTTTTGGTGCTCAGAGAAATCCTCGTCCTTTTTGTCACAGTCTTCAGGTACGTTTTGGTGCTCAGAGAAATCCTCGTCCTTTTAGTCACAGTCTTCAGGTACGTTTTGGTGCTCAGAGGAATCCTCGTCCTTTTTTTCGCAGTCTTCAGGTAAGTTTTAGTGCTCAGAGAAATCCTCCTCCTTTTTGTCGCAGTCCTCAGGTAAGTTTGGTGCTCAGAGAAATCCTCGTCTTTTTTGTCACAGTCTTCAGGTAAGTTTTGGTGCTCAGAGAAATCCTCGTCCTTTTAATCACAGTCTTCAGGTACGTTTTGGTGCTCAGAGGAATCCTCGTCCTTTTAGTCACAGTCTTCAGGTACGTTTTGGTGCTCAGAGAAATCCTCGTCCTTTTAGTCACAGTCTTCAGGTACGTTTTGGTGCTCAGAGGAATCCTCGTCCTTTTAGTCACAGTCTTCAGGTACGTTTTGGTGCTCAGAGGAATCCTCGTCCTTTTTTTCGCAGTCTTCAGGTAAGTTTTGGTGCTCAGAGAAATCCTCGTCCTTTTAGTCACAGTCTTCAGGTAAGTTTTGGTGCTCAGAGAAATCCTCGTCCTTTTAGTCACAGTCTTCAGGTACGTTTTGGTGCTCAGAGAAATCCTCGTCCTTTTTGACACAGTCTTCAGGTAAGTTTTGGTGCTCAGAGAAATCCTCGTCCTTTTAGTCACAGTCTTCAGGTACGTTTTGGTGCTCAGAGAAATCCTCGTCCTTTTTTTCGCAGTCTTCAGGTAAGTTTTGGTGCTCAGAGAAATCCTCCTCCTTTTTGTCGCAGTCCTCAGGTAAGTTTTGGTGCTCAGAGAAATCCTCGTCTTTTTTGTCACAGTCTTCAGGTAAGTTCTGGTGCTCAGAGAAATCCTCGTCCTTTTTTTCGCAGTCTTCAGGTAAGTTTTGGTGCTCAGAGAAATCCTCGTCCTTTTAGTCACAGTCTTCAGGTACGTTTTGGTGCTCAGAGAAATCCTCGTCCTTTTTTACACAGTCTTCAGGTACGTTTTGGTGCTCAGAGAAATCCTCGTCCTTTTAGTCACAGTCTTCAGGTACGTTTTGGTGCTCAGAGGAATCCTCGTCCTTTTTTTCGCAGTCTTCAGGTAAGTTTTGGTGCTCAGAGAAATCCTCCTCCTTTTTGTCGCAGTCCTCAGGTAAGTTTTGGTGCTCAGAGAAATCCTCGTCCTTTTTTTCGCAGTCTTCAGGTAAGTTTTGATGCTCAGAGAAATCCTCGTCCTTTTAGTCACAGTCTTCAGGTACGTTTTGGTGCTCAGAGAAATCCTCGTCCTTTTTGACACAGTCTTCAGGTACGTTTTGGTGCTCAGAAAAATCCTCGTCCTTTTAGTCACAGTCTTCAGGTACGTTTTGGTGCTCAGAGGAATCCTCGTCCTTTTTTTCGCAGTCTTCAGGTAAGTTTTGGTGCTCAGAGAAATCCTCCTCCTTTTTGTCGCAGTCCTCAGGTAAGTTT
>JBAIZL010000002.1:174847023-175179523 GCA_036971475.1 Prosapia bicincta
CAGCGGCTTCCCAAAGTCCTCCAAAGTGAGGGGCAGCCGGGGGATTGAAATGCCAACTGATGCGTTGGTCAGCTAGCTTGCGTTCAATAAGCGAGTTAAAGCGGTCCAGAAACTTGTAGACATCGTTAAGTCGGTTAGAAGCGCTAGTAAAGTTCGTGCCGTTATCGGAATAAATTTCTGAAGGTAGACCTCGTCTAGCGGTGAAGCGGTGTAATGCGGCGAGGAAGGCATCAGTAGATAAGTCGGTCACCAATTCCAAATGAACTGCTTTAGTGGTCATACATACAAATAAACAGAGGTAAGCTTTCAATAGCTTGGAGGTGCGCAAATGGTTGGCCTTTGTGTCAAAAGGTCCAGCGAAATCTACTCCTACTCTATGGAAAGGTGAAGACGGCGTAACTCTTGATGAGGGCAAAGGTGCTATTATGGGCTGGCGTGGTTTAGTTTGCATGCGGAAACATCGAATGCACGCATGGATGCGTTGGCGAAGTAATGATCGCAGAGCTATGACCCAAAATTTACTATTGATCAAGGCTTGAGTGGTACGCGGTCCAGCATGCAAGGCCAGCTTGTGATAATGGTCACATATGACGTCGACGTAATGATGGCGCTTTGGTAACAGAAGCGGGTGTTTAGAATCATAACTCAGAGACGAATGATCAAGTCTACCGCCCACCCTGAGTAGACCATGGGCGTCGATAAATAGTGTTAGGCTGCGTAAACGGTCGTTGACGCGTTTACCAGTTCGAAGGTTTTGTAGAGCTTCACTGAAAACAGAGGTTTGTACCAGTTTAAGGCATACAGCTTTTGCTTATCCAACTCCTGTACTGACAGCGGTCGTAGCGTAGATTTGACTGAGGCTGCTTTGGTCTTATAGCGTGTGTTGTGATGATGGCCAATCGCCAGGCTCTTGTTGCGGCAGTTGTCGATGAATCGTAATACGTAAGCGAAGACATGATGAAGAGTGGTTAAGCTCGAATTTTGCTCAATGATTTCCATAAGACGGTTGGGATCTTGAACAGCGGCGCAATTAACCTTAGCCTCAACCTTTGTTTCCGTCTGATCCGGGTTAGTGCCTTTAGGCCTAGACAGATTCCAAGTGGTAGGACAATGTAATAACCAAGGAGGTCCATGCCACCAAAGCGGGTGTGTGGCAAGTTGATCAGGCAAACAACCGCGAGAAGCAACGTCTGCGGGGTTATCAAGAGTCGAGACATGAAACCAATGATCCATGGGGTGATTGACAAAATCTCCGTGATGCGGTTAGCTACGAAAGTTTTCAATTGATGAGGCGGGGTATGAATCCAATGAAGAATACTATCTCAGAATCAGTAAAGAAGAGAGTGTTAGCGATTGGAATGAAATCAAGAGCTGGTTGAATCGATTTGTATAACTTAGCCAGCAGTACTGCGCCGCAAAGTTCCAAACGAGGTATGGTAAGCAATTTAACAGGGGCTACCTTACTTTTAGCTTTCAACAGGCTGGTGTTGACGACCCCGTTAAGCTCAGATCTCAAATAGATAGAAGCAGCATAGCCTGCTTTGGTACCATCACAAAACCCAACGATGCGATGACTGGCTGATCGCGTGCCTACATGGCGAGGAATTTGAATAGCAGACAAACAGGCGAAGTGGACAATGAAGCTGTCCCATTGATCGAGAAGAGGGGATGGCAGAGGCTGATCCCAGTCCAGTTTCCCCAACCACAAGCGCTTAAGAAAAGACTTAATCCAAAAGGTAATAGGCGTTAAGAAGCCAAGCGGGTCAAAAGTTCGTGCAACGTAGGACAAGATGGTGCGTTTTGTGGGCACCAGCGTAAAATTTTGAGTTTGATACGAGAACGAGTCTGAAGAGGGGTTCCATTGTAGACCCAATATTTTAATTGCAGTGGATTCGTCTTGAAACAATAGAGGATTTTCCAAGTGAGAAGAAGGTAGCGTTGCGAGTAGCGAGGGTTCATTTGACGACCATTTTCTGAGTTCCAGGCCTGCGCGAGCGAAAATGTCGATCAGTTCTTGTATTAACGTCTTAGCGGCCTCGGGCGTGTCAGCTCCAGCGACGACGTCATCTACGTAGGTCTGATGAAGGATTGCTTCGGAGGCTGTAGGATAGCGGGTTCCCTCATCCTTTACTAGTTGTTCAAGCGTTCGCAGAGCTAAGTAAGCGAAAGGGGTCAGGCCATAGGTGACCGTAGCTAGTTCGTACTCGATTAACGGTGATTGAGGTGAAGACCGGTAAAGTATGTGTTGGTAAGAACGATCTTCAGGTCATACCAAAATTTGACGGTACATCATTTTGATGTCGGTGCAGACAGCGTAAGTATATAAACGGAAAGAGATAATTAAATTAGCCAAGTCCTTTTGCAGTTTAGGACCGGATAACATTTGCTGGTTCAGGGTGTTTGCGTGGCAATCAGGTGGTGACGCGTTGAACACAACTCTAAGCTTAGTAGTAGAGCTGGTGGTTTTAAATACGCAATGGTGCGGAATAAGATAGTCAGAAGCCTTGAGGGCGGGGTACATGTGCCCTAGAGCGATATACTCGGCCATGAACTGATGATATTGTATGGCTACCTCAGGCTGGCGGTTTAAACGCTTTTCTAACGCATGATAACTCGCAAGAACAGTGTTACGGTTAGACTTGAGCGGGATAGCTTCCGGCTTAAATGGGAGTGCTACGATATATCTTTCCGTTGCGTCACGATCAGTAGTGGTTGCGAACAGTTCTTCACAAAGTTGATCTTCGGGGCTGAGGTGATTTGCTGGTGCGACTTCCTCAACTTCCCAAACGCGTCTAACGTTGTCATCGATTGACTTCAAGGTAGTGATGAATACACGTGGCTGTTGAGGCATGCTATAAGGTATGGAACCCATGACGACCCAACCTTACCTGGTGTTGAGTGCTGAGGGTTGTCCTTGGATAATATTGCAAGGTCCATTCACAAGTATTTGTGTAAAAATGTCAGCACCTAGAATGATGTCAACACCGGAAGGGGTGTCGAACTGAGGGCCAGCTAGCGGTAAGTGCTGATATTAAGCACGTATGCAAGGCGCCAAAGCGGTAGATGGAAGCGGGTCAGTAATGCGTGGAAGCACAGCGGCTTCTGCGGTCAGCATGACACCTGGGTCATGTCTCGAGAAAATAAGCAAAGTGACGTACTCATGAATGCGGGTTGTCTTGGCTGCGACACCAATCAAAGAAAGATTTGATTTCCGAGCGGGTAAATTCAACAGAGTGCTCGCATGCTTAGTTATGACAGAGATTTGACTGCCTGGATCTATGAGTGCTCTAAATGGAAGCGGTCGGCCAAATTGGTCCTGAATGATGACCTGCGCGGTGCCTAACAGGGCGAGAGAGGCTTCAATAATGCAAGAAAGAGCATGCGGTAGCGATTGAGTATTAAGGTCAGGTCTAGCTGTTGAACGAGGGTGTCGCGGTGAAAATAGTCATTGTTGTGCAGGAGAGTTGTCGTGTAACAATGTGTGGTGTGACTCTCCACACTGTTTACACTGTTTCAGAGATTTGCATTTAGCCTGAAAGTGCGATCCTAGACAGTTAAAACAACGTCGTCATTTGCTAATGGCACTTTTACGGTCGGACATAGTTAATTCGAAAAACGACTGGCAGTTAAACACATTATGGTTTGAGCCGCAATAATAACACATCCCAGTATGACTAGTTGAGATGTTGGCTTGAGCCATGTGAAGCGGGGGTAACCGATGTCGGAACACTGATAGCCTAGGCGCGCTCATAACTGGCTGCACATTTCCTTGTCTCCCTCCGGCAGACGGCCGTATAGGGCTCTGCATCACAGGTCTGGGCTCATAAGTGCACGGTAGAATTTGAGACGTAGCTGTATTAACATAAGACGTCGACGGCTGGACCGTTGGACTGTGTTCAGCTTCGAGGTTAGTTTCGGCATGGTCAAAGTTTATACAATGGGCCCCTTGTGAATAAGGTTCATTTACTGATGAAATTAGTACGCGGGGTTGCTGAGTGAATTTCGTGTTAGTAGAAGCCGCGGCAGAAGTTTGGTTAAGTAATTCCAAGGCCCTAGCCTGCTCAGTGACGAAATCATTTAAAAGTCTGTATGTGGGCATTTGATTTGTTCCCAATCTGGTTTCAAAATTAAGTCGAGTCTGTGCGTCTAAATGACCAACAGACATTTGAAAGAGTAAGAAGTCCGCCAAGTCGTCTAACTGGACAGCCTTTAGTGCGCACACAGCATTTGAATGTGCGGTTAAAAATCGATTAAGTTCATTCTGAGACGCGTTCTTAATAGGCTTAAAGTCTTTAATGATTTGAAAATAATGATCGGCTAAACGGCGAGGGTTAGCATAACGATTGCGTAAGGCTTGATATGCGATATCATAATTATGCTCAGATATTGTAAGTCCAGTGACAATGGATAACGCGTCTCCTTTAAGCGCTGACTTTAAATATTGAAATTTCTGTATTGCATTAATACTGCGATTGCAATGCACCATTGAGTCAACATTGTTATGAAATCAGTCCATTCGTTACTATTGCCTGAAAAGCTAGGCATTGTAAGGTTAGGTAAGTTGGGCGAACTTGTACCGGGGTTAACATGCGAGGTTGACTTCACCTCGGTCTTAATAATGTTCGGATATTTAGCCAACATTGGCAAATATATATCCTGAAATTGCTTTTTAATTTTAAATGCGTTTTCAGCAAGATCGGCGACCTGACTGGCGAACGTTTTCTCCAATATATCAAAAGTTTCAATAAAATTGGACTGAATGCGTCGAATTTCCCGTGCGAGGCCTTCTGGTATTTCTTTATCATTAAGCACATTTTTTACTTGTTCGAGATCGCCTACAATATTTTTCAACTTAGACAAGTAATACTCTGTGTTAATTTCCATTTTTATAATAAATTTTAAAACACAATCAATTAAAATTTTAAACTCACTATAAATTCAAACACGGTAATAGAGTGGACTGTATATAGTTTGTAATCCGTAATAAGCATAAACACTTCCTTGTTCGTAATCGTGTATCGATCGATGCGCTATGAGCCACGTGGCTTATTGCGCAATGTGGCATCGATATTTATCCTTACCGTTTTCCTGTATCGATGTGACGCACATTCTTTCACAACTTCAAAAAATAGTCACAACTTCAAAAAATTTTAAATTTATAAATTTTATCGCTGAAATAATTCACTATTTGGCCCAGTGGGGACCAATGATTAGTCTGTAGAGAGACTAAAAGTTAGAAATGTTCATCGACGCGGTCCGAACCTTACTCACATATTAATGAACGAATACGGTACTTTTAAATTGCCTGAAACAAAGCCCATGCGGATTAAGCGGCGCGGTTTAACACAGGACTGCACTAGTCGAGAGCCACGAAACTTCTGTCGAAGCGGAAAAGAAAGTATGTAGAATAAGAAGGGAGGGGGGGCTCAGAGAGGTCATCAGGAAAATCAATACTTGTTCCATATATCGATTAGTGGGTCAGAATCACGTGACCAATACCGTCAAGGCACAGCTGATCGGGTTAAATAGATAGATCAGAAGCAAGTTCCAACTTCGAGCGCTGACTCGAACAGAGATCGATCGCTTTTAAAATATTACCATTTATATGTGATATCATAATGAATAGAAATGTTTAACAGTAAGAGATAATGATTTGTCTTTATAGTTTTAAATGGTTTTGTGCATTTCTTAATTAGCTCTCTTTATTAATGGTGTGAAATGTCGCCAAAATTAACTTCATACCACTGAGTCACACCGAAAATCGAATCCATCGTAGATGTTCAGTGTTACAAAATAGTTACAAATAATTTGTAGTATTTGTTGTAATACTTACCCTCGATAATATGTAGTTATAAAAGTCTATAGTCTTAAACATAGTCGTTTATTAAAAATAGTCAACTATAGTCGTTTATTTTTCAGAAACAAGTTGATTCATTTGTGCGATAATCGTCTTTGTATTTGAATTTGTTATCGCATCTCTGTTTTGTTGCTTGTACTTCAGGTTAATTTAATGCTCTTTAAACACATCATATTGTTGTTTTCATAAAAAAAAATCCCAAAAATATTTTGACACCAGTGTTACCAGTAAACGTCATGTAATAGATAGTAACTGTATTATATGCGTTTTACCACATCAAAATACGTATAAAACAATCCCTAATCGATACTTATAGAATAAGAGGTAATTTTATATGTGAAAACTTTCTACTATAAGTGCCTCACATTTTTAACCTTTAAACCCACGATAAAGCTGCAAATTCAAAATTAAAATGTTGTTTTAAATTAAATAATTGTAACACTAGGTTTTATATAGTTTATTATTGATGAAATCAATCTCTGTCAGGAATTCAGAGAATTTTATTGACATATAGAAATATTTGGAACTATTTATGTAAATTTTCATCTCTCAATTTTGTAATCTAAATCTAATGAAATATTTAATTCCTACTATTTTACACAGCTAAATTTCTATATCCAAGTGTTCGCACATTTTGTACTTGTCCTTTGTAATAATCAATTTTTTTAAAAATGTTGCTCTCTTTATATAAAATTTAATACATAAAGGAAATCACAAGAAATTCATTTTGCGCTCAATTACGGCCTCGAATTATTAGTCAATAAAACATGCAATTGAGTAGCTACATCTATTTTCTGTGGGATCAGAAAGTTCCCGGATTGTATTCGTTACAGATCTCAACACGAATGCACATCCGGCTACACCAGTGTCCAATTAACACAATACTGAATGTGTAATGAGACGAGTTTTGTTACAAAGAAGACGAGTATGTTGCCATCAACATACTTCACATATCCTACCTCATTAAACGTGTGAGAGATAACAGCACTCAGAAACATATTTTAAGATTTGACACTTTTATTATTTTAAAAAGGTTTTTTTGAGGATGAATCCAAGAACACAGCCTGATTACAACCGTCACGTTTAGTATGCATACAACCCATCAAGTTATTGTTACACTTTTACAAACATCATCATTAATATGGTTCATAAGTATTTGGCAGTTGCCATCACTGATCAATAAATATTATTGTCCAATAATCATGGCAATATTTTAACATTTCTAGTGATGTTGCATAAACTTTATACATTTGCTTCAACGTTTCAATCAATATTTTAAGGAGAAAAATGCGTGGATGGTGTAAGGGTTTTAGAATTGAGATTTAAGGAAATTGGAAACAAACTTTTTTGAAAGCACAAAGATCCTGAATATTGAAAATGTTTTGAAAAATGGTAAACAGTTTTGTGAAATTGGAGTGCAATATAAGCATATTGATACACATATTTCATTATCAAGTCCATTTCCTAAAAAAAAAAGAATTGAGGCGGAGAATAAGAAGAAATATTTCACTAGGAATTTTAAGACATGGAGAAGTGATCCCAAGAAAATTGGAACAGGAATATATTGGCTGGGTATTGTTTTATGGTAAAGCGTGAATGCAAAAGTTTTAGAAGGCAGGGTTGTCGAAAACTCAGAGTTTAGATATGTGAAAAAAACTGTGAGAAAAATAGTTGTCACATATATACTAAAAAACTTTAAAGCATTTTACTTTATTATTGTAAGATTTATCGCAAAGTAACTGCAGTTGTTAAATCTTGGTTTCATTTTTCAATTACTAAAACAGCATGAACTGGGACGTTTTATTTCATTTCCCCAATCATTTTAATTGAAGAAAGACAATATATACAGTCTTTGTAATGTAAAGTAATTTTTAAAGTCCATTGACAAAAACTCACATAATTAGTTATCGTAATGAAAACTACATCGAGTTTCCCAAAACATAATTCAAAATATACTAAATAAATCAACAAATCGACGTGTTATAAAAAGTTGCACTACATATTTGCAAAGCTTTTTTATAAACGTCATTCAAAAAAAAATAACATTGAGTAATGAAATCATATATCCCTCTATATCAATTTATTTTAGTGGGTAAAAGTGGTTGCGCTTATAAACCATCTAACATCATAGCTTAATAATTTAGACAGATATTTACTTTTATAACATTGAGTAAAATATAGTCCGTGCTAATAACAACAATGTTAAATCATATAGGAAAGCGCAGGAGGAGACACAGAAGGGATAAGCTACACTATGGCTGTGACTACAGGCTTAAGGGAAATAAACAGAGACAAAATGTTCTGTTGTATTGAAGTGTTATCGTAAAGGTTTTTTCCTGAGTTTTCACAAGCAATCTTTTAAGTGAAATACTTTTGCTTTTGAAATGTAATTACTATAGTAAAATATGAAAATCAAAGATATTCTACACAGGTTCAAGATGTCAATAGAGGTAAAATATTACAAAATACTTTTCAAGTTTTATTGTGATTGATTAGGAAAGTAGTGTTATCTGGTTAAGACGAACAAACTTATGTGGGGTAAATGTTTAGTCAAATTACAAGCATTGAGCTAAGAGATACCTGTTCATGCTGAGAAAGTGTTCATAATAAACTGTCATATGAGAAAGAGAGAGAGAGAGAGAGAGAGAGAGAGAGAGAGAGAGAGAGAGAGAGAGGGAGAGATAGGAAAGTATAAAAAGTGGAGGGAAATAGGATAGATTTAAAAATATAAATTCTATGAAGCAGACAATTATACTACTAGAAAACTAGAATTAGACTACTAAGAAAACAGTTATATGAGAAATGGGGAAATCGGTAAAGTTTACCCAAAATTAAAATCGTTACTTAACAACTAATTGTTATTAAACTGATTTAATAAAATCAATGTAGAAAGAACAAACCTAAAACAGCTCTTGGTCATGTGCAGGAGATTATTCTAGGGGGAATATTCAGTCAAGTAAAGCGTTGAAGATGTAAGAGCTTTGGCAAAATTAATGGGTATTTAATGACTAAACTGATTCCATTTGAAGCAGGAATACCGGTCAGATTTCAAAGAACGTCTGAAGAAATGTAACAAAATGAAACTAGCCTTTCAGGGTAGCACTGTTAGTTTGACTGCACACGGCAATATGGTAAATAATAGCACGGAACCGCCACTTTGAAGGTATTTTTCATAAGTACTATAATGGGGCAAGATTCATATTCAGGCATCGAAACGAGTTTAAAAAAACCCACATTTTATTAAGTACTACAGCTTCTTAAATTATTAGCTTAAAACGTTTTGACAAATGTAGCGGGCTTCCCTAACAAATTACAAAGTCTAGTGTAAATAATAAATAAAACAATATTAGCATTTCGTAGAAACAAAATCATTTGCCAATGTACAGATTCTTCGCCAAAAAAAAATATTTGAATATTATATCCAGTTTTGTACTAACAGTTTAGTAAAACGTTTAGCACAAGGCAGTCACTTCCATGACGTTTTATTGCGTATTGATTTTTGCGTACTTACAAGTTACTCTTGTTTTTCTTATGAGGTTAGTTGAATATTTTATACGTACTCCCTAAATAAATTTAATTAGTGAAACCACTGTGATAACCTATATTTATATTAAAGAGTAAATTTAGCAACTAACTAATTGGAAAGTTATGAAGAATCTTTTTTAAAAATAATTCTCCAAATGATTAAATGGATTAAGGTTTGTGTCTAATTTTAGCTCGAGAACGTACAAATATTATCTGTATTAAAATTCTTAGTAAAAGTCAAAGATATTTGTTACACTTATCTCGTAAATTATTTCTTCTATCGATATTTATTTCTTAATTGCTTAATTATTATCTAAAATTAAATTATTCACTTTTTGTCAAACAAATATTATTATTAAAAAATAATATAAAATCATCATGTATATTAGCACAAGTTAACCATATAGGCAAAACTTTGTATAAAATGATTAAAACAAATTAATTTAGAAAGTTGAACTTTGAGACTGAAGAGTTTATATTTATGAAGCTTTTCATAAATCTACATTCATTCCCGCCAGTTAATTACCACGCATCAAATGTTGGTAACAGTGACAAAACTCTTTCCGTTCGCGAACCAAGTTTGAAACTATTTCTAGTAATCCAACTCCCACACGAATGTTATTTTTCTTTATACTTCGTTCAGAATTCAGTACTCTGCACATTTTTCTATCGCCAACATTCCTCTATTTTCTTATCGTTTAAGAATTCAATCACACAGGACATCTGCGTCTGTGCAATACTATTTCTTTTGTCTTCTAACCGTCGACCATTCAGTCATCAAGGCATCTGCTGTGGTCCTATACCACATTTTGGTCTTCCAAGCATTCAGAATTTAAGCATCAAGACAAATGTTCATGATCTATACAATTTCTTCTGTCTTCTATCCGTTAATTATTCAATCAAGACATTGCTGCCGTTCTGTACTATTCTAAACTTTGTTTGGTCTTCTATCCATGCAGCAGTCAATCTTCAAAAATCACCTGCTGCTCCATGCGACTCATCCTGCAAAGTTTTGATTCACAAATTACGTTTTAAACACCTGTTTCTAACAAGAACTTTTACCCTGAATTATTTCGTCCATCGTTTTTTCTTCATTATATCTAATTCTATTCTGGCTATTTCCCTTGTCTAACATCCGTCTACCACGCAATCACCATTACGTTTGAATTTGCCAGCGGATGGATATATTTTTCTGTATTTCGGTAAACATCACTTAATGTCTTAAACATTTTATGGGCTTTGTGTGTCAGGACACTTTATGTCTTGAAAGAATCTTTCTTTTGACTTACTTTGAGCAAACAATCTTCAGGATATCCCCCTGTCGAATTTCCTTGTATTTTCGTTACGTCCATCATCCAATTCTCTGGTCCTCTGCTTCTATCTTATACGTTGTAATCAACTAAACGTGTATATGAAAATCACCACATTTATGTTACATTTATTGTGTCGAATTTTTATTAAGAATAATGAAAATGTGTTAGGTTGGTGAGAGCGCAAATGATATATTTACCTAATTGTTTGCTTTAATCAATTAAAGAGTTGTCAGACAGTAGAATCAACAATGCCAATTCTGTAAAATTCTTGTAATTCCCACAGTGGTTAGACTTTATCGCTTGCAATAAACATATCCTGAAATAAAATAATCCCCCATTTCACAGTTTTTTGCAGTACATAAATCTTGAACGTGGTTTTCATAGGGTTTTACGATTTCGTTTATAATAATTTCTACCAAAACATAATTGTGTGTAAAACTTTTGCATATAAATGACGATACAAAAACCTACTTCACTCTGAAAATCCTGAACTATATTTTCCAATTTTTATACCATAAACGTTTCTTTGTAAACACGTTCTACTAGCGATTAAAGAATACCTATAGTTTATCTTTTAAGTTCAACAAGAACGTAAACTTGGCCAATCTTCTTTGTTTTACAGTTATGGTGAAACTAGTAAGTGCTAGAGAAGGGCATTTATATCACATAAAACTTTATATGTATATCTATATTTATTTATATATATATATATATATATATATATATATATATATATATATATATATATATGGTTATACGTCCCTACTTTTAACCGAAGCACGTTTTGGGTTAAAAAGGACACATATTATTCCCCACTTCTGGCAGTTAGTTTGTTACTTTCGTCTCTTGTACGTTTACCCAGTCGTTTCTCTACAAGTTGCAAAGACAAATTAAAATTTACTATTACCTTTCATTTCTATTCTAATTTGCACCACATTACTTCAAGTTCTCATATCAAGTGCACCCCATATTACATCTGGCATTTAACTACTGTAACTATTTGTGGTGGTCATAGTACTTCTTTAACAGTGAAGGTCACAATAACTGTTTAAATTTTATACTAATAGCTATAGGGGTATGTTTGAAACTGTAAACAAGAGAACATATGTAAAAAAAAAAATATTTTAAAACGCTTTGGAGGGAGTGCTACAGTTCAAGTTCGGTTTGCTGTGCGTACTTTTATTATCACCGAAACATCTTCTAACTTGTGACGACAAAATTTAAATGAAGTTGTTTCTTGTAATAAGCTTGAATTCTCGGATTAAAAAATAATGAAATAATATTTAGCTAAATGAATATGTAACCTTTAAGAGGAAGTTTTGCTTCGTAGAAGGAACGATTGCCTCAAATCGCGTCAGCAAGTAAACCATTACGTATTCCCTTCGTTAAGTATCAATTAGTTATAGTAAAATTTAAAAACTCGAAACAATAGCAGACATGGAACAAGCACGCAACCAACCACCAAGCTGTTGAGAGCAGATTTTTTAATCGACTGTAAGGTGCGTAGGATAGAAATAACACAATTGTAATTAAATGAGTCTTTGAAAACTATTCGTAAAAGAAATCTTATGTAGTACTGAGAATTGTTGAGTAGAAACCTGCGTATCCAAGTTCAACAACATAAGAGTTTGAGTTGGTAAAACAATATGGCTCAGTTGGTAAATCGGTAACTTGGCTCAACGCCAAGATCTTACATAACTCACAGTTGCTGCCATGATTTTACACGCAGTAGTCGCTCTTGCAAACTGTATAACTTCCAGCACTCAGGCCGAAAACTGTAAGCGCAATCCCCTTAAGCAGATAACTGCCTTAGGCTTCCACTGAGTGGGTTATTTGGTTTTCTCTATTTTTTTTAGTTTAATAGGATCTTTGCGTATATACCTTGTCACGAATATTTGGTCATCAAAATTTTCGTAAGAGATTAATCTCCAAAATAATTAATGAATTTATTGAATTAATGAATTTACATTTAAATCCATTTTATTGCATTACGTTTATTTCAAATTATAATCATAATATAAACAATTTTTTTATTTAATAATACTTTTCATGTAGAAATGAAATAATATAATAAATTTAATCTCTAAGGTATTTGTATACTCTAAGCATCCATGTTTATTATTCTAAAACATTGTTCGTGCTAACAGTAGATAAAAATATCTGTAAGAAAATATGTTGTACCATGTTATAAACCGAATAATTAGTATTGGGTTGTTAGACCTTATCCTCATACCATGGATAGAAATTAATTTTCAATAAAACACTTAACTACAGGAAAACTGTTGGTTTCAATCTAAATCTAACTACTATGGGAAAATGATTATAAAACTTTCTTTTAAAATATTTATTAAAATCTTGAAATAAATAGGACACCTATGTAGAGTTGCTGGAAGACATGGATTCGTTGTGCGAGTGTCACAGACAAGGGAGTTTCTCATTACAACGCCAGCTTTGTGCTCCGAAGCTCACAGGGGCAGAAACAGTGCGTGTACACCATATAGTGCTTGTTATATTTTGCTGTTTCTTGTTTTTATTTTATAACATTATTATGATTTTATTGAAATTGTTTTTTTCTATTTTGTTTCTTGGCTCTTCGCCTTGTTTAAATCAAGTAAAATTGCACTTAGATTTTTTCATTTCTTCATTTATTTTAGTTATATTTTCATGGTTCATTAGTAAGTGCTCCCTACCCACCTCTAACATGTTCCTTGTGGCTATTCGAATTTTTATTTTTTCGATTTTCTTGGGACGATAACGTTTAGTTCTAAACAAAAATAGCTTTTAGATGTCTCGCATTTATAAATAAATAAAATTAAAAACCAATGGTTTTTTGTGTTAAATGGAAAATCCTCTCGGACTTTCTTGTACTGTGACGTTCCTTAAATCTCACCATTTTGCAATTCTATCATTCAAACCTATATTTGTTACCATATAACATTATTGGCCATGTTATAGTTATTATAATATTAATAGTTACATTAGTGCTGCAATTATCGAGGTAATGATCTAATTAAGTAGATGATTTTGTATATTGCTTCAAAATAGTCATTAATTAACCTCAGTAATACCGTTGCTGTTTAAAGAAACCCTTTTGTGTAACTGTCGTCGTGAGGTTTACTGGCTACATAATGCAGGTAACACGGAGCGATAAATAGCTATACATTACACGAGACACCTCCTTTAAAGTTCATATATTATATTGTTAATATAGGGTAGGTAGTTCGTCTTTGAAAAATTGAAATAAATGTATAAATATTTGATTGTATATATTTTAAAACTATTTAAAGATATAAAAAAGATTGTGATTACTTCGTTGCGATGAATCTAAATTACGTCCCCGTTTAAATAGATGCAGCACAGTAATGATTGTAATTCGTAACGTACCAATACACAGAGAACGTTACGTTCAAATCAGTGTAAACAGTATTTTGATTATTGGTCGTTAGGAAGCTTTAAATCTTGCCGTAGCTAAGTCCATTGTTTGTTTACGTAAACATAGATGAGATCGCTATAGGTTTTACGAGGAATAGTAAACAATTTTAAAAAGATTATTACTACTATGTAAAATATTTTTTTTTTATTGCTATGTTGTTTTATAAACATTGCCAATTAAAATATAATAAATATCAGTAATAAATATAACTAAACCCTCAAAAATGCCTTCGGACAACGTGCAAAATTGGATTTTTAAAATTTTACACGAAGTCATAGATATCTCTCTGATACTTTAAAAGAGAGCTGGTAAGTGCCTTATCACTCAAGCTAATTATACAAGTGTAGGATTATATTATTTACTCTTCAAATTTATATGTCATATCTCTTCCCATACAAATGTAAAGGATAGAAAATCCTGTGCGATAAAAGAATACCTTTAGTTTATCCCTTTAGTTCAACAAGAACGATTACCTTGGCCAATCTTCTTTGTTTTACATTTATGGTGAGAATAGTTAGGGCTAGAGAAGGACATTTATATCCCATAAAATTATATATGTATATATATATTTCTTTATATATATATATATATATATATATATATATATATATATATATATATATATATATATATATATATATATATATATATATATATATATATATGGTTATACGTCCCTACCTATAACCGAAGCACGTTTTGGGTTACAAAGGACACATATTATTCCCCATATCTGGCAGTTAGTTTGTTCCTTTCGTCTCCTAGTAATAAATATATCTAAACCCTCAAAAATGCATTCGGTCAAAGAGCGCAATTCTTGTAATTCCCACAGTGGTTAGACTTTAACGCTTGCAATAAATATATCCTGAAATAAAATAATCCCCAATTTCACAGTTTTTTGCAGTACATAAATCTTAAACGTGGTTTTGATAGGGTTTTACGATTTCGTTTATAATAATTTCTACCAAAACATAATTGGGTGTAAAACTTTTGCATATAAATGACGATACAAAAACCTACTTCACTCTGACAATCCTGAACTATATTTTCCAATTTTTATACCGTACACTTTTCTTTGTAAACACGTCCTACTAGCGATTAAAGAATACCTATAGTTTATCTTTTTAGTTCAACAGGAACGTATAACTTGGCCAATCTTCTTTGTTTTACAGTTATGGTGAAACTATTAAGTGCTAGAGAAGGACATTTATATCACATAAAATTTTATATGTATATCTATATTTATTTATTTATATATATATATATATATATATATATATATATAGGACACATATTATTCCCCACTTCTGGCAGCTAGTTTGTTCCTTTCGTCTCCCAGTAATAAATATATCTAAACCCTCTAAAATGCATTCGGTCAAAGAGCGCAAAGGCGTTTTTTTAAAATTTTACTGGGAGCCATAGACAACTCTCTGAAACTTTAATAGAGAGCTGGTAAGGGCCCTCTCACTCAGCCTAATAATTATACAAGAGTATAATTCTCTTATTTACTCCTCAAATTATTATCATATATCTCTTCTCATAAAAGTGTAAAGGATACAAGCTTCCACTTAAAATCGGCAGATAGAAAATCCTGTGTCGTAATCTATCGTTACTATTAGGGTACTATAGTATTTATATGATTATTATAAATGTAACCCCATGTTATAATCGTTACTTAGTGTTCAAGATCCTTTTCTTATATTTCATAGTTTATAGTGTTTAATTTAAAATAAAATCAATTGATCACTTTGATTTAATTTTATCTTCATAACGTTGAATCAAGCTGTACGTTTAACAGAAACACTGTATAGGCTGAAGCAATTTTATTCTGTGTTTTGTTCGATCACAGTTTCAATAAACATTCCGGTCGATACATATCCCAAGTAACCATGCGCTATCTATATTAATTTACATGCCCCACTTGGTTTGTTTCAAAGCCATTGTCTTATATTATATTCAACAAATAAAGAATTTCTTTCGCTCAGTAGGATTATGTGTTGCAATTTTTAAATTAAAAATTGTTCCCATTAATATAACTCGTTAGAACAGTTTACGCCCTGATGACCGTTTGTTGGAAGTGGGTCAGCGTACTTCGCATACTTTCCCGCTTAACACATTTTAATTTCCCAGTGGAATATTTATCACTAAACTATTTTGTTTTTAATCTTGCAAGTTTGTATGTAAGCTCAAAGATTAAATTCAATTATATTTAAACAAATTCGTTTAGGTGTTATCTTTACTTATTTTTATTTTATCAATTTTCCGATTTATTTTAGGTCGTCTCTGCCAGAAAATTCCTAGCAAATTGATTACTTTTAATAATAGTATGTCAAATTAGACTTAGAGGGTGCCACCACCTCCCCTGACAGAACCGTCACATTGCCTAGTGCATTAAACTAACGGGTAAAATAATGGTGGCTTTTGAGCACGCCGTTCGTCGAATACATGAATGTAATACATGATCGAAAGGAATGTAGGTAGATTTGAAAACAGATACTAAGAATGAGTGAAACAACTTTAGGTTCACTATCAAAAAACCTTTTGTATTAGTATTAGTTTACATTTAAAAATTAATAAAATTTGAAAAAAGTGATGAGCTGCATAGTTTTAAATTTATTAAAATTTCGACAATTTCTTTAAATGACTTCGTTGTCCCAAGTAACCGCCTTGATGTGTTCCAAGGCGGAAAGTTCTATTATTAAAAATAAAAATCAACCAATCAAATCTGGAAAACCTATCCAGAACATGGAGGGATTATTGGACAAAATTATTACATATAGAGTCGACTTCATTCCAAGCGGATTATCCCTGCGTGGTATGAATTCGAACTTTCATAGAACGGAAATTTCTTTAAAAACTCTAAACCTCCCAGTAAGTTTGCATTACCAAAATTAAATTAAATTGAACAAAACGTATTATCATATTGTGGCCTCAAAGTTTGTTCTCCTGATTCAAATACAACATTTAGTTTATTTTTGTTTAAAACGTAAAATGAAGTGTATTCCTAATTCAAGTACAAATCCAATTTCTGTAAAGTACCATTAAGTATTGAAACGTAATTTAGAACTGGTCTAATGCGGAAGAAAAATAAATGTAAGGGGATAAAGAAAGAAGAAATATAATAGTAAAATATTTATACATACACTGATCTCACCATAGATATATACGAGTACATATAGAAACAAATTAGTCACTTAAACAATAGTTTATGACTATCCGAACTTTGAATTTAGTAAATTTTTTAAAACTTACTGAGACAGAACGTTTTAGATCGCTATGTGCCGATCGTCATGAAGATCGAAAACGTGCTGTCTCAGTAAGTTTTAACAAATTTACTAAATTCAAATTTCGGATAGTCATAAACTATTGTTTAAGTGATTAATAAGATTCAACCGAACGTAATTGACTATAAAAGTCAAGAACCAAATTCTTTAATATTTTGAATCTCTATATTTGATAGTTTCTGAGCAAAGATAAGTAACTATAGATCCTAATTTGTTGTCAGCACCTCCTATCTTTCATCTGTATTCATCTTGTGTAGGAGTTAGCATATTGTTTATTTCCAAAACGGATTGGAAGATTCCTCGAACCTTGTTATAAGCACCTACATTTAGTAATAACAGCTGCTGAGTTACTATGTAAAGCATATTTATACAGTATAGAGCGTAATAAGAATGCAAGATAAATGCTTTTACTTAAACCGTGAAGGAGTATAGTGTAGACCACGTAACTGTGTACTTCTCGGGAGTACTATCACTTCGGAAAATATTTTACACATTGAGAATCTTCGATGCATCAACAGCATCTGCATGTCTGCACATATTTCAAGAATGTTTGCTATATCATACCGAGGATAATTCAAGATCGAATTTATCTAATATCGACAGTCTCATGCAAGTTATTTTTTGGACAGGAAAATAATTAAACTGACCATTTACCTTCCGCCTCGCTTAAGGCGATCTCTCAAGGGCAAGTGCTCTGTTACGTGGTACGCGCTATATTTACTTGAGGAAACAAGAAACACCTTATATTTTGCTCCTCTATTCCGTTATTATAAATGTGAATCTATGTATTATGAGCGGAATGGCTTCAGGTAAAATCACTGCATGAGAACTGATTTTGGCATATATACTAGGTAAGAATAGTTGTTAAATGTATGTATTATTATGAGAATTAAATAATAATTACGAGGAGTACCAAGACCTCACTTTGGAACCTACATAATTTATATGAGGAATGATGTGTTTCTAGTTAATATTGCTTTAAGGGGGGAGGCACCCTACGAACCTGGGTAACAAGTGTTATTGCAAAGAGTAATTACAGAGATAACAACTCACGAGTCACATGAAATACGAGGATAAATATCTCTGTGTAAATTTGAAAACTGTTCTGCCAAGTGGAAAATTTAATTTATTTCTTTAAATATCGTTTAAACAATCTTTTTCGGGATAACGGGAGGGAAAGAACAGTATGAATTTCAGGTTATTATTCAGTTCTGAAATCTATTTGAAAAAATTTCAAGTCTCTAGCTCATACCCGGATTTGATTTGTTGAAGCAACTATTATAGAAGCAAATGTAGAGACAAGAAACTGAGTGAATCTTGCATTATCATACAATTTTAACCTATGTTTAAAACATCTGGTCTTTAGCTCATCGGGAAGTTAGTTTAAAATAAATTACAAAATTCCACCCGGACAGAGACACCAGCGAAATAGACAGATAGGATGGAAACCGAAATAATAAAAACGTGGAAAAAAGTGTTTTTACAGAAAAAAAACAAAAATTTACCTCCTTTAAATTTTTTTAAAAATATAAACAAATTATATCTTGAATTATAAACGCATTTTATTTAAGTTTTTGTCTACATTTCTATTAGAAGGCTGTCTTCTTCTTTGCAAATCAATCGTCAGAGGAACGTTGTAGTATTTTCTTATGAGGATGGTTGCTTTGAAATTGAAACGTATCCCAAGACCTAAAAAAACCTTGTTATAATTCAAGAGGTTTTATTTATTTATAATAAAGAAATACACCACAGTCACTAAGTAAGTTATTACGAACAATATTTAGTTTTATCGTTTTATACATATCCGCTTTGTAAACACTATAGGCATAACTCTATATGGATTAGGAAGTAGTGAGGATTAGGTAGATCAAGTGAGGAGCAATTAACTATGTATCTACAACAATCATGATGATGGGTTAGGCCTTTGGGACGGCAGAAGTTTTACTTATGTCTGAGGATGTATTTCTGAATGCTGTACTTTGTCCTTCTGGTAACCACTTAACTTGAGTTGTATAAACAAAAATTTGAAGAGTTTCTATTCATTTAAAACACACTACCATGGCCACTGTGACTTAAGTGTTTCCTATGGCTCCTGAATTTTATCTCGGAATTCTGGTGAATTTATAATCTTACCAGAGTAGCTTTACTTCATTATAGACATTTCGTTTTCTTTGCCTGTTTAACAATTTTTTTAACGATCAGTAAGTTTTCATTGACAGCTTCGATGTACCTCCCAGTTTGAAAGGAGTTGTAAGTAGTAGCTCGGAGTAGTTGGAGCGATATAATATTATCGTTCTCATTTCTTTGTAAATTAAAACAAAGTTATAGTAAATATACTAGTTTTACTAAATAACTAGCAAATATATGAAAAAGCTTATTTAATTGAATGCTCATTTTTGTGTATATTTAATATTTTCCCATTTTAAGAAGTAAATCCAACCTAGAATTATATGCTGAATATTTTAACTATAACATGTTCAAATATGTAAACTTTAAGATCTTTAGTCTACATATTGTCAATAATTTTACTTTGAAATTTTTATATTGATTTTCTTTAATTATTATTTAAATTATATATGATGCTATAATAATAAAGTCATATTTAATATTATTTGATTATTATTTTAATTTAGCTAAGGGATGGTTATGACACCATTGTTTTTGCTAACAAAAATGTTATTGAAATAGTAAAAATTAAAATAATTTTAGTTTTGAATCAAATTACAAAGAATAAACAATAATTTATAAAAGTAATGAATAATAGGCACTTTTCAAGGAAATCACATTGCTCAGAGACTAGTTGAACATTACTGAAAATATTCAAACAATAAACAATAGTAAATTAGGTATTTTAAAAAATATCAAGAAACTCTCAATAACCAGTCATTTAGTATGATGTTAAAAATATAAAAAATTTATCTTGAAATAAATCTAAACCATTTGGAAAAAAGCTTTTATGGAAATAATTTTTTTAATATTTTTGTATCCAATTAGTTTTCGTGTTTTATTCAAGCACTGACGCTAATGTTTGTATTAAGTTAAAACAACAAAGGTTTTACGTGAGTCTCTATAGCCTTTAACAAGTTGACATCTCTCAAAGGTTTACTTGCTTCGATAAAGGCTAAGTCGATGCTAATGGTTTTGTATTGTATTTCGTGAATTCTTTTCCCGAGAGATGGCGTCTCAAGGGTATAGGACATTGTGAAGTTTCGCCCTCTACACTGGATAGTTTGACTATTTACAGGGACGTGTACAGTGCAATACGCCTAGACCTCCAACAAACAAAACAATTTTTTTTTTTTTTAATGGGTATGTGAAAATCTTTAAAAAGACGCTGCGCAATCCGTATTACGCAACAGTGTGAGATTCTTACTCACTAAAAACACCTCCCTTTGTCATGACCAGTTGAAGCAACTGACTAATGTCTTTCATTTATAGAAAAAAATAGATGGTGTTCGAAAACTCAGATTTCTCTTTGTTCTAAAGTGGCCAAATTATGTGGTCTAGTTCTTTGTAGACGGCGGACATGCCTAGTCATATCAAGGACTGGCTCAATCTCCTGATTAGGATGTATATGCAGTCTACGCAAATGCTTAGAGGCATAAACCTTAATCTCATCTATAACAAATTTGATTTTCAGATCCCGGTGCAGGTCTTTATTTCTAACGTACCATGGTGCATTTACCATGTTACGTAATACCTTATTTTGAAATGTCTGAATCATTTTCAAATTTGTTTTTTTGGTACATCCCCATAATTGAATACCATATGTCCAGATGGGTTTTAGAATTTGGTTGTATAATCTTATTTTATTATTTAGTGATAGTTCAGAACTGCGGCCCATCAACCAGTATAACTTTCTATATTTGCCATTTAGTTCTTCTTTTTTCTTTTGTACATGTTCCTTCCACTTCAATTTTGCATCCAGTTTCATACCTGGGTATTTTGCTGTATTTGCTGTTGGTATAGCATTGCCATTTATCAGTATTTGTGGAGTAATAACCTTTCTGTTTGTTCTTTGTTACCAGAACGGATTTGGTTTCATTTAACTTAATGCACCAATTTTGAGTCCCGATGTAAAGATAAACAATACAAATGAATAAACATTTAAAAATATTGAACAGAAAATATTTTAGGGCCATTAAATGCATACCAAAATATCATATTTAATAGAGAAAACAGGTAAAGTATGTTACAAAAAATAAATAAAAAAATAAATTGAAAAAATGCCCATTCTTGATGATTTCACAAAAAGTGTTGTACAGATAAATGTACATTAAGAACGCCGAGACAAAAAAGCAAATTATAATATCTGACGAGATTCCTGTAGATTCGGTTGCTGATAAACAAATTGTAAAATTATGATCCTAAATCTATATTTATATAAAACTGATATATAAACTTTATTTAATTACTGTGTTCATATTATCTATAGAAAGATGACGATTCAAGGTTATAAAGAATATCACAACAATAACAAAGGAGGTTTGTAAAAATCGAGAAAAATAGGTACATATAATATTTTAAAACTTACAATATTCTGGAAACCAAGATAATATTTTGAATATTCAAACTACTCTAAGCAACTTACCAATATTCCCTTTGATAATTAATGTAGATAAATATCGTTTATAAGCCACGCTATAACATGAATTGGGAAGAAAAACTTTGATTTCGGAAAATGTATTAAAATCTGAAGTATATAACGTTGAATGGAACTCCATTCGTTAAAAGTAAATTACTTGTATAAACTTGTAATATATGCGATGTCACTATACATTTCCTTGTTTATAGCAAGGGAAGAATTTTCCAAGTGAATTCTTTAGTAAAGTTTCAAATAGCTACATGAAAATAAAGTTCTTTCTTTGAACAAAGTTGTTGTTAAAAGGGAAAATTGCCACAACAATCGGCTTTTTCTACTATTAAAATCTGAATATACCACAGACGTATGTTACATCTGTACAATACTCTCCAATTTAGCATCGATTTTGAACTTTACTTCTAAAAGTTTTTTTCTTTGCCTTCAAATTACGTTTCATATAATTTTTTGTTTTCTCATAAAATGTGTTTTTATTTCTGCCACTTCTAAAAATCAAACATATTGTTAACTATAATAAAATTTCTTCAAAATGAATCATTCATTTAATTATTGATCTAATAAATATGCATTTTAATTTAATCATACAAAAATTATCACAAAGCTAAAAATATTTATCTTCTTTTGTATATGCTACTATTTAGGTTAGGTTTTTATATAATTTTAATTTTTGGCGAAAATGCAAACTATGAGGTTATTCTCTAGCGTTCTTTAACCTCTACAATAGGTGTATTTTATTTAATCTTTCTGTGTCTTATAAAGTTTTAACTCGGCACGACCCCATGGAGTACAATGGAGTCAATAAACTTCTTCACAATTGTAGTTCAGCAATCAAAGGTATAAGAGGCATTAATATCAGTAATAGATTGCAGAAAGCATAGTATATATGCTAGAAATAGTGTGCTGCAACTGTTAGGCGGAGATGATAGTTTGGAGGAGAGGACAGGTGAAGAAACAAAATTGAGTAACAGTTTGGGAGAGAAGGCACATAGTGAAGTAAAAAGGTCCAGTGATGAAATGAGAAAATATATGTAATGAAGTAAGCTAATTCAGAGTCAGAGGGAATAAAATAAAAGATACAGTGCGAAAATCAAGGATAGTTGTGCAGAAAAAAGTCAATAATCTAAATGAAACTAGAATATCCTATCCCATTAAGCAAGCCTTGTCCCATTTCAAAGAAAAACGCAGATTTAGTGAAGCAAGCAAATATAGCTCTAGATGGAAGAAAAGGGCAGGCGCAAAGAAGTAAACAAATATAGCAGTGGTTGTATGAAGGGGGGAAATTTTGTGCGCATTAAGGTGCCATGCAAGCCCGAAAAAAACTCATGCAGCGCAGCTAGTAAGGACATTGTCAGTTTCCAGAGAAAATTTGAGAAAATATTAGAGGATGAGAACAGATATACTGAAGAGTGCAAGTATTGATATATTCTAGAAAAGAGCGATATTTGTGAAGCGAGCAAATAGGCCAAACGGAATTAAAAAATAGGTGTAAGGAAGCAAGCATTTAAATTGTTGCGCTACAAGCAGGAGCATTTACCGTTGGAAGATGAGAGAAATTGGAAATAAGATATATACTGTCCTAAAATTGAAATATTGTTGTAACTGTGGAATATCCTTTTGGATATGCAATTCCGTTATGATTTAATTTAATGACGTCATTGTTTTAGTCAGTGTATAATATTTTCTGAGATATACAATAAATTATTTTTCATATATATATATATATATATATATATATATATATATATATATATATATGTGTGTGTGTAATTCGAGGAGCTAAATATTTCTAAATTTATGTTTTTAAAATACGACAGAGAAAAGTAATGTATTTTGTAATATATGCTTGTTTTATTTGTTGTATTGGAATTTTAATTTGCAACTAAAGCTGTATTAAAAAGAGGATTACTTTTTTACACTAGATAAATCGTCCATTAGGATTGCTTGTTTATCCTGAACAAGCCCTGTTTACGTTTCTTTATAACGCTGAAAGGTCAAGATAAAAGTATATTTCGTCTATCCTCGGGCTAGGCAAAGCAAATGATTTTTTCGGTGAAAATATTTGTATCACTTTTGATAAAACTATTTTCGTTTAATAGGCGTGCCGCTCACCCCCAAAATACGATAAAGAAATCGAAATAGTGACAAGGTTATCATTACCGGATCAAACTAATTTTAATCGAAAGTATATAACTTGAGACTTTTTCTGTACAAAGTTAAAGCAAATTACCCCATCGGAACATATTTAAAATAACGAAAATTGTCATTTTTTATATTTTCTAAATTTAGTGAAATCTTTAGTTTATCTAGTCATATCTCGGCTGTTTTTCGGTATATTAGTTTAGTAAATTTTGACTGAAACATCTTTTGATAGTGTACGAAATGATGGTATAAATTAAAATTACTAATATTCAACCACAACAAAATTGCGGATTTGTTTGTAATTTTCAGTAATTTAGAGGCACTTTTTTTTTAATTAAAAAGTTGTGTTACAAATTTTAGAATTTTAATACTTTATAAATTGTACATTATTACTGATAACCTAAAGTTATTTTTTTTGAAAGTTTTGCGTTTTTATAAAAATTAGTTAAAAGGTTGTAACAATTTATATTTTGTGCGCCCGGAAAACGACAGAATCCGCCTGATCGAATCAGTAAAAAAAACGGGAAATTATATTCAATCTATGTAAAAATATATTAAATTATTAAAACAAATATCATTGTCATATATATATATATATATATATATATATATATATATATATACAGATAGATAGATAGATAGATAGATATCTGTGTGTGTGTGTGTGTGTATGTACATATATAATATATATTGTTTGTTAGTATATATCAAGAAAAATTTATTTATTTACATTATCTACATTTAAATTTTTGCCCGTATTTATACAATGCCCTAATATCATACGCATATAACACTACAAATTTTCGCGATTTAATCGTCAACTGTTCATACATAAAGCAAACTTGTTTGTGCATCTCAGCGAGAGCGGCGAATGTCGCATGCGTATTACTGGTTTCAAAAATGTAAATAAAATTAAATTGTATTAAGAAATAGCATGAAAAAAGATGACAACTTTAACTTTATCATGATTTATTCAACTTAATTTTCTTTAATTAATACATATATTTAAAGTTTTAATATAATAATAATAATGTAAGCCAGAAAGTTGTTATAAAATGCTCTGCCTTTGTGACCGTATCAGACAGGCGGATTCTGTCGCTTACGCGCGCACAAAATATAAATCGTTATTAAAGAAATTATATAACGCAAAATTTCCAAAAAATAACTTTGGGTTATCAGCAATAACGTACAATTTATAAAGTATTAAAATTCTAAAGTTTGTAACACAACTTTTTAATTTAAAAAAAAGGTACCACTGAAAATTACAAACAAATCCGCAATTTTGTTGTGGTTGAATATTATTATTTCTAATCTATACCATCATTTAGTACATTATGAAAAGGTGTTCCAGTCAAGATTTCAAACTTATATACCCAAAAAGAGCCGAGATATGATGAGTTCAACTTAACCTTTCACTAAATTTATAAAATATAAAAAATGACAACTTTCGTTATTTTAAATATGTTCCGATGGGGTAATATTCGGTAACTTTGTACAGAAAAATTCTCAAGTCATATACTTTTGATTAAAATTAGTTTGATTCGGTAATGACGACCTTGCCACTTCGACGCTAAAATCGGGGGTGAGCTACACGCTTATAAGTGACTCGACACTGTGCCATAGTTAGGCCACAGATGTGGCAAAACGTCTTCGATTTTATTTAAATGATGATAATTTTCTTCAAACATTATCCAAACTCAAATCGTTAATTTCCCAATTTGTTATTGCTGTACAAAACACTAGATTATTTTCAAATTTAAAAAATCAATTAATCATTGAAATTTAAAAATAATGTTTATCGACTATAGCTTAGAGTATTAAGCATAGTTCGATTACAACGGCACAAACGTATAGAGATTTCAACGAAGATAAATAATTACAAAGTACTATAATTTAATAACAAGGAGCTAAATAACTATATTCAGTACCTATCTGAAACAGAATGGAGAGAAACAATATGAAGAAAGTGAGCACATATGCAGGAAAAGTTATAATGAAAAATTAGGAAAAGAAATCGTTACATATACTTTAACGGATTTGCAAATATTGACGCCAACAAAGACCTAAAGCAATGACATCATCCATTAACTGAATTCGCTCAGTTCCTGTTTAAATCTTAACAATTAATCTGTTACACGTTCGATATAAATGATATGTATTTGTCTAAATCTAGAATATATATTTAGACACAAAAACATATAGATTTATAACGAAACCCATTATACTACAAACTAGATCCCATTTACGAGACGTAATAGGAGAAAGTTATCTACCAGGTTTAATCCCAATAATCTATGTAATGATTTTATGCAATGCCTCATTAATATCTTAAATATTTTTCCCTAGCACGGTGTGTATAGCTTTATTGTGAAAAGGAAATGTGATTGTAGCGTCTAAAATATAGATTTACTATCAATAAATCTAGATTAGTTTCCTCACCGTATATCATTGCGTGCTTTCTCCAAACGTCGTTCGTCTGTTCACATTTGAAATTACAAAAACTTATCAAAGTAAATTACAGGTATAGTATTATTTCATTCATATTTATTAATTAATACAGTTTACCTAACGCAGTTTAAGATCCAAAGATTGTTTAGTAATTTCAAACAAAACACTTTAGCAACGAATTTTCAGATGAAGATGACGCTAAAAAGAGTAGAACTACCTTTTTTGCTTGAGCCAGCAACAAAAGCTGCAGGTAAAAGATTCTATATTGGTTTATTACGATCATTATTAACCTTCGACAAAGAACACATGGAGCTTCTTTCCCCTATGTAATATTATTTGTGAATAAACTCCCTCCAGTTGTTTGCAACTTGTTTACCCGTCAGTATTTCATTCCATTCATTATTGACAACTGGGCAAACTACTTTTTAAATTAATTCCTTGAACCCTCAGTGTCAATTTAGTATTGGTCACGTGAGGTCAGGTTCTGGAGGTTTTGCCGTAAGCGACCTCTAGTGTTAGCTGTTTGTGCGGTTCAAAGTCCCCCGTATGCCTCTTTACGTTAAAAAACACTTCTTGATGGTATATTCATTAGTGTTTCGTTATTATTATTATTTAAGGTTGAAGTTTCCACTATTGAACTTTTTCCGATAGATGAATAAGAAGAGGAGATACTTTGTAAAATGGAAGATATTGTCGAGAAATATGACCTACCGGAAAATTTGTTATGCCATTCTTTGATAATTATGATTAAATAGAGTCCTAGCCATATATGATGAACAAGGTAATGCATTTTAAAATGAAGATATATTAGGTGGCACTAAAGTGATAAAATAATAAATTTCTTGAATTTGTGTCCGACTTTGAGGTTATGCCGCTAACAATCCATCAGGAAGGTTTTTCAGTGCAGTATGACAATAGACAACAAAATGTTTTAAAGTAAAAACAGGTATTGATGTATTCTAAACACGTAAGTTAAGGGACATCAATAAGAAACTCAATTCTCATGAGAAAGAGTCATTTCACGCATGTTAAAAACACGGCAAGGAGAAGTTTAGAAATAACAGAGATAGCAGAGCTTTTTTAGAGAATACCTCTGAGAAAGATATAACCAAATCTCGATGTTACATTTGAGATTTGAAAAAGAATCGATCATTCTAAACTCGATGTGAGATATATATGTTTTCCATCTGCAAAGATCAAGTAGTAACTCCACATGCCATGAACTGTTTCAAACTGCAGAACCCATGGAAGTTAGTGATGATTAGTGAGCTAAGAACTGATCAATTATGAATTACAGAAAAGACTGCAAGTTTTTCTGCGTTATATATTACGATGGAACCAATTGTTTTATAAAACCAATATTTATTTTATTACATAATTTATAGGTATATATATTTACAGTTAAAAATACTTATTTCACTAAATATTATCGTCACATTTATAATATGCACACACACACACACATACATATATATATATATATATTTATATATATATATATATATATATATATATATATATATATAAAACTATATAACTATAATAACTATATAACTATATATAACTATAATACATAAACACTTTCTATGTTTGACCATTGAGTGATATATTAGAGGAAACAAATTCAGTCGGTACCCTTCCTCACATTGAGATTATTTGCTTACACCTATTACTCATGGAATATATTTTTAAAAGTTCCAAATTTTATAATAACTTTTTAAATTGTACAAAATTTATTTATATAGTACTTAGTTTACCCGAATATAAAAACGTAAACAAATTAAATTGTAACCGGTTTTTGTGCATAGTAAATATCAACGAGAACACTTTCCCGTGTGAAACTCTATTCGCCCCATAAAAAGTTAAACAGTAAACAATTAACAAGGAAAACAACGCTTGCGCACGATTTTGATGCAACCAGAATATTTATGCGAGTTCTATGTTGGTTCATATTGTTATTTCATAAATTGTAGGCTGAAATAAAAATTGATATTTTGACTTCCTTATTTTAATTATTAAAGAGAGTATATATTCAGTTTAAAACTTCTTTTCCATAAGAAAACCTGAAAGACAGATACCTTAAAAATATCAGGAGTTGCGCCTTCACTAAAATTTTGAAAGGGTATAAATGTTTTTATTTTTTCTACATTAATTTATATATTTTGAATTACATTATATATGATTTATGTCATGAAAAATCAACGCAAAATTGTATTTTAATTTGAATAAGACTGTTGGATATTACTGAGAAAATTTAGGACGACTAGGTTTTACGTTTTTATAAATAGAGTTTGGAACTCTATTTAAGGGTGAAAATTATTCGCTTACACTATGGGGTGTCACATCGTGTCACATCGAGCAATACATGCCTCAGGTAATGTAAGATAGACGAGAAATGAAATCCAAATATATTTATTGAAGGTCGTGATTAGGTATCATGTACTTTTACATTGTTACATATACTTCAAACTATTTGAAAACCTACTGGAGTTTAAAACTGAGAAATCAGTACAAACTTCCCCATTACAGGAAGCGGTAGATTTGATCAAGTGTTTAGGGTTACCACATGAATGTTTAAGCGAACGTAAAGTTCCCGCAGTGGGTTAAACTTGGATACTTTAGAAACGCCGTGGGTAAATCCTGAAAACTTAACTTTGGAAAACTTTAAAATGAAATACTAGAGTTTTACGTAATTAGAATAAATAACTCATTTTTAAATTGTAAGAAAATAGAATTTAGACCTTAATGACATACGTCAGTTACATTGCCTAAGGAAATTAAACAAGAAGATACCACACTTTTCTTTCTGATATATGTATGTTTTACATTCATATAAACAAGTCTTTAGTTTAGAATCTCTTTCTGTGAAGTTTCTTTGCATGAGGCCAACATTTTGTTTCCTACACAATCTTGTATATTCTGTTTAGGAGACTTTTCCATTGTCTTTTATACCGAATGGTAATTATTTGCACTGGCCTAATTGGTTCAGTTGTACAATTTATACATATTGACATAATGTCTCTCGACTTTTCAGACCGCCATGTTTATGAACACACAGATAATTTCAAACCACGAAAAGAATTTATTTGTAGCAATATTTTACATAAATTTACCAGAGCTGTGTTAGGCTCTAAAACATATGGTTAAGTTTACAGAATGCAATAACCCCTTTCTAGCCTGATATTTGTTGACAACGAAACGCTAGGGAATACAATAAGTTTTTATAGGGTGTTTGTTTTATTGTTTTCAAATATTTTTATCAGCAACATCTGACATCTTTTGCTTGATTTTTCTTTTACTGGTAATAAAATACTTGATGACCTTGATCAAGTAACTGAATACTAATTTTACGTTCGTATATTTGAGATTTAAATTCTTGATTTGGGTTCTATTCACTGTCGTTGTTCCATATTAGAGGCAAAGTAAACTTAAATAATTTTTGTTAAGCAGTTAGGGTATTTTTACCACTATGTTGCCAATATGATTATTATTATCAACGCACGGTATAAATGGGCGATATAGATAATACCAGTGATTTGTTTGACATCACTTGTGCGAGGTCGCTTATCTGAAAAAGGAAATGATGACCATAAAGATCAATTTCTTAAATAAACTAACATTATATAAGACTCTTATATTTCACAAAGCTACAAATACTTACCAATTAACCTACTCCTTTCCAATGAAGAAGTTTATTCCATATGAGCCAAAATACAGATGAATAAAGGAATAATAGGTTTACAAATTCACGGAAAATTTTAATTTAGCATTGTACTTTAGCTTGACTCAGCAGGAATTTCATTGTTATAGACAACAAACATCTGCACCAACTGGCTAGAAAGTTGATAATAATAACTTCTGAGGCACCAAAATTAAGGTAAACCAAATTATTATTATTTTGGTGAGTCCAAATAGACAATTAAAGAATTTATGTGTTTAACCAACTCTGTACAATATGCACTAATATTTACTTTAAATGCTAGCATGAAAATGAAAATCTGTAGGTATACTTATGCCAGACCAATATTTTGTAGCACGAGTGTTTTCATATAAGCTGGAAAATATTATTTTACATTTTTTTGGTATCCAACAAAATTTGAAACCGAATGACCATTATTTTATAATATCTGGGAACTAAGTTTCGATAGAAAGCAAATTAATACTTTATTTCTGTTAATTGTAGCATTCGCTTGGAAATAAATTGTATCCCAATTAATAAAAACGCAACAGACACACAAGTGTGTTTATTAAGACGTAATGTTTTCTAATGCCATATGAGGATAAAAATAACTCAATTCCTATTATTGATTTTTTTTTTGTAATACTTTTGCTATGTTTACCATTTGCATAGCTAGAAACATGACTAACCGAATATACAAACCTACGAAATCTCTCCGAAGTCACTTTCCTCACGTTCGGTCTATCCTTCACTCTTTGTGATATATAAACTGTTACACTTGTTTATAAGAAATACAAAGTTCAAAAAAGAAAACCTGTAATTATTCTAATAACTTTTTCCTCACCTCCAGTTTCCTATTTTTTGCACATATTTTTGGAAATTTAAGGTCTTTACTAAGTTATAAAGTAGATTATATATATTTCCTTAAACAGATTTGTTTTATGGATAATGTTTTTAAAAAAGCATTACTTCAGCATAAAACAATTTCTAGAAGTCTTTATTCACGCTGCAATAGAAACTGTTTCCGAATTGTAATTTCAGTGTGGATATATTAAAATGAAATGTTTGTTTTTCGTATCTTTAAAGAACTAGAGAAACGTAGGGTAGCATATACCAAGGTCATTATTTTTATAAGGAAGAGCAGAAAAGCTACTCGTTATTGTTTAGTAAAAGATATTTCTCTGTTTTGTGACAGTGGCCATTACGGCTGGACCGATGAGAAGATGAGTACAAAGGGTGAAACAATAAGAGAACCACATTGAAATGAATTACCCTATCAGATAAAACCAATGATTAAAGGGCTTCTTAGTGCATTGTTTTATCATAGTTTCTAATAAAATCTGAAAATATCAGCTTACTTCTTATATACAACCGTAATCACTATTTAGTTCCCGAAATATCCGCTCTGTCACAAGAGTGTCTCTCCTAAGTAATTTTGCCTAAGTAATATAGACTAGAAATAAAATAATTTATTCGTCATAACTTTAAAACATACTTCATTGTAAATTATATTATTTCAAAATTTATTTATACATTTTACATATTTATCCAAAAACTGAAGTTTGTATAACAATTTTCAGTCTTTTTTAATGTTTGACCATGTTATTTCTACAAATTGTCTATACTTTTCATACACTCTATCATTCTGCTTTCACCTAACTTTAAATAAAATTCTACTCTTTAAATGCTTAAGGTAATGGGTTCGATCATGAACAAAACGAATGCGAAAATCATATTTTCCGTTTTGTGAAATTTATTTTCTCTTGTTCAGTTGAAAACGATATAATTATAGAAGATTTAATCCTTCAGTTAGTAACTATAGTGACCGTGAGATTTATTACTAGAATCAGTTTGATGTGTTCGATTAAAACTTCACGGTATTCCGCCTGGTATCTTGCACTTCTACTCTATTCTGCGTGTAAAGAATCTTCCCCTTCTTGCCTTTGGTATAATGCTACAGGATTCTCAGAGTGTTTGTCCATACATAGGGCATTCTAAACTCAAAACTTACAAGTCATTAAGAAATTAGTGAAATTATTAGAAACACTGAAATAATAAAAGATAAAATGTTTTATTCACATTACTAATTTATTCACGAAATAATTAGTTATTATGACTTACGCAAGAAAATAAATGTTCGTGTAATATTATTATTTCAATAAATCTATAGGTCTATGATTTTCCTTTTATTAGCTGTAGAACAATACAATAATATGAAATATACACTATATAGGTCTAATATTTAAACATCGATTTAATATAGTAACGATTATACACATAAAAAAATGAAATGTGCATTTAGGCTTACACATAAATAGATGGTCTATTTTATGTATCCGACTTCGATCCTCCTAGTAACGAGTGCATCTGGATAGGCGCTAGTACAACTCACATCATGTTGGGATGTGCTCTTCGTTCATGGCACAATAAGGCAGAGAGAGCACGTATATGGTAGCTAGACCACAACTATGGAGTCTGCCCTGTCAGAGACGAGCTACTGAAGAGAAATGCATACTGTGCTTCTTTGCTGGTTTTTTCGTGCTTTTTGATTGATGTTGTGTTTTATTGGTGGAAAATGAGACTCTTGGCAGAGTTGAAACCACTTGATACATTGGTCTTAGTTCTCATAGTGCTATAGGGGGAGTTTTGTTTGAAAGTTGCTCAAATGTTTTACAGTCTGAAAATTTGAAATTCGAATGTGTTAGGGATAACATTTTGCGTCGTACCATTACAAATAGGGGCTATTTTCTCCAAAAACAATTCCAATTTCAACTCAGATATTTTTCATGTACTATTTTTATCAGGATTAAGTTACAGGCCAAGTAACTAGTGCTGCAAGCAAAGGAGGGAAATCTGGGTTTTGATGGAATACGAATCAGCTGCATTGTTTCAATGAAATTTTTCCATAGCATATCCAGCTATGGATACGAAAGAACAAATACACAAAAGAGCAAAATATATAGTTATTTACAACGAATTTCGTAAATTTTATTTTAAGAAAAGCCTATAATACCACTGGTTCAGATAAAAAAAAAACGCTTTTGTTGCTCAGCCTTATCTCTCTACAAATACCTAATGGCTTCCTTTATAAAAGCGTCTTGTAATCGTTTGAAAATTTTAGAGGAAAGTAATCCTATATATTCCCGTTCTGACAAGACATTGGTCTCAAAGTGTTGGGCGTTTCCTGAGCCGGAGTTATTACTAAGGCTAACCTCTATAAAAATCATAAGTAAACATTTTATGATTATTTTCGTTTCAATCATCATCAGTCTCTTTAACCATACCGCTTAGGTGACGTCACACCTTTCGGAAGGAAGAAAACAATTCTGCTTAAGTTGGGTTCCTTGCAGTTTGCATAATTTTATAGCAAAAATAAGCTTTTATTTACTTTTAACACTTTGAGGATGTAGGAAATTCATCACCATCAACTTGATATTAAGGAAGGTTTATTTGTCAAATGCTGCTATAATCTTTGTTAGGTATCCAAATTTCTCTCACGAAATTGTTTTTTTATAGTTTTAAGATATAAAACACTTACGTACTTACTAGCCAAAGCCAACCTTTGGTTGTTGAGCCATTTGGTGGAGCGCTGACCGGTACAATCGAGAGAGACTTCCTTCATTGACCACTTCGTCTGGCTAAATGTGGCCCAAGGAAGTGCATGTGAGGAGGTGATCTACATCCATGCTTCCGTTTCCGCACAACACGCAATTTGGTGATTTTAAGACCTGAATCTTGTGGAGGTGTGCCGCCAGGTAGTCGTGGCCAGTAGCCAGGCGGAACAGTGCTACACCTGTGCGGCGGGAAAGGCTACGGTTTACTGGTCCTTCGGTGACGAGTTTAGCCCAGCTTCTGTCGTGAGAGGCCATGATTAGGTTTTCTCTAGTGCTGCCATTTAAAGCTGAGTTTATCTGTATTTTCACTGATTGAAAAGAGGTTGATGTAAGAGGCTGTGGTAAAGCGGCTCCGTGTTTGGCGAGAGTGTCGGCTTTCTCGTTTCCTTCTATATTGACATGTTTTGGCACCCACTGAATGTGAATTTGCCAACCCTTTTCCTGAAGGGAGTCTAGTTGTTTTCTACAGGAAAGTGGTCGGTGGCATTCCACTTTTCCGTTGCTAGTGACACCCTGTATTGCGGATATGGAGTCCACAAGAAATACAGCCTTATAGGTCCCTTTGATTTATGAAAGTTCAATAGATGCTGCCAAGATAGCTTCAACTGCCCCATCATAATTTTGGTTACTGCCAACAGCCACAGCCCCCTCGAACAGTCGGCTGTAGAACTGAATATAAAATGTTATAAAATATAAAGTATAACCGTTTAGGATACACTAGAGTTTAATATGAACATAAATATTTATTTTTAATCAGAAACTAGTATCAGACTTATAATATAAGTTATTTCTCTTCTTTTTAAATTCGTTTTAAAATATTTTATTGAATAAAGTCTTACGGTAAGTAGAATATATGTTTTCGGTTTCCAAAATTCAATTACATTTTTCGAGATATACACGTGAAAACTATTGTATATTTTTACAAGGGTTCAACCTCTATGTAGATATAAAATATTTTAAAATCATAAATGCCTACTTTTACAGAAATGGTTTTTCACACAATTAAAAGATATTGCAAGTGGTGAAGATAATACAACTGGTGATGACATGATCGAGAAAGCTTCCGATAACGTCAAACACTTAACCCTGCAATGGCCGTCAATGGCCATAGAAACACTTGACCACACAAATCATTCCAACCCAGAAGGGAAAATCAATATTTGAAGAGTCTGCATATAAAGAGGATGACGTCATTGGTGCAGTTTAAATTATTAAATGTTAATAAGAAAGCTTTAGACTAAAAACCGTGATAATTAGTACTGTTTCATATTAATTACGTATTTCTAATATAACACTGTATTCTGTGTTGTTTAATCAGTCCTAAAAATTATATATTTTTTATATTTTTTAGGCTTTTTCTACTTTTACTTGATATTTGTTTTATTTCTATTTATTAATTACATTTTAATGGTAGCTTTGGGTGTGTTAATTCTTCATACAGTTAGTTTATCACTCTTATATTATTACTTTCTGATTAGGTGTCTATTATTCTTTATGTTTTGTTTAGATTACCGTTAACGTTGATCTTTTTTTGTTTTTTCTCTTGAAAATAAACAATGAATTTTCGCCTTCTATCTCTCTTTTTCGAAGTGTCTCTTTTTTTATACTCTATAAATATGTAATAAAACTCAGATATTGAGTTGCTACATTTTAATTCCCAAAAAATACTCACTCTCATTTATTGTCATAACTTTATTTGCCGTATTTCTGCATGATAGCAAACAAGCAGTACAGTACGTGCAATTCAATGATTTCACTTCTATTTCTCCTACTCGATCTGTCCATTTCACTTTAAACTCTGTAACTAATGTAATTAAACTCATATCGTGATCTGAATTTTTTTTAATTCCCAAAAAATACTGACTCACATTTATTGCTCCTTACTTTATTTACCTTATATCTCCAGGATAGCAATACAGTACGTGCTTATTCGTCCTCTTAATTTCTTTCCATTCAGCGTTCAAGTTATTCTTTACTTAGCAGAATACATAGACTTGTTGCTAGCCAGACTATAGATGCCACTATATAACTTTTAGTAATGGGTTATTTGCTAAATTAGTCAATGTCGCTCGCCTACCAAAAAAACCACCGTATTAAGGTTGTATGCCTGAGAAAACTCAAGTGAAACTATGCACTCAGTGCGTATTATAAACATCTTAGTTTAGTATCAAACTGTTACTGATTAAACGTGAAGTTTGTTTGTAAAAGCTGCCAGTTAATAGAATTTCTGTACATAAAATATTTTAAAACAAATAAATAATATTCCCCCACATACAATTTGGGAAGGTGCTCCCGATTACTTAAATTTATATACATAAAGGTTATATAAATAATTACGTTATAAAACTACAAACACATTTCGTATTCATAGCCATCAACAATGGAAAGATATTTTGCGATTGCAAGAATATATACATGTGGCTATAAAATTTCGTTAGTGAAATATTTGTTAAATAGTTTTTTTTTAATTTATCACATCAACCTTGCAATTTGTACTTATTAGTAGAATGTGTATAAATAGTAGGACCTGAACGTCTCTTTGACTAATACTAATTCACTAAATGCAAATGTTCTCACCTTGTATAATACATTTGTTATTTTTCAATTTTATTCCCTTGCGTAGTTATACGCCAAGAGAACACGCCCTACAAATCTCTACTTGCTACGCCTTTATGCCTTGATTGAATTTATTTATTATATTTATCTTAGAAGTTACATTTCTTCAGGTAAAATTAGATCCGAATTATAATTGAAGTAAAGATAATAAACGATATTTTGTTGTTCCTCTCTTTCTTTCTCTCTCTCTCTCCTAAACAATTGACATCTCTCTCTCTCTCTCTCTCTCTCTCTCTCTCTCTGTGATTCCTATCCATTTAATTTCCTCTTTTTTTCTGAAAATACTTTGAGGTTGTTGCTTAGAAAGTACTTGCCTCAATATTGGTCGTTCATAAGGGTTACTATGCGGCAAATTTTTTAAACAAACCGTTACATAATTTACACAATGAACAGTTATTGTTACGAAATAATTATGAAAATACATGTATTAAACAAATATAGTTGGAGATGGACGAAATTGTGAAAACAAAAAATAACAAGCGATGGTTATTCCTAAAAAGGAAACCGCTATTTACGGTCGAGAAAGTAAAGACCGGAAGCCTTGCAAGAATATAAAGTCTTGAAGCAACGAGATTTAGGTTAAATTGCATTATGAGGTTGCAAAAGTTTTTATGTTGCAGAAAATAAACAGTGTTTTGATTAGAATTATTTCATTCCACCGGTTTTCCGTGCTGTTTTACAATCCAGATTTTCTTTGATTCATGTTTGTGACTCTATCACAAAGCAACATATGTTAATGTTTGTAGTTGTAAAATTAATGATTAATATTTATTACGTAAATTTGGTACTTGTAAATATATTTTATTACAAATTGTTGTGAAATAAACTCGTATATTAAGCTAACGCATTTGAAATCAAATATATGTGTTCTTTTGAAAATGAAATTTGAAAAAAACATTTTTTTTAAGATAAGCGTAGTGTCGGGAATTTTATTTATAATAATTATATTAATACTAATAAAATTATCATGATAATAATAATGCATAATAACAGTAATAGACTTTATGATAAACCTATGGAAGAATTATCCATTGATCCATTTGAACATCTATGAATGAGCGATCCATTGATATAATGCCACTTAATATATATATATATATATATATATATATATATATATATATATATATATATATATATATATATATATATATATTGTAATCCTTAGATGAATTATTTTTCTTGTTTAATATGTATGGCGAAATAAAATAACTTTCATAAACAAGAATATACGAGTATTACTTCATTTTATTGTTGATTGAAGCTTTTCGCTAATTTACATTATTAGCATTTTCAAAATTAATAAATCACTGTCCTGGTTATGTGACTAGAGTAAGACTCCGTCTACTCAGTCTTACTCTAGTTACGTAACTGTACAGTGATTTATAAATTTTGAAAATTCTAATAATGTAAATTAGCGAAAAGCTTCAATCAACAATAAAATTAAGTAATACTCGTATATTCTTGTTTATGAAAGTTATTTTATTTCACCCTATATATATATATATATATATATATATATATATATATATATATATATATACATATATATACATATATATATATATATATATATATATATATATATATATATATATATACATATATATACATATATATATATATATATATATATATATATATATATATATATATATATATATATATATATATATATATATTAAAACAACATAGGTTATTCAAATACAAGAATATTTATTAATTTATATTCAAAACTTTTCGTTGGTAAACAGTACCAACATCATCAGCAATGAAAATTACAATAATTTGTAATTACATCAATTGTAATTTTCATTCCTGACAACGTTGGTACTGTTTACCAACGAAAACCTTTGAATATAAATTAATAAATATTCTTGTGTTTGAATAACTTATTTTGTTTTTAATAATTAAACAAGACAACGTATTATATATATATATATATATATATATATATATATATATATATATATATATATATCAATAACATTATATCAAAGACGCTATTGCTTAAACGTATGCAAGGTCTTGTGGGATATTAGACTAACTTAAATTTTTATCGGGACTATTATTTATGTCTCTACCAGATACACACGCTTGTAAAATATGACATAAGGAATGATAGAGAGACTCTTAAGAACAATAAAAATACATAATGATGAAAATAAATCAGAAAAAATTATAAATGGAACGGCTTACCTGAAGGAGACGTGTAGATTGCACGAAAGTGATTAGGAAGCGATGAATGAATAATTCACACTTCCTCTAGTGTATCCTTGAGCACTAAAGTAGTCTCTTGGAGCCTAAAGTAGTTTGTTGAAGACTCAAGTAGTTCCTTCAAGATTGTATTAGTTCCTTGGACTCTTATGTATTTCTTTGGATTCTCAAGTAGTTCCTTGAAGACTCAATTATTTCTTTGAGTTCTCAAGTAGTTCCTTAACCCGGCAGTGGTCGCGTCACGGCCTTTTCCACCGGGCCTTCGCCATTTTCTTATTATCTCGAAATTTCGATTTTTTTAAGCTTACACCCGCCCCCCCCCAGTACCGTCAGATAGACTTGTCCATTGTCGAATACTGTGTTTGTATTTTCGCTATCACCAACCAGTGTCTTAGAGCATCAGCCTAAAGAAACGTCAGTGTGGAAACCACCGTGCGCAACCCCTCGCATGTGCTAAATGTGACATAATTTTTAATTTTTGTGTATGTTATTGATAGTTTAGTGAGTTGTGTGTTATATTTATTGTTTTTCTACATAATATAAATCGAGCAGAGGAAGAAAGATTTGCTAGAGTGTTAGATACCGTGGAAAGGGAAGAAAGAGGCGTGAGGAAGAAAGGATTGTATATCTTGGTAGTGTTAGAAGAAACATTGAAGAGATGCCGGGCATACAGCCGCAGGGGCGAAATATTGCAGAAGTTGCACGTGAAGGACGATGCGGTCTATGCAACTAGAGACAAAACAGAAAATCAAAAACTTTTTGCAACAGCTGTCGTAGATTCATATTACGCAAGGAACACAATGTACCTTCTTGTTAAGACTGCGCCTCCCTTGGGCATCAATCGGATGAGAAACTGTGAGGAATTTAATTGGAATCACCCTCAGGTGCTTAGACGTATTGTATGCAACTTATTGTTTCAAATCATAATTTTTTATAGTTTCATTTCATCATAAAATTGCAATATTATGATAAATTTACTTAAATATTCAACACATTTTGCTTCAAAATTTGTTCTCTTACTTTACAGCTATTGTAAACATCCAGTACATTTTCTTATTCAAAAGTTAGTTTTATTTCAGAATATATTATTAAACATAAGTCTTTGTAAGAGACTCCGTATGTTATGACAACTTCTCTAAAGTCTTGTAATTTTTTTAAAAAATAAACTTGTTAAATCTTAGAATAATTTTAAAAAAATTTTAATACATTAATTTCACAATTAAAACAAATAGAACATAAAAAAATACATTATATTTAATTACGATGTATGTATTTTTAAACTAAAATATTGTTCAGTACTTTTTTTGTATTAACAAAATGATCTGTCGAATGCACCGTGTGCGATCCCTCACGTTTTATTTTTCACGCGACCTCTGCAGGTGTAAGACTCAAGTTGTCTCTTTGATTATCTAGTAGTTCCTTGAAGATTGTATTAGTTCCTTGGATTTTCAGGTATTTCCTTAGATTCTCAAGTAGTTCGTTAAAGACTCAAGAAGTTACATGGGCTTTCCTCTGTTCCTTGAAGACTTATTAGTACCTTGGATTTTATTAAGTTCCTTGGAGATACGGTAAGACAATATGTCTAGGCTTTATCTTTGTCCCCTCTAATCAGTTTAGTCTAATCCAAACTTCTATTTTGGATACAATTTCCATATCTGAGTAACCAACCTTCCCGGAAAGGAACATATCTGGTGAGTCGCCAAATACCTTTGTTTATGACCGGCAAGAATTCTTATCAGTATCAACACATTATATTCAGTTACATCATCCCCTATTCTAAAAAACATATAGCACAAATAAGTTAAAGAATATCTTGCTTTTAAGTGGAGTGGTTTCACAATGTAAGTAAAACACATGAAAAAATAATTTTTTTTTAATTTGTAACATTTGTAAACAATAAGACTTTTGTGACCCATTCAAGACCCATTTACCCATATACACTTAAGTCCGTTTAACTGGGTCAGTTACACCGGAATCTAATCTGTTATATTTTCCGTTTGTAACTTGCAAACTGACACAATACGGTCTCATTGCAGATGCCTTCCTGTCGTACTTTAGCCATTTCACTTACTCATGTTGCCTATGTTATATTAAATAGTCCTTTCTCACGTCACGTGTCAAGTTATGCAGTATAGAGTTTTTTTATACTTTACTAACTTCTAATGAAAGATTTTTCACACATTTTACAAAATAACATACGATACTTATTTGACAGCAATTTTTGTTTTTCGTAGCCCAATATATAACATTTTCGAAAGCCTTATCTCTTCGAAATTATCATAGTTGGTTTATTAGCACTTTAGACTATTTTCAGAGCACACGCTGATCGTAAAGGGCAAATTTAATATGGTTTTTCTAAATGGTTTTCCTACCCCTAAAACAATTATTAATAAAATTTCACCTACGTAATTTAATCGATTTTTTACTGACACGTTTAGAGTAAGAGTGAGTCTAAATTTTTTGGCAGGTTAAAACTTTATCTATATCATAAAAATACATTTTAATAAAACCTTTGCAAACTCATTATAACCTTTAATGGTTTTAAAAAGGTTACATTGTACTACATTTGTTGATATTAGTTTTGTTGAAGGTGTGACATAATTATTATTGGGAAATACTCTGAAACAGTGATAACGTTATAATATCTTGTATGGTCGTTTCAGATTGCAAAGCAACTCTTTCTCTCTGTTCCGCTTTGATGGTTGTTTCACTATGTACCGATATGTACCTAAGAATAACCAGAGATCATTGTGGTTAAAAGGTTTTTGCGTTTCTGAAAAATTCGCCAAAGATTGTTTTATAATAGAGAGCTTTGCATAGTCACTACTTTGAATAATGATACGCGCAACGGGCACACAAATGGGAGGTCTTTATCTGTATTGTCTACAGCCAGTACATTGTTTTCGATGCAACTCAGAAAATTCAGAGTTTGCTTTGTTTTTAGTACTTTTAAATTTATAATTATATCTAGAGTTTTAGAATTAAAATTACACTGATGAGTGTTATGCATTCGTGAGTCATAAAATAGCGTTTAAAACACGCGTAAAAATAAATCAGTTGAGGAATGAAAGATATAAATAACACCTTGATTCTTTCGTAAAAGCACACATATATTTTATTTGTATAAACAAACAACAAATCTACGATTCAAATGACCACATGGAGCTCAAATAACGAATACCTAAAGAGATGAAATTGTATATATGAAGTCTTAGAAAAATATAAACAAATATTTAAAGATGATATAATACAGTAACAGATTGTGGATAATACTAAACAAAACAAACTTTTTAAAAACTTAAATAATCATAAATGGGACTCTTCTATGGCTTTTTGGCCCAGAGAGAGTGAAACAGTTATTTTTAGATTAGAAGAAATTACTGAAATTAAAATAAATTTTATATGAGTTCAACGGTATTTTTAGCAATATATACCTATCTTAAATGTATATATATATATATATATATATATATATATATATACATATATATATATGTATGTGTGTATATATATATATATATATATATATATATACATATGTTTTTGTGTGTGTGTGTGTGTATTGCAGCGAAGCGGCCGCCTCAACCCTTCACACCACCGCAAGCTCAGAATTCTGACAATGCCTATCCTAGCCAAACTAGGATACTGTGCAATGACCCACCAAAATCTGCCAGAGAACAGGTCACTGGACTTTATTATAAAAAACCTAACTTGCTGAAATTTAACCCTTTGGGTACGTATTTCCCGGTGGTATGAGGTCTTTGAAGGCATCTTTTTGGCGAAATGACCCTTTGGTTTTAGGAGTGTGTAAGAAATCTGTTTTAAATAAAACACTAAGGTTTTGTTGGCAAGTTAGTAAAAATTACATTTTTATTTTACCCTTAATTTTGAAATTACAGCACATTTAGCAATTTTCTTATTTTAACTAGTTCTTTAAAATATTAGCAATTCATTTCTGTTTAGTATTACTTTTTCTCTTCGTTTTTATTCTAAAATATACACATTTCAATGTCAGTGGTAACTCTTTACTCAGTTAATCCTTTCTTTTACCCTTCTATACAAAATTTGAGTAAACTTCTTACTAAATTTATATTATCACCAAAAGTTATAAGAAAAATAATTTTTAGTTATATTAACTGAAAAGTGTAATTTAATTATGTTTATTTAACCCTTTAAAATTAAAAATCAAATTTGTTTCATTTTTTAAAAATAAAACTATCTTTATCTTTGACAATACCTTTTTCAAACCCTATGAAATAAACAATCCTTGTATGTGATTTTGCAAACCTTGAACGTTTGATTTTAAACTCTAGTACATGAAATTAGAAAATGGAACTTCTAAAACTTGACGTCAACAACAAATAACTTTAACGCTTTTAATTTAAAAACTGATCCTTTGAATAACATAAGTTATATCAATACACAATTTTATCCCATTTAAAAAAAAACATTAAACTTTTTGAAAAACGTAAGTTACATCACTAAACAATCTTATCCCATTTAAAACAATTAATATTTTTAAAAAAACATGAGTTATACCAGCCAACAATGTTTTATACTTCTATAACTAATTAAACAAACATATTACATCTTAACTTGAAATCTTAGCCTAAAAATTGATTTACTAGACCCACATAATCTTTGCTGAATATTTAATTTTTATTTTTATTTTCTACTTTAAATCAAAGAAATTGTTTAACATTTTAGTTTTGTCCCCTTTTTTCTATTTCACAACCCTTTTATTTTATTTCCAAATAATTTTGTAAACCCCTTTATATTTTAATTAAATCTGATTTATAAATGTGAATTAATTTTTCATTAATTAATTTTAATTTATTCCCTTTAATTAATTTTAACTCTTTCTCATTAATTATATTTATTTGCTTATTGTTTATTAATTTTAATTAATTCTCATTCATTAATTTTTACCCTTTCTCATTTAATAATTTTACTTGATTTTCAATAAATAATTTTAAATATTAACGTTGGTGTAAAATCTAAAAAAAACTTTTCTGTTGAATCATCTCTCTTATTTGACTTCTTTTGCACAAAACTCATTAAAAAAACTTCTTAACACCTGTTTATATTTTAGTCATTTATCGCTAATTTTTTATATTTAATAAGCCTCTTATTTCTAACATTTACTTAATTAATGAGTTTCCAAAACAATTTATAACTTTCTTGAAAAAGGGCAATTATGTTATTTACCTTTTTTTGATAAAGTCTGAATGGTAAAATTGATGTAAAAACCATTCTTTCGTGGATAGGTATGCTCATATTTCTCTTGTACATAGGCTATATGTATATCTGCAGTAAATCTGTTGGTGGAAACTATTAGTTGAGGAAATTTGTTAAATTGCAATGCATAATATACAGGTGTTGTTGAAGTAAGACGAACAAGTGCTAAGACTTTAGTTTTTAAAGTAGTACAAAAATTGAAAAGGTAACACGGTGCGTGGAGTCAATGATTTCCCAGGGGAAAAGTCTTGAAGCGTTCTCGTTCTTCAGCAATCATTTTTATTTTAAGACATAAAACCCGATTGTAATGGATATATTGTGACAATTTTACAAGTTTTCCAATTTCACCCAAGACTATCTATGGATATTCTTTGAAAATCAAATACGCTCAACGTTTTTGCAAAGTAGAATAGAAAATTGTTTAAATCACACAAATAAAAGTTACATTAAGCCTCATTATTTAAGTTTACCGTCTACTTTAAAATAAATAAAAAAACAGTACCCTTTAGCTTCATATATCATACCTCTAGGATTTGCCGATTTTAGTTCTTTTATAATAATTAAATAGTACCATTTATAATATAAATATACATCTATATAAAGAACGCTGAATAGTGTTGCAGTCAGGTTTATTTTTAGAAAGAAATATTGTCTTTAATGTTATATATAACACGGCTTATTGACAAGTATTTTATAATTTCTCCTAGCGCTAAGAAATAGCGTCAATAGCGGTCAAACCTGGCGGCAATAAATCGATTTCTAAAATTGTGATCGGTTTATATATAAGTAGGAATACGTATATCTATTCTGTTTCATAAACGTATGTAAAATATGAAGTTAAAATTTATGTAATTATATTTCCCTAACCGTTTTTAATATTTGTTGTTAAATGAGCAACATTTCCAAATTTAAAATTTTTATTTATTTTTTTATTTATTAAAATTGAAAACGCTGCTATAGTGTAGTAAATACATTTATAGATGTCGTATGATAATTTTAATTTTTATATAAATAATTAGGTAAAATAACTATGAAATTAAAATTTTGTTTTCTAATCATGAAAAACTAAAGCTTATATGTACAATCAACTTTATTATTCTACCATACACATTTAGAAGTAAGTTTGTTATAGAATATAGTTCTATAATAAGTGAGGGCACGTACTGAAATAACGCAGGTTAACAGTGATTTTGTTTCATTGCTAATATAGAGACTTATTTCATTTTGGAAGCTGAATCCAAATCTGAAGTTAAAATATCTCCATCGGGCTTCGTTTTTATGTAATACCTCTTCCTGTACTACTAGCAACTTCATGCAGGGCATAAACTATGTGAGTAGAATATTCACATCTTTAATTGATTTATTATATGTTACTGGAATTATATTGATAGATATTAAAGTAAAATAACTACTTAGTTTAATAATAATTAATTACTAGACATGTGAAGAATAAAATGTATGTTATTATCTACACAACGCTATAAAGAAGGATAGGGCACCATTACATCAACCATTAGTCACACTGCTTGAACAATGCAATGCCTGATGTAAAGTTGGCGATCAGGATAACTTCATGTTTTAGCATTTAGTGTGTAACATTGTTAAGGGGATGTCTGAATGGATCTCGTCACATGACGAGCATGGATGACGTCATTAGGCCATTGGTGACTGCAATTCCAATGGTTTCGAAAGAACGAAAGGAGCACTCGATGGACTGTTATTTTTGTAGAGAGACAATCAGCTAAGGCAAGAAACACCGCTAAATATCCTAATGTCGCTTCTGTTTTAAGACCTATTTGTCAAAATACACAATTTAGGTATACGAAAGTTGGTTATCTCTTGTGTGAGTGGAACAGCAGAAACAGGATTAATCATTACGTCAAAAAGAGTGGCCAAAACGAAAAAGATTGCCGGTGGGAGAGGAAAATGTTCTACACCAAGCACTATTAAAACCGGAAAATATTTATCTCCTGTCACTACACATTAAGCTAGGCCTGAGGAAAATTTGGTTAAAGCAATGAATCGCGAGAGGAATGGATTTCAGTTCTTTTAAGAAACATTTTCGCTAAACTAAAGGAAGTTAAGAAAAAAGAAAATATATTTCTGATAACGATCGCCACGTATCGGTCGAAAACGGTCTGTCTCAGTAAGTTTTTACAAATTTACAAAATTTAAAGTTCGGATAGCTATAAACTAATGATAAAGTGATTAATTAAGATATATTTGTTGACCAAGACATACACAATTAGAAATTGACATTGAATTTTAAAAAAATTAATTAATAACTGTGAAGTTGATGGTTTAAAATCATTTAAAATTTGGTAAAAATGCTCGGTAAATCACAAGGAATTTAACTCCAGAGGACTTATAACTGAGCACTTCTAAAGAATTATTAAGGAATTCTTTATTTTATTCTAATGTAATATCTCACTAAAAATCCACTTCTTGGAGGACAACTGGATTTTTCCCCCAAAAATCTCAGAGCTGTTAGAGATGAACATCGAAACATCCGCCGTCGATAAACGCTACAATGAAAACTGGAATATAAGATTATTGGCTGACTACTGCTGGAATTTCAAGACTGATTGTATCTTCTGCAGAACACACAAGAAAATGAAAAGCAAGCGCATATGGCTCATATGGTTACACCTTAGTAACAGATTTTTAAAATATAAATAAATGCTCATTACAAAAACAAATACGACTGATAGAACGAAAAACTATTTTCATGTATGAAATCAGCGTTAAAATACTATAATAAACAGCAATTTTTTGTTTTTGTGACAAAACAAACGCAACATTTGGTTGTCCATTGTAATTGAAAATAAAAACATGCAAAATTATGTCTGACAACTTAAAATATTTAGTTAAATGTTAAATGTTTAGAGTGGAATTTAACAACTAACTTCATTGAACATTTTTTATGGGTTTTAAATAATGAAAGATCCTAAATATACAAACTAAACATATTAATAAAAATGCGTTTTAATTTATAAGTACAAAATAAGTAAGAAAATAATAAAAAATACATTTTACAAGTATGTAACCATTATTCGGCGATAAATGTCATGTTCATTGTATTTAAAACAAACAAAAGTATTACGTATGTAGGTAAAATTAACTTTGCAAATCGTTTCATGAATGACTATGAATCATGAATCATAATGATCGAAGATTATGTTTCATTCAGCACTGAAAACTTGGAAATGATTGCAATTATTTAAATTATATAAATTGTACAGTATTTTCCTATCGCTTTTTAAAATCTCTTAATGCTTTTCAAACATTTTAAATATTATATTTCATATATATAGAATGCATGGTTCTTGAAGCATGAAACTCAATAATAATTACGAATAAATGCTAGTTTAACCTATACTTATAGAATACGTCAATGTGTTGCAGAAAATAAAAGTTACTCTACGTATTTTGTAAGAACAAGAGACGGTTTATCTTGGAAACTAAGTTTAACTAAACATAAAATCGCTTGTCTTTTCCTTATTTACCCTCACAGAAAGGCGCTACAGGTACAAGCAAGCAAGGGTAAAACAAATAGTTGCAAAGTTTTGTTATATTAGAAATTAATAAGTTTTGATAGAGAATTTCTACATCAATAAAGGTTGTTCGGAGATTAAATACATTCCAAACAGATTAGATTCATTCTGAGTATAATTTATAGTTTTATCATCATTGGATATTTTATTTATTAAAAAGATGCTAGTTTTAACCTTATCTAGAAAAACCATTTTCTATTATTTCGGAGTCAAGAATCCGTTTGTTTTTTCTGATTAGTTAAAATAACCGCCGTGTATAGTAAAAACATGATGAGTTATCTTTTCGAGTTTCCTTAGTTTAAAGTAAACATTAGTTCCTCTCCAAGAAAACAATATTTGTATTTTCAGCGCCAATGAGGTCACAGAGTGTTCAAATACATCACGGTAAGAATGTCCAAGGTTAAAGGGTACTTCAAGATGTTGAAATACAACCAACCTGTTTAAGGAATGTTTTTGATAAGATGCGGATCCTCAAGGCAAGTGTACAACAGCTAAAGTATGTTTAGTTCTTTGTTTTGCTAACACTGCAGTTGCAATTAACATGATTTAGAGGCGACAAGTTTCATTATATGTAGGGTGGTAAAGAGGAGAATATCTGCAAGTATGAATATGCAAAGTCGTTGGGAGGCGTTTGTTTAAAACTCGATTCGATCTCATTTTAATTGCATTGACTTGCCTGGCTCTTGACATGAAGGTTTTAAAGGGACACTTAATGATTTTAGTTCTAAAAATCGAAAGCTATCTGAAAACTGTGATTTTTTATTACTCTTAATAAAATATAAAATATTGAAAACATATTGAGGAAACGTAAAAGTTCTTTTTTCTTAAATATCCTATACATTTTATTTCTTCCAATTATACACTTTATAAATTTAATGGCAAGCCATCTTGTAACACGTATCGTTTTCACCGCTACACGTAAGTAGTATATCCTAAGATAATGTTGAGGAATGATACTTTTTAATGTCAAACTGCAATGTCAATAGCTAATGTCAATAGCAAAAAATATCCCTTTCTATACGCAAATAATACAAATTTATAATGTAGTCAAATGACACTGCTGCAAACGCATTGTTATACAATCTACTACTGTAGTTAAAACTACACCGGGCGAACGCATTGCTATACCGTCTACTACTGTAATTAAAACTACAACGGTTTAAAATTATTCTTACAAAATCTTCTAATGTAGTCACATTAAGTCGGTTCAATCACAGTACTACCGGATATACTGCTGTAGTAAATCTTATTACTACAGGATACAGTGTTGTAGAGAAAATATACTTGTTTCGTTCCAGCTAGTGTTTTTACTACAGTATCATAATACTACTGTAGTCGTAAAGACGTTCTCCTTGTACTGCTTCTAACTAGAAAACATTTGATAGGTTATTTTTATGAACATTGGCTTCTCTTGCTCTGGGTTGGGATGAAGAGAAAAACAATAATTTCTCATTATTCAGTAGTTGTTTTTTTTTTATTTATAGTTGAAAATCTGTTGGTGCAGATGCAAGATCCAACACTTAGGAGTGAAGAGAGAAATGCTTCTACGTAACAAACATAGTAGAAATCAGTTCTGGTCGTCAGGTAAAGCATGACCAGAAAAATGAACAATAGTGAGAACTGCTATCGCGGATGAGAAGGGACAACGAGTTGCACACTATATGTACTATCCAATACCTAGTACACTTTACTGACTTCGGCCCGCATATCACCGTCTCTGCGTTTTGAATAATAGGAAAAACTATATAATGTTTTTTATGAATGGTCTGTATAAAGATTATATTGATCGTATAAACCATGTGATTATAGGTAATGCTTCTACTATGAGATAATAAGAAATTATCTACTTTGTTATTATAAGCAATGTCACTAATGACTGATTATAAAATACAAGTATCTATTATCTGATTGTATGCCATGTATGTATATTTTTTTTAATGAAACGTTCCTGTAATATTTATAACTAATGTCTCTATCAGATAATTATAGAAAATGTTTATACACTTCGTTTTACGAAACGTCTCTGTAATATAATATAACGATTGTCTTTTCAACGTAATTACAAAATAAAGGTTTTTACAGTTTGCTCTTCAAAAATGTCGCTGTCATACATTTAAAACGAACTTCTGTCTTAGGTAAATATAAAAAATGTTTTGTACAATTTTTAATAAACGTCTCTGTAACATAATTATAATGTCTCTGTTACGTAAACAGAATAAAAGGACCTACAATTCTTTTTTTATGAAACGCCACTGTAACATATTTTTAACGAATCTCTCTGCCACCTAATTATTAAAAAATATGTACAAAATGTACGTTTCAAGAAACGTCTCTGTAATATATTGGAAAAAAATTAATTTTAATGTTTTTGTCTAGTACCCTATTGCTTTTGTGGTTATAAAAGTCAAACTCTACTATGAGATTATAAAAACTGTGTCAATTTTTTCCGTTTTGTGTTAAAAAAAAATTTTTGTTTTAATGATTTTGTTTTTCCTTTACTTTTTAATTTTATTTATATATATTATATATATATATATATATATATATATATATATATATATATATATAATATGTTTTCTTGTTTATTAATCTAAAACAACATAGTTTATTCAAATACAAGAATATTTAATAATTTATATTTAAAGCTTTTCGTTGGTAAACAGTACCAACATCATCAGGAATGAATAATACAATAATGCAAGATATAGGCCTAAAACAAATATTAAATTAGAAATAGAATTGTGCTAGTTTTATACAAATTGCCTAGTTTATTTTGTTGCTGTAACATTATAGACCTTGAATATAGTATCAAATTTAGAATGTATTTGTATTTGTTCTCTTATTAATTTCTTTTGTATTACTGTATTTATATATTTCGGATGCTTCATATATATTCATTCTTAATCCTCTATTAATTTCTTTATAAGTTTCATATTTTCAATATTTGGAAATTGGAGCTTATTAATAATACAATGGTTTGAATCATTTGATTTATATATTTCTTTACTTATGTAAGCATTCAAATGTTCTTTATATCTTTCTTTTAATTTTTTCATGGTTTGATTATATAAGTTTTATTGCAGTTTCCGCATTCTAATTAATAAACACCACCTTTTTCATGCATAATATTTGTTTTATTTTTGTTATTTATAATGTTTATTATTTTGTTATTAGTTTTGATTGCAATTTTGATATTTGTATTTTTAAATAATTTGGTGATATTTTTTATTTCATGGCCTATAAATCAAAATAAAGTAAATATTGTATTATTATTATTATTGTAAATTAAATGATTAAGTTGTTTATTAAAACTATTATAATTAAGTTTACCAAGAGTTTTCTTTTTATAACCGTTATCTATTACAATTTGATAAATTATGATTTTTCTTGTATTTTATTTTCTTCCTTCCTGAGGATCTTATGAATTCTATATAATAAGTTATATAAAGCGGTCATTTTTTGGTTATATGGATGATTAGAATTATTTGGCATAATTTGGTTTGTTAAAGCTGGTTTACGGTATAACATATATTCAAATTTTTCATTTTTGCTTATTATTTACAAATCTAGAGGATTTATTTCATTATTTGTTTCAATTTCATAAGTAAAATTGATTTTATTTTTATCCAAAATATGTGTTAAATTTATATTATTATTGTTTGATATGTACATCCATCATCTACATATCTATACCAATTACCATTTTTATCATATACTTTTATAATTTCATTAATTTTATTATCTATGTGTTGTAAAAATATTTTTCACATAATATATTTGATAATGACGAGCCCATAGCAAGACCATATTCTTGTTAATAATGTTTGTAAATGTTGACATTTGTATGAATATTAATTTTGATTTATTTTTATTTTGAGTGTAATTAAACTTATGTTAATATAAAATTATTCTAATGTTAATTTTTTGTCTTTCTCGTGTTCTAATTTAGATTTTATGATTTCGAGAGTTTTTTTATATGTATGTTTTGATACATATTGTTTATATCTAATGTAATTATTTTGTATTTTCATCAATTTTGATTGAATTTAGTGTTTCAATAAGATCAACATAATTTATATTATGATTATTATTTAGTTTTATTTTATCTTTAAGAATATTTGCCATATTTTTTGATATTTTATAAAATGGAGACTCCATCTTTTAACCTACAAGACATAGATATTAACAGACTAAACGAGACCTTAAGACATTTGAATAAGCTATGTTGTTTTATATATTTCCAGCTCTGTCCTAATTCCAATGAAAACCAAATATCCTAATGTATACAACCGTTTTATACCTGTAACATAAACGACGATTTTATCCGTATATCTGCACACAATTGCAATACTATAAGCGCTAGATGCATGTTATGATTGCCGCTGCAGTAAATCAAAATTAGCAAAGCGGTTCTACCTTGCCATAAAAACGTGTTGACGATCTTTCTTTAGATTTATAGAGAGAGATTAGGGTTCTCGTGCCAACAGTAAGTTTATTTAATCCATTAGGATAAGGAGGTCTTGTTTATGGCAGATATTAGATTTTGAAATTTACAGCCACTTGGAATGTGCATTAAGGAAATTGAATTACAATGGAGCTAAAATCAAATGTTAGATACTATGCGGGGATTCTTGCAGGGGGATATGTGGTTTCGCTTTGACGATGGCGACTGGAACATATGCACACGGTGCTGACGTAAACAATACTTTATGTCACTGAATACTTTGTAGCTACACCTTGTTATGGATTTATTTATGGAGGAGTGGATGTGATGATAAGTAAATATAGAGTTAAAAGACAAAGTATAAATTGTATAAGAATGAAATAGCCGTAGAAATGAGAAGATCAAGGGAATGAGAGTGTTAGTGCATGATTGGACAAGCGAGAGTGTGACTGTACGTGCGCCCACGTGTATTTCTCGTGTATGCTATATGTTTTGCTCTCTTATATTTCTTTCATGGTTGGAGTTAGGATGTATTTTAATACAAAATCACTTAGTAGAACACAGATTACCAGTAGTAATATAATGCGGAAAGATAAAAACCATTAACAAAAAAATTATGTGTAGTCCAAAAAAACTAGAAAATCAAATATAGTGTTCTATTTTTATTGACAATTTATCCGAGAAAATATCTATCCGAGAAAGTAAACAATAGGTTACACTCTAAACAAAAAATGCAATACCTTTGCTAACATTTAACATTATGAAATACTTGGTTCCTCATATTATCATTATAAGGGAAAAAAATTTCTGATGGAGGAATAGTTAAAAATGTCTTCAGCTTCAGCTCTCTAGGGTGATGCTGATGGTTTCTTATGTAGAAATATAATGCTTACCGTACTTAGGGGGGGGGGCACTTTTATTTATTAGGGCTACCTACTCCTAGCCTCGTTACACATTTGTGACTATCTAAGAAAAGAAATCTAGAGATAAATGGTGCTATAATTGTGGAAATTTAAGGCGTCCCTTACGTGTGGGATTGAAAATCAGGATTAAGGGAAAAATATTTTTTTAACATCAAGGCACATTAGGCTTCCTTCTATTGGCAGAACTTGATTTAAAATTTTATGAATTCACTCATTGAAGTGAAAAGAATCAAATGTTTTAATCATGCGTAGCATATATAGGCTATTATATATCGTTTTAACCTGTGTTTCTTCTTTTTTACTTATTAAAGATTTTCGAATTTTTTTTTCCAATGAAAAGCTGACAGAATCAAAATGCTCACCGCTCGATTAAGCGAAATGTTTTGTATTTGAGCTTAAGGACGTCTCTATCTTACTTTTTCTTCCTCTCTCACTCCTATTCTCTATCTTTCTCTCTCACTCTGTATCCCCCTTTTTTTTCTCTCGATTTCTCTCTCTCCCTCTTTCTCTCTCTCTCTCTCTTGTTCGTGAACAACAGCCGAATATAGTTTTTTATTTGTACAAAATTACTACGTTTGGAAATACCTATTAAATTATTCTGCATATTTTCCCTTTCTTTTTTTATAGGTTGCAAAGAGTATTCTCTTTCCATTTATAGATTAGGCAAGATTTTGTAGCGATAATTTTTTTTTAGTGTTTTACCTCCGACCGTTGTTCGAAATTCCGAATGGTATGCGGTGCTAATTATTTTATGAGGTGTAAAAGTTGTCCTCAATTATATATTAAAATCTAAGTTATTTAAAATAGGGTTTTCCTTTAGGTTATATTTAATTAACTTACCTTTCTATAGTTACACCTTCAGGTTTCTAAGTTATTGACAATCGTATAAATTTTAACATCACTTGCATTTATTCCTCTGACATTTAATAATTACTCATTACACCAAATTACATTAACTCAATTCAGTGATAAGATCGATTGCTTAACTATTCTTACAATTACTAAAAAAAGTGGAGTCTTGAGGCTTTAGGTTTGAATACAAAAACGTTTATTAATTACAGTGTTATTTGCTCTTTTCTCGGTTTCTTATCACGGGATCGTATATAAGTTAGAACGTCGTGAAATAAAAGTAGATTAATATTTTATACCAATGAATTTAGAATTTGTCTGAATTAACTAAGGTTATAAAGCTCTGTTACATAAATTTAATGTAAGAAAGAAGTACTTATTGTTTTGTTGGGTTCCTGGAAATATTGACCGTTGATAACTGCTTTGCTGCACTTTTACACATAACTAACTTACTCCCCTAATTCTTTACTAAATCATTCACGTCACACTTTTAAATTTTACACATAAAAACTAACAATTCCATTAACTCTATTAAACAAATTTAACTATTCTTAACATTGCTCACACTTATTCCCCCATAATACGTCTACATTCGTCTGAAGTTCCTCCAAGACTCTACTTTTTCCGATCATTTTAGGTTTGAACCTCATAATCTAACCCCCATACGCATTTTAGTTAAGTCTGGTGATCCCCACACATTTTACAAAATAGCATTTCTAACGGTACAGTTTTCATATCCCAGGTATTTTGGTCACTTGGAAACTCCTACCTTAAAATATTTGGACCCTTCTTTTGTTAATAGGTTACCACAAACCCTTTATCACTACACTTGAAATAGAACAATGGTTAAGTACTTTACCAGTATTTTAGTAACTATTCTTTTTGCTTTTTGCTTTACGAGGAAATCTGCGTTTAGTTACAAAATTTGGAATAACGTTTTGTCATGTGTCTGAAATATTTTTCTTTCTATCCTCGTGTTCCTAACAGCAGGAACCAGCCAAGCTTGAGCAATAAGAAGAGCAAGGTAAGTTAGTTATTAACTTAATTACTTTTATTTTGATAGCCAAACTATTTATTTACGAATTGTCTGTCTATAACTAAAATTATGACCCTTCTATTGATATAAAATCTAAATCTGAAAACATTTTATTGATGTATTTTTTTTTAATATCTAGGTTTTTACAATCCTGTGCTATAGATTAAATTTAATTCACTTTATTTATCTCTACGAAATTAAACCGTTTAGCAGCGATTTACTACCTATTGAACATACCAAAATGAATTATTACTTAATATTAAAATTTTTTTTTAGGTCTTTATATATAAAATTCTTTGGATTTTACCTAATTTATAAAATATCGTTCATATGAAATACCCTAGAGCTATGTACAGAAAATTACCCTTGAGCGTTGTTGCTATGAATTCGTTGCAGCCTAATTTGCTAATTATACCTTTGGAATTAACTTGGTAAAAAAAGTATACTTACTGATATTTTTTAGTGTAATTATAGAATGACCTCTAGATGTACCACACAAAAACTGCAAGTTCTAATTTGCTAAATACTCAAGTTGGGGGTCACAAATATTTGACGACCTTTCCTGAAGGGCTAGTGCATATTCATTTGCGTACTTACGTGTTTGACTAACAAACATTTTTTGGTCATCCAAAGAACTGGAAATGTTTGACAAACTCAGTCACGTATTATGTGCTTAACACTTAGATAACATGTAAATGTAACTCTTGATGTTTTTTTAAACAATCTCAATAGAAGCAGTTAAATCATTTTGTGTACAATGTAGCTAAGTTAGGGTTGGCTGACCATCAGTTGTTTCAAATATATCTAAACTAGTTATTTATGTTATATATATATATATAATAAATTAAAAAAGTTTCAAAAACAATAATACTTCTTATACATTTATTATTCAAAGCTTTTCGCCAATAAAACAGTATCAGTATCTCCAGGAAAAATAAATATGTAACAACATATTTTTCTTACATCATTTTTTCTAAAATATTTTGTTACATAATTATTTTTCTTGAAGATGCTGGTACTGTTTTATCGGCGAAAAGTTTTGAGTAATAAATGTGTTAAAAGTATTATTAGTTTTTAAATATTTCTAATTTAATAACTATAGTACAAGAACACTATCCCCGTATTTAATATATATATATATATATATATATATATATATATATATATATATATTATATAGATTTTATTAGATAATTATTTTCCTGAAATGCTTGTATTATTTTATAGGCGAAAAGCTTGGAATAAGTATATTTATTGAAAGTGTTCTTGTTTTTGAAATATTTTAAATTTATTATATATATATATATATATTAAAATTGTAATTTTAATTGATTTAAAATTGTAATAGTGTTGTAATTTTCATTCCTGATGATGTTTGTACTGTTTACCAAAGAAAAGCTTTGGATATAAATTAATAAATATTCTTATATTTGAATAAACTATGTTGTTTTAAATTATTAAACAAGAAAACGTATTATATATATATATATATATATAAATATATATATATATATATATATATATATATATATATATATATATATATATAATTTAGTTATACGACTGTTTGTATTATAAAGTTGTTAATTATTAACAATATAACATATACAAGACTTTTTTGAATTTATATATTTTTCAAAGGTTTTCGCCAATAAAAAAAGTATTATCAGCTTTATAAAGACGTATTAGGGCAACTGAATCAATCAATATTATAATTACTAGAAGCAATGAAAATTTGAATGTAATAAATACAGAAAACCAACCGAAACAAATCAAATAAAACCAAACTAATCAAATCATTCGAATCGTCTTTATAAATGTCGCAAAAATTAACTACATACCACTGAGTCACACCGAAAATCGAATATCCGGCAATCCATCGTAGATGGTCAGTGTTACAAAATACTTACAAATAATTTGTAGTATTTGTTGTAATACTTACCCTCGATAATTTGTAGTTATAAAATTATATAGTCCTTAACATAGGAACAAGTTGCTTCATTTGTGCGACAATCGTCTTTGTATTCGAATTTGTTGAATCTGTTTTGCTGCTTGTACTTCAGGTTAATTTAATGCTCTTTAAACACGTCATATTGTTATTTTTATTTTTAAAAAATATCCAAAAATATTTTGACACCAGTGTTACTAGTAAACGTCATGTAATAGATAGGTACTGTATTATACGCGTTTTACCACATCAAAATATAAAACAATCCCTAATCGATACTTATAGAATACCAGGTGATTTTATATGTGAAATCTTTCTACTATAAGTGCCTCACATGTTTAACCTTTAAACCCATGATAAAACTGCAAGTACAAAATATTTTTATAAATTAAAGGATTGTTTCACTAGGTTTCATATGGTTTATTATTGATGAAATAAATCTCTGTCAAAAATTCAGAGAGTTTTATTGACATATAGAAATATTTGGAAATATTTATGTAAATTTCCATCTCTCAATTTTGTTATCTAAATCTAATGAAATATTTAATTCCTACTATTTTACACAGCTAAATTTCTATATCCAAGTGTTCGCACATTTTGTGCTTGTCCTTTGTAATAATGATTTTTTTTTAAATTTTGCATCTCTTTATATAAAATTTAATACATAAAGGAAACCACATGAAATTCATTTTGCGTTTTATTACGGCCTCAAATTATTAGTCAATTAAACATGCAATTGAGTAGCTACATCTATTTTCTGTGGGATCAGGAAGTTTCCGGATTGCATTCGTTACAGGTCTCAATATGAATGCACATCCGGTTACACCAGTGTTCAATTAACGCAATACTGAATGTGTAATGAGACGAGTTTTGTTACAAAGAACAGGAGTATGTTGCCATGAACATACTTCACATATCCTACCTCATTAAACGTCTGAGAGTTAACACCACTCAGAAACATATTTTAAGATTTGACGATTTTATTATTTAAAAAAAGATTGTTTGAGGATGAATCCAAGAACACAGCCTTATTACAACCGTCTACGTATAGTTTGCGTACAAAACATCAAGTTATTGTTACACTTTTACTAACATCATCAATAATATGGTTCAATATATTGGGATATTTATAACATAAGTATTTGGCAGTTGCCATCACTGATCAACAAATATTATTGTCCACTAATCATGGCAATATTTTAATATTTCTAGTGATGTTGCATTAACTTTAAACAATTGCTTCAACGTTTCAAGCAATATTTTAAGGAGAAGAAAACTTGGATGGTGTGAGGGTTTTAGAATTAAGATTCAAGGAAATTGGAAACAAACTCTTTTGAAAGGACAAAGATCCTCAATATTGAAAATGTTTTGAAAAATGGTAAACAGTTTTGTGAAATTGGAGTGCAATATAAGCATATTGGTACACTTATTTCATTCTCAAGTTGATTTCCTAAAAAAAAGAATTCAAGCGAGAATAAGAAGAAATATTTCACTGGAATTTTAAGACATGGAAAAGTGGTCCCAAGAAAATTGGATCTTGGTTTCATTAAATAAATCTTGATTTCATTTTTCTATTACTAAAACAGTCATGAACAGGGACGTTTTACTTCATTTCCCCAATCATTTTAATTAAATAAAGACAATATATAGAGTCTTTGTAATTTAAAGTAATTTTTAAAGTCCGTTGACAAAAACTCACAAATTTAGTTATCTTAATGAAAACTACATTGAGTTTCCCAAAACATAATTCAAAATATACTAAAGAAATCTGACGTCTTACAAAGAGTTGCACTACATATTTGCAAAGCTTTTTTATAAACGTCATTCGAAAATAAATTAATATTGAGGGATGTAATCATATATCGCTGTAATTCTGTCTATTTTAGTGGGGAAAAGTGGTTGCGCTTATAAACTACCTAACATCATAGCTTCATAATTTATACAAATATTAATTTTTATAATATTGGGTGAAATATAATCCGTGCTAATAGCATCAATGTTAAATCATATAGGAAAGCGCAGGAGGAGACACAGAAGGGATAAGCTACACTATGGCTGTGACTACAGGTTTAAGGGAAATAAACAGAGACAAAATGTTCTGTTGTATTGAAGTGTTATCGTAAAGGTTTTTTCCTGAGTTTTTACAAGCAATCTTTTAAGTGAAATACTTTTGCTTTTGAAATGTGATTACTATAGTAAAATATGAAAATCAAAGATACTCTACACATGTTCAAGATGTCAATAGAGGTAAAATATTACAAAATATAACAAAATACTATTTAAGTTTTATTGTTATTGATTAGGAATATCTGGTTACGACGAGCCAACTTATGCGGGGTAAATTTTTAGTCAAATTACAAGCGCTGAGTCAAGAGATGCCTGTTCATGCTGAGAACGTGATCATAATAAACTGTCATATTAAAAGATTTTGCCTGAAAAATCGTTTAAAATTATATTTTACAGAGAAAAAAAGAGAGAGAGAGAGAGAGAGAGAGAGAGAGAGAGAGAGAGAGAGGGATGGAGAGATAGAAAGTATAAAAAGTGGAGGAAAATAGGATATATTTAAAAATATAAATACTATGAAGAAGACAATTACACTACTAGAAAACTAGAATTAGACTACTAAGAAAACAGTTTTATGAGAAATGGTGAAATCGGTAAAGTTTATCCAAAATGAAAATCGTTACTTAACAACTAATTTTTATTAAACTGATTTAATAAAAGCAATGTAGAAAGAACAAACCTAAAACAGTTCTTGGGCATGTGCAGGAGATTATTCTAGGGGGAATATTCACTCAAGTAAAGCGTTGAAGATGTAAGAGCTTTGGCAAAATGAATGGGTATTTAATGACTAATTTGATTCCATTTGAAGCAGGAATACCAGTTTCAAAGAACGTCTGAAGAAATGTAACAAAATGAAACTAGCCTTTTAGGGTAGCACTGTTAGTTTGACTGCACACGGCAATATGGTAAATAATAGCACGGAACCACCACTTTGAAGGTATTTTTCATAAGTACTGTAATAGGGTAAGATTTATATTCAGGCATCGAAACGAGTTTTAAAAAAAAAACATTTTATTAAGTACTACAGCTTCTTAAATTATTAGTTAACAAATTTTTGACAAATGTAACGGGCTTTCCTAACAAATTACAAAGTCTAGTGTAAATAGTAAATAAAACAATATTATCATTTGGTAGAAACAAGATCATTTGCCAATGTACAGATTCTTTGCAAAAAAAAAAAAATATTTGAATATTCTATCCAGTTTTGTACTAACAGTTTAGTAAAACATTTAGCACAAGGCAGTCACTTCCATGACGTTTTATTGCGTATTGATTTTTTGCACTTACAAGTTATTCTTGGTTTTCTTATAAGGTTAGTTGAATATTATATACGTACTCCCTAAATAAATCAATTACTAAAATCACTGTGATAACCTATATTCAAATTAAAGACTAAATTTAGCAACTAACTAGTTGGAAAAGTTACGAAGAAACTTTTTTAAAAATAATTCTCCAAATGAATAAATGGAGTAAGCCAACTAGTTTAAGGTTTGTGTCTAATTTTAGCTCTACAACGTACAAACATTATCTGTATTAAAATTCCTAGTAAAAGTCAAAAGATATTTGATACACTTATATCTAGTCAATTATTTCTTCTATGGCTATTTATTTATAATTACTTAATTATTATCTAACAATTAAATTATTCACTTCTCGTCAAACAAACGTTTAGTACTAGTATAAACATGTAAGCTTTAATCAACCAAACAATATTAAGCTTCCTCATATAGAGTTTCTCTACTAGTGTTTTATTATATATAGGGGCTTAAAATAGTTATATTTTTACCTTATAACACCTTATAACGAAGCGGGACGAAATTTTTTCTCTTACGGTATACAAACACATAGTTTAAATTAAAACAAGAAAACAACATTTTATAACTAAATGAAATGTGTAGACGTGAAAACATATTCTACCACGTTTTAAAAGTGATCTGCTGAAACAGTGAAATCACCATTTTATAAAAACACATTGAATTTAATATAAAACGTTGTTAAAAAATAATATAAAAGGATCATGTATATTAGCACAAGTTAACCGTATAGGAAAAACTTTGTATAAAATGATTAAAACAAATTAATTTAGAAAGTTGAACTTTGAGACTGAAGAGTTTATATTTATGAAGCTATTCATGAAGCTACATTCATTCCCGCCAGTTAATTACCCCATCAAATGTTGGTAAAAGTGAACAAAACTCTTTCTGTTCGCGAAATAAGTTTGAAACTATTTCTAGTAATCCAACTCCCACACGAATGTTATTTTTCTGTATACTTCGTTCAGAATTCAGTCTTCTTTTTTCTATCGCTACCACTCCTCTAATTTCCCATCCTTTAAGAATTCAATCACATAGGACATCCGCTCCTGTGCAATAATATTTCTTTTGTCTTCTAACCGTCGACCATTCAGTCATCAAGGCATCTGCTGTGGCCTTATACCACATTTTTGTCTTCCAAGCATTCAGAATTTAATCATCAAGACAAATGTTCCTGTTCTATACAATTTCTTCTGTCTTCTATCCGTTAGTTATTCAATCAAGACATTGCTGCCGTTCTGTACTATTCTAAACTTATTATTGTCTTCTATCCATGCAGCAGTCAATCTTCACAAAATCTTCTGCATGCTCTAAGCGATTCATCCTGCAACGTTTCGATTCACAAATTACGTTTTAAACATCTGTTTCTAACAAGAACGATTACCCTGAATTAATTCGTTCATCGTTTTTTCTTCATTATATCTAATTCTATGCTGCCTATTTCCCTTGTCTAACATTCGTCTACCACCTAATCTTCATTACGTTTAATTTTGCTAGCGGATGGAGATATTTTTCTGTATTTCGGTAAAAATCACTTAATGTCTTAAACATTTTATGTGTTTTGTGTCAGGACACTTTATGTCTTGAAAGAATCATTCTTCTGTCTTACTTTGAGCAAACAATCTTCAGGACAACTTGCTGTGTAATGAACCTTTCCTTGTATCTACATTCCGTTCATCATAAAATTCTCTGGTCTGCTGTTTCTATCCCATACGTTGTAATCAACTAAACGTGTATAAGAAAATCACCGCATTTATGCTACATTTATTGTATGTCGAAGTTTTATTAAGAATAATGAAAATATGTTATGTTTGTGTGACCGCAAATGATAAATTTACTTAATTGTTTGCTATAATCAATTATAGAGTTATCAAACAGTAGAATAAACAATGCCAATTCTGTACAATTCTTGTCATTCCCACAGTGGTTAGACTTTATCGCTTGCGATAAACATATCCTGAAATAAAATAATCCCTCATTTCACAGTTTTTTTGCAGTACATAAATCTTGAACGTGGTTTTGATAATGTTTTACGATTTTGTTTATACTTCACTCTGAAAATCCTGAACTATATTTTCCAATGTTTATACCATACACTATTCTTTGTAAACACGTTCTACTAGCAATAAAAGAATACCTATAGTTTATCAAGAACGAATAACTTGGACAATCTTCTTTGTTTTACACTTACGGTGAGAATAGTTAGTGCTAGAGAAGGACATTTATATCCCATAAAATTATATATGTATATATATATATATATATATATATATATATATATATGGTTATACGTCCCTACTTATAACCGAAGCACGTTTTGGATTACAAAGGACACATATTATTCCCCACTTCTGGCAGTTAGTTTGTTCCTTTCGTCTCCCGTACGTTTACCTAGTCGTTTTTCTACAAGTTGCAAAGACAAATTAAAATTTAATAATACCTTTAATTTCTATTCTAATTTGCACCACATTACTTCAAATTCTCATATCAAGTGCACCCCAGGTTACATCTGGCATTTAACTACTGTAACTAGTTGTGGAGGCCATAGTACTTCTTTAACAGTGAAGAAGTCACAATAACTGTTTAAATTTTATACTAATAGCTATAGGGGTATGTTTGAAACCGTAAACAAAAAAACATATATAAAAAAAATATATTTTAAAACACTTTGGAGGGAGTGCTACAGTTCAAGTTCAGTTTGCTGTGCGTACTTTTAATATCGTCGAAACATCTTCTAAATTGTGACGACAAAATTTAAATGAAGTTGTTTGTTGTAATAATCTTGAATTCTCGGATTAAAAATAATTAAATAATACTTAGATAAATAAATACGTAACTTTAATTGCAAGTTTTGCTTCGTAGAAGGAACGATTGCTTCAAAACGCGTCAGCAAGTATACCATTACATATTCCCTTCGTTAAGTATCATTTAGTTATAGTAAAATACTCGTAAATACTAGTTAAATATTCGAAACAATGCCAGAAATGGAACAAGCACGCAGCCAACCACCAAGCTGTTGAGAGCAGATTTTTTAATCCAGTGTAAGGTGAGTAGGATAGAAATAATGCAACTGTAACTAGATGAGTCTTTGAAAACTATTCGTGAGAGAAATCTTCTCTAGTACTCAGAATTGTTGAGTAGAAACCTGCGTATCCAAATTCAATAACATAGGAGTTTGAGTACAAGCACGGTTCAGTTGGTAAATCCGTAACTCTCAACGCCAAGATCTTACATAGCTCACAGTTGCTGCCATGATTTTACACGCAGTAGTCGTTCTTGCAAACTGTATAACTTCCAGCACTCAGGCCGAAAACTGTAAGCGCAATCCCCTTAAGCAGATGACCGCCTTAGGCTTCCACTGAGTGGGTTATTTGGTGGTTTTCTCTATTTTTTTTAGTTTTACTTTGCGTATATACCTTTTCATGAATATTTGGTCATCAAAATTTTCGTAAGAGATTAATCTCCAAAAGAATTAACGAATGTATTGAATTAATGAATTTACAATTAAATCAATTTTATTGCATTACGTTTATTTTAATTTATAATCATAATACAAACAAATTTTTTATTTATTGATAATTTTCATGTAGAAATGAAATAATAAAATAAAGTTAAAGACAACTTTATATGGGTATTTGTATACTCTAAGCATATATGTTTAATATTCTAAAACATTGTTCGTGCTAACAGTAGATAAAAATATCTGTAAGAAATTATGTTGTACCGTGTTATAAACCGATTAATTAATATTGTTTTTGTAGACCTTATCCTCATACCATGGATAGTTAATAATTTACAATAAAACACTAAATTATAAAAGGTTTGTCTCAATCTAAATCTAACTACTATGGGAAAATGATTATAAAACTTTCTTTTAAAATATTTATTAAAATCTTGAAATAAATAGGACACTAATGTAGAGTTCCTGGAAGTCATGGATTCGTTGTGCGAGTTTCACAAGGGAGTTTTTCATTACAACGCCAGAAGGCTCACAGTGGCAGAAACAGTGCGCGTACACCATATAGTGCTTGTTATATTTTGCTGTTGCTTATTTTTATTTTATAACATTATTATGATTTTATTGAAATTTTTTTTCTATTTTGTTTCTTGGCTCTTCACTTTGTTTAAATCAAGTGAAATTGCACTTAGACCTTTTCATTTCTTCATTTGTTTTAGTTATATTTTCATGGTTCATCAGTAACTGCTCCCTACCCACCTCAAACCTGTTCCATGTCGCTATTCGAATTTTTATTTTTCGATTTTCTTGGGACGATAACGTTTATTTCTAAACAAAAATAGCTTTTAGATGTCTCGCATTTATAAATAAATAAAATTAAAAACCAATGTTTTTTTTGTGTTGAATGGAAACTCCTCTCGGACTTTCTTGTACTGTGACGTTCCTTAAATCCCACCATCTTGCAATTCTATCATTCAAATCTATATCTGTTACCATATAACAGTATTGGCCATGTTATAGGTATTATAATATGAATAGTTCCATTGGTGCTGCAATTATCGCGGTAATGATCTAATTAAGTAGATGATTAGCATATTGCTACAAAATAGAGATTAATTAAACTCAGTAATACGGTTGCTGTTTAAAGAAAACCTTTTGTGAAACTGTCGTCGTGCGATTTACTGTCTACATAATGCAGGTAACACGGAGCGATAAATAGTTATACATTACACGAGACACCTCCTTTAAAGTTCATATATTATATTGTTAATATAGGGTAAGTAGTTCGTCTTTGAAAAATTGAAATAAATGTGTAAATTATTTATTATATATATTTTAAAACTATTTAAAGATATAAAAATGTTTGTGATTACTTCGTTGCGATGGATCTAAAGTACGTCCCCGTTTAAATAAATGTAGTACAGTAATGATTGTAAATCGTAATGTAACGACACACAGAGCACGTTACGTTCCAATCAGTGTAAACAGTATTCCGATTAATGGTTGTTAGGAAGCTTCGAATTTCGCCACAGCAAAGTGCATTGTTTGTTTACTTAAACATAGATGAGATCGTTATAGGTTTTACGAGGAATAGTAAACAATTTTAAAAACATTATTACTACTATGTAAAATAATTTTGTTGTTTTATAAACATTGCCAATTAAAATGTAATAAATATCAGTAATAAATATAACTAAACCCTCAAAAATGCATTCGGTCAAAGAGCGCAAAGGGGTTTTTAAAATTTTACAGAAATATTTCTGATACTATAAAAGAGAGCTGGTAAGTGCCTTCTCTCTCAACCTAATAATTATACAAGTGTGGGATTCTCTTATTTACTCTTCAAATTTATATCTTATATCTCTTCAAATACAATTGTAAATGATAGAAAATCCTGTGGTCGTAATCTATCATTACTATTAGGGGTCTATAGTATTTATATGATTATTATAAATTTTTCCCAACGTTATAATCGGTACTTAGTATTCAAGAACTTTTCTTATATTTCATAGTTTATAGTGTTTAATTTAAAAGAAAAACAATTGATCACTTTGACTTAATTTTATATTCATAACGATTAATCAAGCTGTACGTTAACAGAAACACTGTATAGTCTGAAGTAATTTTATGCTCCGTTTTGTTCGATAAACATTCCGGTCAATACATATCCCAAGTAACCATGCGCTATCTATATTAATTTACATGCCCCACTTGGTTTGTTTCAAAGCCATTGTCTTATATTATATTCAACAAATAAAGAATTTCTTCCGCTCAGTATAATTATGTGTTGCAATTTTTAAATTAAAAATTTTTCCCATAAATATAACTCGCTAAGACAGTTTACGGCCTGATGACCGCGTGTTGGAAGTGGGTCAGCGTACTTCGCATACTTTCCCCCTTAATACATTTTAATTTCCCAGTGGAATATTTATCACTAAACTATTTTGTTCTTAAGCTTGCAAGTTTGTATGTAAGTTCAAAGATTAAATTCAATTCTATTCAAACAAATTCGTTTAGGGGATATCTTTACCTATTTTTATTTTATCAATTTTCCGATTTATTTTAGGTCGTCTCTGCAAGACAATTCCTAGCAAGTTGATTACTTTTAATAATAGTATGTCAAATTAGACTTAGAGGGTGCCACCACCTCCCCTGACAGAACCGTCACATTGCCTAGTGCATTAAACTAACGGTTAAAATAATGGTGGCTCTTGAGCACGCCGTTCGACGAATACATGAATGCAATACATGAACGAAAGGAATCTAGGTAGATTTGAAAAAAGATACTAAGAATGAGTGAAACAACTTTTGGTTCACTATCAAAAAACCTTTTGTATTAGTATTAGTTTACACTTAAAAATTAAACAAATTTGAAAAAAGTGCTCAGCTGCATAGTTTTAAATTTATTAATATTTCGACAATTCCTTTAAATGACTTCGTTATCCCAAGAAACCGCCTTGAAGTGTTCCATGGCGGAAAGTTCTATTATTAAAAATACAAATCAACCTATGAATTCTGGAAAACCGATCCAGAACATGAAGGGATGATTGGAAAAAGTTACTACATATAAAGTCGACTTCATTGCAAGCGCATTCTCCTTGCGTGGTATGAATTCGAACAATCATAGAACAGGAATTTCTTTAACAACTCTAATCTTATCAGTAAGTTTGCATTACCAAAATTAAATTAAATTGAACACAACGTATTATCACATTGTGGTCTCAAAGTTTGTTATCCTGAATCTAATAAAACATTTAGTTCATTTTTGTTTAAAACGTAAAATTAAGTGTATGCCTAATTCAAGTACAAATCCAAATTCTGTAAAGTACCCCTAAGTATTGTAACGTAATTTAGAGAGAAATTTTGTTATTTTTTGTCAGTTCGTTGAACGACTGAAATTTGGTTATCACGACTTATATTTCGTTATTTTTTGTCAGTTCGTTTAACGACACCGCGAGTTCAACACTAGAATGTTTTCTCTAATGATAATTTTGTGATTATTGCGTTTGTAAATACGTATCCTGTTAAAGAAGAATTGTTTGATGCTAATGTGTGTGTAGGGAAAGGAAAAAGCTGTACGGATAAGAATTATAATTTTGTTCTAATTTATTTACATGAATTTGGATATTTGAACCGTCAAAACCTTCAATTGGTTTGGTGAACATCAATTCAACATTTGTGACTGATGCTATACATCTCTTTCAAGAGACATATAATATAAAAACTAAAGGAAAAATTGACAATGCTACTTTAGAATTTATGAAAAAACCGCGATGTGGTCTTAAAGACTCTATACTTCCTTTTAAACCCCATCGTGTGAAATGGCGTAAAAAGTATTGGGTTATCATTTTGTTTTAGCAACGACTCAAATAAATAAGTTAACAAGTCAGGCTTTTAACGCTTGGGAAAAACATACCGATTTGGTTTTTGTGAAAGATAGGGTCCAACCGGATATATTACTTTCCTTTAATCGGACCAGGCACACGTTTGAAAAATCTCCAAATTATTGTTCATATCCACTTGACGCCAATTTACTGGGACATGCGTTTTTACCCCACATAGACCAATCATCTCGAGAAATCCATTTAAATGGCGATATAGATTGGTGTTTAGAAAACAATATTAAAAAATGCGGTTCAGGTAAACATTTCCTATTAAATGTTTTAATACACGAGATAGGTCATGCATTGGGAATATCACATTCTAATCATGTAGATTCAATCATGTATCCATATTATGAAAGCGATTTGGCTGATCTTGGAAAAGACGACATTTTCGCCATACAGACGTTATACGGAAAGAAAAAGATAACATCAACTACATTGAAACCGAAAACCGTGCCTACAAAGAAAGTGGAAGACGTTATTACAGCGAATTTGTGCAACTTGAAAAATCTAAAAACGATTTTAGTTGTTAATAGAGAATTGTATATTTTTCACGAAAAATGGATTTGGTCAGTAATGTTGGGTAGTAAATATGTTGACAAAGTTCAAAAAATTGCAGAATGGCTGCCGTTTTTATCACAGAATTTTACAAAAATAGATTTTATTTATGAGAGACCATCTGGTGAAATTGTATTTTTCGCAGAAGAGCACATATTTATGATAGAATATCCATCTCTAAAATTAATAAAGATTACCCGAAACATATTTCCTTTTTGGATGGTGGAAGCCAGATAAAAATACAAGGGTTTGTGAATTCGTATAGGGGTATAACTTATATATTTTTCAATGACATTTACTTTTTGGAACTAGATGAAAAAGTATTTCATGTCAAGAAATATGGTCAACTTTCAAACAACTTTCCATTTTTACCGACCCATATGGAGTCTGTATTTAGATATACAAACGGTTTGTTATATTTTTTTGAAAACAATATTATTGTGCAATATAACGAATTTACGAAAAATATACATCAAACGATTGAAAATAATTTAGACGCCATTGGAATAACATGTTTAAATACCGTCGCAAATAATGTCTCTGTTTTAAATAAATTTAAAAAATTGGTTTTGCAATTGTTGTAGCTGAAGGAGTAAAGAAGTTTTGTAATTGTACTCTGAGAAAGAATAATAAATTATATGTTTGTAGTTTTCCTTGTGTATATTATTTCAAATAACTGCCTTCTACAATATAGCTTCCTCAAATAAAAGTAAGGAAACTGTGCGCACTGCTTCAAGGATAACCAGCATTATATTAATGCAAGTGTTTTGAATAAATTGATTCTGTAATAGGAAAAGACCAAGCAGTAATAAATACTTCGTGAGCATTTTAAAAATACAACCGTCATTAAAAATAACTGCTTAAGCTATTAAACTATAAATATCAGCATGCGGAACTCGTGAATGTAAGTACAGATCTTAGAATAATTGAATGAGCCTGAATAATTAGGTGTTGGCTTAAGAGTTGGAACTGTATTTAAATACGTTGAGGGTCAGTAAGAGTCATCAGAATCAATTTGCAGTTCTTAGTGTCTGTTAGTTACAAGAAGACATTGCAGGTAAATATTTAGGTAATATTATTTTATTAGGGAATCAGGGTATAGAAATTTGACTGTAAAATAAAGTCTCATTTAATCAGAGCTTTATGTAATTCGTAGTGTTTCTAAATATTTCATTAGGGTTTAGAAATTTGTCTGTAAAATAAAGTCTCATTTAATCGGAGCTTTTTGTAATTTGTTATAATTGTCATTTCGTTGACATTGTTGGAAAAAAATGTTTTTCCTATATTTGCTTTTAAATAATAATTGTAATTTGTTGCATATCATTTTGCAGGTAAATATTTAGATAATATTATTTCATTAGGGAATTAGGATATAGAAATTTGACTGTAAAATAAAGTCTCATTTAATCAAAGCGTTATGTAATTCGTTATAATTGTCAAAAAAAAACAAAAAACAAAGTCTTAATTAATAGTATTTGAATATTTGTTCTCTAAAAATTTGTCAAAAAATGTTTTACCTGTATTTGCTTTTTACATAATAATTGTAATTTGTTTCATATCATTTCAGTATGGAATTAGGGTACACAAAATTGACCGAAAATGCTTATGCTCCTGAAAAGGCAACTGTAAATGCAGCCGGTTTGGACCTCAGAAGTGCTTATGATTACGTAGTGCCTGAATTTGGAAAGCGTCTAGTAAACACAGATCTAGTTATTAAAATACCCCCCCCCCAATGTTATGGTCGCATCGCGCCTCGTTCTGGGCTCGCATTGACATTTTTTCTAGAAGTGGGTGAAGGAGTAATTGACCAAGATTTTACGGGTGGTCTTAAAGTTCTGTTATTTAATCATTCAAATAATTATGTTTTTATAAAACGGGGTGATAAAGTGGCCCAACTAATTTGTGAGATGTGTGTTTATCCCAAATTAGTTGAAATAATTAATTTAGATGAAACTACGGAAAGGAGAGATAAGGGTTTTGGATCAACTGGCCTCAATTAATATAATTTTTTTTTCTTAATAGTTATGTCTCAATCGCCTTCGTCGCAAGCAGGCAATGTCGATTTGTAGATAGTGGCCCACGAGGAGCAAGTACTTGCAGATGGTGGTCAACATGACAAAAATGTAGTAACATTTTTGGCATTAATTGAAACTTTATTCCTCGCAGGATTAACGTCCGTTAGTAAATGGGAAATAGGAGTAGCTGCTATTTTTATTAACATACAAAAAATAAGATTGTAGAGAATGAGTTCATTATAGAACTTCATTGTAGAACTTCATTATATTTACATTTAAAGCAAATTTATATAAATCTTAATGAACATTTCCACTCTACCGTAAATTCGCAGTATAAAATACGTAAATATTTAGACAAAGAATTAACAATTGAAGAGATTATTGAAATATTGGGTGGAAATGTTGGCCTAGCTCAAATACCTGTTAGGTTTTCTATACAAATTGTGCAGAGGGCTCTTGCCTGTATACGACCTGCTTTGGAAGAGGTTAGAGGAAATAATTCCGGTTTACTACCAAACCTAAACTTTAGTAATAATGATAGTGAAAATAGAAAACGAAAATCTAACAAGAAATTTTGAAAAAAAATATGCCTTCGTCAAATATTGACGATATCGGTTCAGATACGGAGGCCGCTTCAGAATCTGATTGCGAAGAAAAATTGGAAAATTTTTTTTTTTAAATTAAAAGAGCACCGACAGTTAATAAACAATATGTTCAATATCAAAAAAAATGGCAGCAGACGGAAATTAATTTCCCCAGGCGAGGAAGGCAGTTTCCTTATAAATGTTGAGGTAACTGATTCTCGCGATTTAAAAGAGTGCGTAAGCGAGTCTCAGTATTGGACGAAGGTATATAAAAAAGCTTATTTTCTGGTCAAGTCGTCAGACGACGAATTGTATGAGAAGATTGATGAGACAATATGTACTGCTGCCGAAAGAATCAGTAAAATAAACATGTAAATAATGAAATTGTGAAGTTAGATAAAAAAAGAATTTTTTTTAAAATTAGGATTTGTTTCTATAACAGTTTGTTATAAAAGGCGTTTATTATCATAATTATGGACCATGAAGCGAACGTTGCAGCAATGGATGTTGATGATGACGACGATTTCGTAGAAACTGATCATGCGTTCCGAGGAAACTGAAAAACATTCCTACTAAATAACACTTCTAGCATACGCGATGTCTGTCTATTGTTAATATTCACTAGAGCGAAAATGATCCGCTTAATTAACATTATGATTATGACTTATAATATGTTAAAATTCAATATAGTGGTTGAAGCTTCTTACATAAAACTGTTGACGCAAGAAAGACAATTAGGGTATTTCAAAACAAAAAATGTGCCTGTATTTGAGACTTCCAATTTATACAATATTTTAAACAATTTATTTCGTAAGATGTGTCGAGGAGCAAGAATATATAGATAAAGGAAGTGGTTGGTCGTTGGATAGGGTTACCCGATTTATACTTCGATTTAGTAAATTTAATCCGCTAGCTCCCAGCTCATATCTGCCTATACCTAATTCAATAAAAAATAAAAAGGCCATTATAAACCCTCAAAATTTTTATGATAATAAATGCTTTTTGTGATCACTTTTAGTCCCGTATATAAAAAGAGATATCAAACATTTGAGTATAGTAAATAATCGTTATTTTGAATTGTCTAATATATTTATTCTTAAGGGTATTGATTTTCCAACGCCTTTGCGTCAGAATTCAAATTTTGAAACATATAATGTAAATACAAGTGTAAACGTTTATGCAATATGTCAAGATGGTAATAATAATATTTATCCGTTAAGAATCAGTAAGAGTATTAAGAAAAATCATATTGAGTTATTATTGTTAACTAATCAGTCGGGAAATAGTCATTATTGTTATATTAATCATTTTTCAAGATTAATGAATAGTCAAATGAATAAACATACAAAAAAATCGGTTTTTTGTAAAACATGTTTTGTACATTATAGTGGAAAAAATAAAGTCGTAAATTTGATCAATCATTTGTGTGTGTGTGAAAAAACAGAACCTGTAAAGGTAAAAATGCCTTCGCATGATGACAGTATCTTGAAATTTAAACATTATCACTATAAATACAGAGTGTCTTTTGTTGTTTATGAAGATTTTGAGTGTCTGTTGAAACCGGTAAACAAAAAAATTAGCAAGTGTATCAAATTAAACGACAGCCACGAACCAATGTCATTTGCAGTATATTTAGTTATTGATGTTAATTTGGTTTTGCCGAACGAAATTTTAGACAAATTACTTAAAAAACCGTATGTGTATAGAGGTTTAGGAGCGGCAGAATAAGTTATGTCGTATCTAATAATATTAGTGAAATATGTAAAACTAATAAATCAATGAGAAAATTAAGTGAAGATGAAAAGTATAGATTTGAAACAGCCAATAAATATGAATCTTGTAACCATCAGTTTACTCTAATTAATAGACCTGTTAAAGATCATTGTCATATTACTAGTAAATTCAGATCTGTTTTATGTAGTAAGTGCAATTTGTTGAGACAACAACAAAAATTCTTGCCTATATTTATACACGGTAGCTCTAGTTATGACAGTCATTTCATTGTCCGACAATTGGGTTGCGATACAAATGACATTCATGTGATACCACATACTAATGAAAAGTATATAACATTTTCAAAAAATACTAAAAATGGTATTGCATTACGATTTATTAAAAAATATAAATTTATGAGCACTAATCTGAGTAAATTAGTTAATAATTTGCCAAATGAAAAATTTTAATATACGGAAAAACAATTTTCTGTACACGATATAACTTTTGTGACTAGAAAAGGTGTATATCCGTACAATTATACAGATTCTTAGGAAAAATTGCAAGAAACCGAATTGCCGAAAAAATTATTTTTATAGTATACTAGAAGCTAGTCATATCTCTGATTATGAATACAAACACGCACAAAACGTGTGGCAACATTTTAAGTGTAAAGCTTTGGGCGAATATAGTGATTTTTATCTTTTAACTGACGTATTGTTGTTGTGTGATGTGTTTGAAAATTTTAGAGATTTATCTTTATCAAATTATGATTTAGATTGTGCCTATTATTTTACATTACCAGGTTTAACGTTTGACTCAATGCTCAAATTCACTCAAATTCAATTAAATCTATTTACAGAATATGATAAATTTTTATTTATAGAACAAGGTATTAGAGGCGGGATAACTTCTTGTATTACTAGGCATGGCAAAGCCAATAACCCCCTATTGGGAGACGATTTTGAAATAGGCGAACCTCTGTCATATATAATGTATATTGATGCAACAAATTTGTACGGATGGAGTACGACAAAACCCATTCCGTACGCCTCTTTTGATTGGAAAAGGTCTAAAGAAATAAATACGTTTGATGTTTTGACTATAGTGGATGACTCTCCCGTAGGATATATTTTAGAAGTGGATATTGCATATCCTAGCTACTTGCATGATGCTCATAATCAATTGCCATTTCTACCGGAAACTAAATGTCCGCCAGGCAGTAAACAATCTAAATTAATGACAACTTTAGAAGTAAAAAAGTATTACATATGTCATTATGTTAATTTGAAACAGGCGTTGCATCACGGACTGGTAATTACAAAAATTCATAGGATTATGCAGTTTAAACAAAGCACATGGTTATCATCGTATGTTCTGTTTAATACGAAAAAAAGACAACACGCAAAAACGATTTAGAAAAAGATTTCTATAAATTTGTTATTAATGCAATGTTTGGCAAAACAATTGAAAATATTAGGAAAAATTTAAAATTAATTAGCTTGGAGAGATATTTGAATGCGTTGATTAGGAAACCTACCTTTTTGAATCGCATAATCTACGATGAATCTTTGTGCACTATTGAATTGGAAAAAGAATCGATTTACTTTAACAAGCCAATATATATTGGTTTTACGGTTTTAGAAATAAGTAAAACACGTATGTACGAAATACACTACGATGTTTTGAAAGTTTTATATAAATCGAAAATTAATCTTTTGTATTTAGATACAGATGGTTTATTTTATAAAATCTTTACTGACAATTTTTATAAAGATATTAAGGAGAATGATGATTTGAGAAATCATTTTGATATGTCCGATCTTCCTCAAGATCATGAAGGTTATTTCAGAGATAATGCTAAGAAATTAGGCTGTTTCAAGGACGAATGCAAAGGCGTTGGTTTGTCTGAATTCATCGGACTGAGAGCTAAATTATACAGTTTTAGAACGGTAAATAAAATTGAAAAAAAGCTAAAGGCATCACTAAAACGGCGCTAAAGACTGTAAATTTTGACGACTACAGAAAGTGTTTAGAATCATTTATTAAAAGCAGGCGAGAAATCATTTCATTTACATCAAAAAAACATATCGTTCAAACCGTCACTGTTGATAAATTGGCTCTCAGCGCCGATGACGATAAAAGATATATATGTAAAGATGGTGTACATACGTTGGCATATGGTCATGTTATGTTAAAAGATAAATAATTCTCCTGTGTTAATGTTTGTAGATTAATAAAGAAAAACAGCAATAGCATTTTGTGAAAAGTTATTTAATCCTATATCCTAGAAATTTTGGTAACACAAAATTATGTTATGTTAATGTTTGTAGATTAATAAAGATAAAACAAAATAGCATTTTATGAATTATCCATTGCCTATATCCTACAAATTTTGTTAACAGAAAGTGAGTCTTATAAATAAAATACACTATTTTGTTTACAACTTTTTATTTTCTCAGTTAAAAAAAGAAATACAATTAAAATATTTTACGCACAAGACCAGAGAGTGGTGTATATTCGACGAGAGCGTCTTGTATGATGAGACAATATGCGGCAGTCTTTTCAGGCAGGTTTGTATTTGCTTCGATTTCAATTCGCACATCTATGGTGCCAGTTTTTAATGATTCATTTTGTCTTGAACAGTCTATAACAAATATTGGTGTTTTTGCAATAAATGTTTTAAAATCTATGGCCGGTCTATTATTGCTGCCATAGTAGTATGACGACTGAAATCTTGGGAAAAAATCGTAGATGATTGCCTTATTACCGTTAAAATTATCGTACGGATAATATTGCGAATTTAAATATAGTTTAATGTTGACAATGTCGCAAAAATCAAAATGACCGGCATTCTTGTTTTTCACATTCCTTCTGTCCGTTTGAAAAGCGATGATGACTTAACGAGGTTTTTCGTTATTGGACGCTGTTTTTACTGTCCAAGTTGAAGTTTTTGAAGTCGGCAAAGCAGGATTATCGATGAGTGTCCAACGTCGAAATCCTAATGAAATTGGTTGGTCCTTATCGGTTATTCTTAATAGCGATAAATTATATTCATCGGCCACTCGCACGTACGGAATTTTAAAATATTTTTGTAATTTTCAATTCGACACTATTGTTATTATTGTCCGTTATAATTGCATTTATATTGGTCAAACTTCTGAGTAATAATAATTCCTGTCTCACGTTTAATAAAATGTGGGCGTAGTAGTCTGCGAATCCGAGTAACATTTTCAGAGGAATACAAAACGAAAATTTATTATCGTGTTCGAACGGAATCATATTTATATTCCATCCTCCGTTCAATAAAATATTTGTTTCATCTTCAGTGCTGGTTAATAGATTTTTAATTGTTGTCGTAATACCAACGTTTTTCACTCTGTCTATTTCTGTGCCACAAATTTCATATCTGATTTCGTCAAAAAAAAAATGCCATTACATTGCTGATTATTTTAACGCTTTGTTCCTCGTGGTTGTTGGCCGGGTTCACTTCCTTATACTCTCCTTCAATATATATGTAACTCTTAGATGGCAACGTGTAAACATTTTGTTGGTGCTCTGGAATCCGAATGTCATCATTTTCACCAAATGTACTTTGTGCGTACGGAAGATGCGTATGATATTCCAAATCTACAATAGTTTCGTCAAAAATGACCTTTTCATCTACTCGTAACATGTTCTTTATTAACAGTATAACCTAAAGATTCCAAAAATTCTTTGTTCCTTTTTGTTAGCTTATGGTGATCTATTGGATGACGTCTACTGACTGCTGCTGTAAAATCTGTTTTATTACTACTATTCAAAATTAGAACCATTATTAACTAACACTTCGCCGCAAATGAAGTCTGAGCGTTATATATTCTTCCCGCAAGTTTATCAGTTGTCCGTCCTGATCTTCGAGACTCACTGCAATATTTTGAAGTCGTCCTGTTATGTTTAACGGCCGATAGATTACGGTAGTAGGTTTTTCAATAAATTTATTACCGGGTTCAACGGCCGGATAAAATTCGTGAATAATATGACCTTCAACACCGTTTCTATATGAACCTCTAGCAATGTTGCAAACAATTCGAATAACGTCTACTCTGTTAATATTTACCGTATATTTAGAAGTATGCCAAATATTTGGTTTTAACACCTTCGTCTCGAACCCCAATAGCGATCCAATGCTGTGCTCTTTGTCAAATCTAATCGCTTTCGAACAGAAGATTTTTGTTTTTAACGTATTGTTATTTCCTTTAAGATCAAACACAATGTTTTTCTCTCCAAAATTTTCATGAATAGCTTCCTTTAAAAACGAAACTATATTATCAATTTCGTATGATCCTTCGGGCAATTCTATAACTTTATTATTATCAAAATGAAATTTATCATTTACGTCTTTCTTAATGTTCGGTATGGTGTTGTAAGTCATAAAATCAATTAAACCAATTTCCCATTTTTCGCTGGACGGATATATATATCGAAAGAGATGTTTGACCCTTTACCATTTAAACAGAGCATTTTTCCCGGTTATGTGTTGTTCGTTAAAAACTGTAAACACAAATGACCGCAGTTGTAACTAGTAAGTTTTTGTTTATTGGTATAATTGTAGAAAATGTTTGCATTGTCCGATGCTGTTTTGAAATACCGAATTATTTCCGGAGATGGAGGCAGATCGCCAAAACTATCGATATAGTAAATTTTATTTTTTAATTTTCGATAGGCTTAATTTCCCGGTCCTTGTGTGTTGTCCAAATTTATTATACCATTTTCAGTCGTCAACATTTTTTTGGGCATATTATCGCTCATAAAGATGCCTCTGAAATTTGGAATTTTTAATTTGTTTACATAATTATATAAATCGATATTTGTTAACGCCCTTTTTGGTAATTTTATTTTATTATTTTTTTTTAGATTTCCCACCACCTCTATACGGTTTCAGGTAATAGCCTTTGAAAGCTTTTTTTTGTTTGCGCCGCATCTTTTTTTCATTCGTTTTAGCACTTTTGTTAGAATCTGTTTAGTTTTACACGCTTTTTTATTTTTTGTTTTTATTTTATTTTTCGATGACGTCGATCTCTTTTTAGCAGCATTTATTCTGGTCCTGGCACCTCTGAATTTACTTTTCGCATTCAGTATGTTGGTAACTGCATAAGCGGCTGCTCTTTTGCCCAAACTTGCGTCACCTGACGTTACGCTTTGCCAAGCTCTATCAGCTAATGGTTGATCAGCAACGGCTCGATGACTCGAATCTGAATATTGTGAATAGACAACGTCGTGGTCTCCGCACGCTCGATCTAATTTATTTATACCGGCGTCACCCCTCATTCGTTCTTGTAATCTTGTTCCTGGTCCGCAATACTGATAGCCCGGAATTTGTAATTCAACTGGCAATAAATCTATAGACCGATTTATAACCTTTCACGGTAAACTTGCCAATGAACTTATTAATCCGCTCCCACTGTACACACTAAGCTGTTTTTTAGACATTACGTCCTCTTCTTCGTCTTCCGCCTCTTAATGGTGACGGAGGCGATATGAATAATATTTCTTTTGGTTCTGGTATCAAATAGGCATCTGAAAATCTGCCACTATCAGTTTCACTCGCCGCCCTCGGTTCCGATTCTTTATTCAAAATTGTTTCTTTTAATTGCTTTCGTAATTTATCCAATTCACTGCGGATCTGATTTGCACGTGTGTTAATATTGTTTTCCAAATCTGCACATTTTTTATTAAATATTTTAAAATTGATAGCGTCTTTGTCTTCTTTCGGTTCGTGTAAATTCGAAAGTCTTTTATTTTGCATATCAAAATCACCGCTTTTGGTCATTTTAAAACCGACGCCAGGAAGCCCAGGAATTCTGTTTCGTCGAAAAGATGCGTTATGCAAATGACGCCTAAATTTATCAACACTCATAAGATGATGTTTACTGGTGAACAGGTAATAGCGAAATGATTGTGCAAAATTATGCAATAATTCCGGATTCTTTTAACTCCTCAATTATAGATATTATCTTGTAATTATGGCCTTGATTGCCTGCCAACTGTGATGCCATTAATAATCTTAATCGCTCGCATAATTCGTTGGGATCGTTCCAGTAAATATATGACGGTGTTTGCTGTTCATATTCTTTCAATATCAAACCGCTTCCACCGGCTTCCCAATCTATATTAGATTTAGGTTTACGCGCCGGAAACAGTTTTGAAATTATTTTCGTATACTTGTGGCTTCTATTTGATTTTAATTTTCCTATAGCAGAATTGTTGACCCTGTGTGTATTTGTGATAAGTAAAATATGTCGATATTTTGCAAAATCTTCCTCTGCGTAAATATGATCGTCGGGAATTCGCTTAAATAACGCTTCGTATATGCCTCGTATGCCTACATAACTTATATCGTCGATTATTAGATCGTCTCCGTTAATTTCCAATTCCTTATCGCCAATCATCAATTTATCGTTTTCTATACACACACCGAAAACACTTTCCGCTTGTCTGGACCATTTTATGAAATTTAAAAAATATTCGATTGATAGTTTACCGGTGAATGTTTTTCGTATAAATTTTACAGCATCACGCACACCTTTAGGCGTATTCAATAAACCAATAATAGACGGGCTCGATTGGTATACAGTTTCAGGTTTTAAAGCAATACTCGTTGGCATTTCTTCCTCATAATCCTCCATTTCTGTTTCTATGTCGCTGTCTGTAGAGATTTCGCTTTTTACGTCCTCCATTGGCTGTTCAGGTTCTAAAGGTTTTCGCTTCACAGGAATCTCACTGTCCGCTACAATTTCGGTATTGGCGACCTCATCACTCATTGGCGATTCCGGTCTGGACGGTCGTCTTTTCGACGCATTTCCGTAGTAATGTTCTTCGGTATCGTATTTTTTCTTTTCGCTTTCAGATCTTTTTGTTTTCGCTGTATAGTGGCCAAAAGTGTTTTCTCATTCAACTCGTGCATCGGTTTATAGCTAAATTTTTCGGCATACTCTTTTATCGGTTTAATCAGCGGCTCCATAATATTTTTCTCAATATGCGCTTCCATGTCCGTAATGCCTCATTTTAGGGCGCTTTGTTTTTCTTTAATTCTTTTTCTTAATTCTTTTATTTCTAAAATAGTTTTTTCGCGCACGTCAAGTGGTTCGGTCAGAGACATTTTTACAACTGAATGAATTCGTCAAACATTATTCGATACCGTCCGTTATTTAATATTCGCCCTTTGTCTAACAGTAGAAATGAATTTTCGTTTTTAGACCAGGCCAATGAACACATTTCTTTGAAAGCCTCAAATTTCATGTCTGCGTTGGCGTGATCATTGTATGCATGACGTATATTTCTTTCGTCTTGTAGAAATAATATCACTAAATTAGCGTTATCACGTATCAGCTGCTTTGGTATTCTGCTATATGTTTGGCACAAGTAGAATGTATCTACATCATTATGGCGACTCATTGCGAAGAAATTTCGAATATTATTTTGGCGTTCGCACATTACATCATCAAATATCATAATTGAGTGTGGCCTGATTTCATTGGGATGGGGCACATCGTCGTTTTCGGTGAAAATAAAATAACCGACATTTGGTATTTTCGAAAATACACGACTTAGAAACTAATATTTTGTTTGAATAATCGATTTGGAAAAATATAAATATTCTCAAAAAATAATGCTCTTGGATGGAATATTATATTGAACATGAGATTAGTTTTGCCACAATTTGACGGTCCCACAATAAGACATCTGATGGAATTCGGTAAAAACGGGAATTACGCCCATCACACTGCGCAATCATTTTCGAAATATGTGTCGAAATTCATGACACGTTACGTTTGACTTTGTTTCACCACCTTCATCACATTAATAGATCCTTGTCGTTTATGCAAGTGTCTTTTGTCTTGTCATAACCTAGCCACCTAACGAGTAATTTATTACCTTTACGACGCACCACTTTTTTCAAAGAGGAATACGTCACTAAATTTAGTTTTACTCAATTCCTCTTGATAGAAGCCGCCCTTTATCTCATTTCCAGAGTCGTCCTTTAGTTTATAGATCACTGGAATAGTTGGTTCAACTTTCCAAATTTTATATATTTCGTGGCTCCAAGACGGCCAATAACCTTTATTGAAAGTCTTTTTCAACCTACTGATTCTAACTTTATCGCCCACATTAAATCGGTTGCGTGTAGATTGCTGTTTCTTTTGTCTATTTCCAACTATACGCCTGAGTACTAAATGCTCGTTATTTTCATAGACATCGGCGGGTCGCATTCCAATTGTTCTGTGCACGGTATTATTGTAATTGTCAACTATATCGCCCAAAATGTTTAGCCATTTATAATTTTTTTGCTCGCTAAACGCTCTCCACATTGTCGCTTTCAATGTTCTATTTAATCTTTCAACTATAGACGCCTTCTTATCGGAATACGTATAATAATGATTTATATTGTATTTACTTAGTAAGCATTTAATTTTTGAATTAACAAATTCGGTTCCCTTGTCGGTTTGTAAGTGACGCATAGAATATGTATCTAAAATCGGTTGTAATGAATTTTCCATATCAACAGCATTTTTAGATTTCATCGGCCTCGCCAACGCATATTTACTAAAACAATTTATTAAAACCAAAATATGTTTATAACCTTTATTCGCTCTAGCGAATGACAGCTTTTCCACTAGGTCGGCTTGGTAAAGGTCATACAAACCTTTCACCTCAACATGACGAGAGGGAAAATTCCTACGAGCCTGTTTATGAAGCTCTTTTGCAATGCCCCCTCTCACTGTTGCAGTTGACGTTGTCATTGTTGTTCTGACTAGCTTAAAATGAATAAATCGTTATTTCAGTTGTGTATTATTGACGTGTGTTCGCGTATAATAAGAAAGGATTATTTGGATAACCTTGATTTACCCACAACGATTATTAAGTGTCTACACGAACCTTATAAAGAAGTGTTTATGACTTTAATCAAACGCAATACTGATGGATACAATTATTCATTATTAAAAGATATTATGACTATGAATATACCCGATAATGAAGTATACGAATTTTTAAGAGTGTATTCCAAAGAGAGTTTATTGAGTGATGATTTTATAATGCTAATGAACCATCCAAAAAACGAATATGTTGAATTTGTTTACGTTGATAATTTTATTCTATTTGAACAATTCTTCTATGATAATCGATATAACAATTTGTGCAGGGGCTGTATCACAAAACTGCTTTACAGAAGATTTCTTATTTGATGATTTTACCAGAGTGATAATAACTTACAGATATAAAAGAGAAGATAATTGGTCAATTTTGCAAAACATTTTTTGGGACCCTAGCAGTTGGTGTGACATGTGTATTTTCGCACCGTTGTTTACAATACTCAGTGCCGAACAATACAGAAAATTATTAAGATGGAGCCGACGTCCGAAATCAGTAATAGAAAGTATGATGGACAATTACCTGTTTTCAATGTTAGGACAATAGGAGTTGCTGTGACATGTGTGTTTACGTCCATAATCAGTAACAGAAATTATTATAGACAATTATCTTTTCTCAATGTAAATTGTAGAGGTGAATAAATAAATTATTTAACATTTAAATTGAAACATTTATTTTATACAAACTAATTTACATTTTGCTACATCTTTTCCCTGTTTACTTATTAACTAATTTACATTTTGGTGAATAAAGTCTATGTTCAATATCTGGCACGTCTTTTTCCTGCCAACTATGAACTTGTATATTACAACAAATACAAACAGCATGATCTCCAATTGAATTATAATAAAAACCAGATTGTACCATATCGTCAATATTTGGCTATGGTTTTGGCCAATTTGCGAACGTAACTCGCATTTTCTTCTCTATATCAAAAATGGACAACTTACACTCTACATAATGTTGGCCAATACAACTTAGATTTAAAATTGTGTACATTTGTTTTCTCATACAGTCACTTACATCTTTACAATATATTCTTTCGTTTTTATTATTATTTTCAATAAAACCCCCAAATGTTTTTTACAAAACCATCAATACATGAATTCTCATCAGTATCAATAAAAGAAGACGTCATTTTTAAGTGTAATAAAATATGGTAGTAAATGAATAAACTCTTTACAGAATATTAGATAATTTTATTAAAATCACAATTCGGTGAAAGTTATAAAATGTGCAATAAAAATTATACCTCTTACAATCTATTCTAAATTCTAACACTATATTCAAACTCGGTGACAGAAAAATGTGCAATATTTTTTTTTCACAAAATAAAAATTATTTAAAACTTGTACTTTATGCCTATCACAAGGTAAATTATCTAATATTTCTAAATCCGTTTTCAAATGTTCTGGCAATCTATCATAAATGTGTTCTAGATTTTCTGAATGGTTAATAATAAAACTTTTAGGTATATAATTAATCAAACAGTCTTGGATATTAGTATACCCTTTATTAAAACATTCGGTTATATTAAAGTCCACAGCGTTTAATCTATCTTTAATTAGTGTTTCACATTTCAACCATTGATTAATAACGAACACATTTATGTAAGCACAATTATCAAGCGAATGATTAAATTTACACTTTTTAATAGAATTGTTATGAAAAAGTTGTTTTAAAATACTTAATGTTGGACAATTATGGTCCTCTATATTTATCAGTGTAACAATAATATCTTTTAAAAAAATTTTGTAAATATATTTGTTTTTCTAATCCTTTAACAAAAATTTTGCCATTAATTTTTAAATCAATAAAAATGTCCTTTACCTTGTGATAAGATATAAAACCCTGATCCCAAGCTAAGCCGTTTAAATGTCGCTCCAGCCACATCGCTTGCTTCTGCAAATTCTTGCTTAAATCATTGAAGTCTCTCGGCGGCTCAAACAGGAATGACTGGCACTCTGCTTCTTCACTGTCACCTTTTCTTACAATTGCCAATTCTATTATTATAAAGTCATTATTTAAACCTCTTAAACCTTGGAAATCAATTACGAACTCCTTTTTCTTGTAACACTTCCGTAAACACACTTCAAAGTTGCCTTCCAAAACTTCTAGAGCTTTTCTCAAAGCTTCCTCAAATAAGACACAAATACAAGTGTCTGGGCCGTCTCCTGTAAACAACTGACAGGACCATGCAAAGCTTTTATAGTGCTTACTAGCCATATCATAGTCTCCCAATCCATAATTCTCTACATAGGTGTTGGCCTTGCTTATGTAATAATGAACCATGGTTTTTCCGCATCCACAAATGTTTGGATGTGACGACAATGCAAACACACGTTCTGCTGCGGATAACATATTGGCAGCGTTGCGCAAACAATACTAAAGTGCAAGGTCCTGATGCAATTTATCTATTACACAAGGCAATAAATATTTTATTTAAAATATTCACGCACAGCGCAATTATTTTGAATGAGTTCCGCGTATCGATGACGGTTGTTTACAATCGTGACTTTCCTGGACAATTATTTTAATGATGGTGTTTTACAATCGCAACATTTCCTGGTGCAATTGTTTACATTACTAAAAGCCAAGGTGATGACGCAGTTTATCGGTTGCACAACGCGATAGGCTTTCCTGAACCAGAGAACTGGGTACCCCTGAAATGCTCTTCGGACGATACAGAGATCTAGGGGGGAACGGCAAGAGAATTGGGGGGGACCAATAAGATAGCAGACAGGTGCCCCTGACACCCCGCCAAGGAAGGAAAAATAAGAGAAACGAGAAGGGGGACTAATGGGAAAGCGGATAAGACGGATAGGTACCCCTAAAATGCTCTTCGAGCTAAATTTTGGAGGTTGGCCCCGCTAAGCCCAGCAACTCCTTACTACTGGGGATAAATATAGAAGAAATATAATCGTAAAATATTTATACATACACTGTTCTCATCATAGATATATACATATGGAAACAATTTCTTTAATATTTTGAATCTCTTTATTTGACAGTTTCCGCGCAAAGATAAGTAACTATAGTTCCTAATTTGTTGTCTGTACCTCCTCTCTGGCACCTATAATCATCTTGTGTAGGAGTTAGCATATTGTATATTTCCAAAACGGATTGGAAATCTCCGGCAAACCTCGTTATTTGCAACTCATTTAGTAATAACAGCTGCTGAGTTACTTTGTAAAGCATATTTATAAAGTATAGAGCGTAAAAAGATTGCAAGATAAATGCTTTTACTTATACATTTCTATTAGAAGGCAGTCATCTCCTTTGCAAATCAATCGTCAGAGGAACATTGTAGTATTTTCCTCTGAAGATGGTTGCTTTGATATTGAAACGTATACCAAGACCTAAAAAAACCTTGTTATAATTCAAAAGGTTTTATTTATTTATAATAAAAAAATACACCACAGTCACTAAGTAAGCTACTACGAACATTTTTTAATTTTATCATTTCGTATCATATCCGCTTTGTAAACACTATAGGCATAACTCTATATGGATTAGGAAGTAGTGAGGATTAGGTAGATTAAGTGAGGAGCAATTAACTACGTAGTTCTTTTGAGTTGTTAAGTTATATTGAAGTAGGTGAATACGTAAAAAATATGGTAAGTCTGTTAATGAAGTAAATAATCTATTGTATCTACAACAATCATGTTGATGGGTAATCGTTTGGGACGGCAGAAGTTTTACTTATGTCTGAGGATGTATTTCTGAGTGCTCTACTTTGTCCTTCTGGTAAACATTTAACCTGAGTTGTATAAACAAAAATTTGAAGAGTTTCTATTCATTTAAAACCCACTACCATGGTCACTGTTACTTTTGTGTTCCCTATGCCTACTGAATTTTATCTCGGAATTCTGGTGAATTTATAATCTTACCAGAGTAGCTAGCTTCATTATTGACATTTCTTTTGCTTTGCCTGTTTAACAATTTGTTTAACGATCAGTAAATTTCCATTGACAGCTTTGATGTACCTCCCAGTTTAAAACCAGCTCTAAGTAGTAGCTCTAACTTAGTTGGAGCGATATAATATCATCGTTCTCATTTCTTTGTAAATTAAAGCTAATTTTTAGTTATAGTAAATATACTAGTTTTACTAAATAACTAGAAAATATATAAAAAGCTTATTTAATTGAATGCTCATTTTTGTGTAGACCTAATATTTTCCCATTTTAAGAAGTAAATCCAACCTAGACTCATACGCTGAATATTTTAACTATAACATATTTAAATTTGTAAACTTTAAGATCTTTAGTCTACATGTTGTCAATATTTTGAAACTTTACTTTGAAATGTTTATATTGATTTTCTATATTTTAATTTAGCTAATGGATGGTTATTACATCATTGTTTTTGCTAACAAAAATGTTATTGAAAAAGTAAAAATTAAAATAATTTTAGTTTTGAATCAAATTACAAAGAATAAACAATAATTTATAAAAGTGATAATAAGCATTTTCAAGGAAATCACATTGCTCAGAGAATAGTTGAACATTACTGAAAATATTCAAACAATTATAAATTAGGTATTTTAAAAAATATCAAGAGACTATCAATAACCAGTCATTTAGTATGATGTTAAAAATATAGAAATTTAATTTTGAAATGAGTCCAAACTATTTGGAAAAAAGCTTTTATGGAAATAATGTTTTAATATTTTTGTATCCAATTAGCTTTCGTGTTCTATTCAAGCACTGGCGCTAATGTTTGTATTAAGTTAAAACAACACAGGTTTTACGTGAGTCTCTATAGCCTTTAACAAGTTGACATCTCTCAAAGGTTTACTTGCTTCGATAAAGGCTAAGTCGATGGTAATGGTTTTGTATTGTATTTCGTGAATTGTTTTCCCGAGAGATGGGGTCTGTAGGGTATAGGACATTGTGAAGGCACTACCTCTACACTGGATAGTTTGACTATTTACAGGGACGTATACAGCGCAATACGCCTAGAGCTCCAACAAACAATACAAATGTATAAATATTAAAAATATTGAACAGAAAATATTTTATGGCCATTAAATGCTTAGCAAAATATCATATTTAATGGAGAAAACAGGTAAAGTATGTTACGCAAAATAAATAAAAAATCAATTTATAAAAATACTCATATTTGATGATTTCACAAAAATTTTTGTACAGATAAATGTACATTGAGAACGCCGTGACAAAAAACAAAAATTATAATATCTGACGAGAATGCTGTAGATTCGGTTGCTGATAAACAAATTGTAAAATTATGATCCTAAATTTATATTTATATAAAACTGAAATATAAATTTTTTTCACTACTGTGTTCATATTATCTAAAGAAAGATGACAGTTCAAGATTATAAAGAATATCATCATAACAATAACAAAGGAGGCTTGTAAAAATCGAGAAAAATATATATATTTATATTTTTATATACATTTTGTATGTGTAAAACATACAATATTCTGGAAACCAAGATAATAATATGAATATTCTAACTACTTTATGCAATATACCAATATTCCCATTGATAATTAATGTAGATAAATACAGTTTATAAGCCCCCCTATAACATGAATTGGGAAGAAATACTTTGATTTCGGAAAATTGAATAGAACTCCATTCGTTAAGAGTAAATAACTTGTATAAATTTTTACTATATGCGATGTTACTATACGTTTCCTTGTTTATAGTGAGGGAAGAATTTTCCAAGTGAATTCTTTAGTAAAGTTTCAAATAGCTACATGAAAATAAAGTTCTTTCTTTGAACAAAGTTGTTGTAAATGGGAAAATTGCCACAATAATCGGCTTTTTCTTCTATACAAATCTGAATATACCACAGAAGTATGTTACATCTGTACAATACTCTGAAATTTAGCATCTATTTTAAACTTTAATTCTAAAAGTTTTTTTGTTTGTCTTCAAATTACGTTTCATATAAATATTTCGTTTTCTCATAAAATGTGTTTTTATTTCTGCAACTTTTAAAAATGAAACATATTGTTAACTATAATGCCATTTCTTCAAAACGAATCATTCATTTAATTATTTAATTATCTAATAAATATGCATTTTAATTTAATCATACAAAAATTATCACAATGCTAAAAATATTTATCTTCTTTTGTATATGTTACTATTTAGGTTAGGTTTTTCTATGATTTAAACTTTTGGCGAAAATGCAAACTATGAGGTTATTCTCTAGCGTTCTTTAACCTCTACAATAGGTGTATTTTATTTAATATTTCTATGTCTTATAAAGTTTTAACTCGGCACGACCCCCTGGAATACAATGGAGTAAATAAACTTCTTCGCAATTGTAGTTCAGCAATAAAAGGTATAGGAGGCATTAATATGAGTAATAGATTGCAAAAAGCATAGTATATATGCTACAAATAGTGTGCTGCAACTGTTAGGCGGAGATGATAGTTTGGAGGAGAGGACAGGTAAAGAAACAAAATTGAGTAACAGTTTTTGAGAGAAGACATATATAGTGAAGTAAAAAGGTCCAGTGATGGAATGAGAATATATATATATATATATATATATATATATATATATATATATATATATATATATATATATATATATATATGTAATGAAGCAAGCTAATTCAGAGTCAAAGGGAATAAAATAAAAGATGCAGTTTGAAAATCAAGGATAATTGTGCAGAAGAAAGACAACAATCTAAATGAAACTAGAATTTTCTATCCCGTTAAGCAAACGTTGTCCCATTTCAAAGACAAACTCAGATGTAGTGAAGCAAACAAATATAGCTCTAGATTAAAGAAAAGAGCAGGCGAAAGAAGTAAACAAATATAGCGGTAGTGGTATGAAAGGGGGAAATTTTGTGCGCACTAAGGGGCCATGCCAGTCCGAAGAAAACTCGTGCAGTGCAGCTAGTAAAGTAAATTACAGGTGTAGTATTATATCATTCATATTTATTAATTAATACAGTTTACTTAACGCAGTTTGAGATCCAAAGATTGTTTAATAATTTCAAACAAAACACTTTAACAATGAAATTTCAGATGAAGATGACGCTAAAAAGAGTAAAACTTTTTTGCTTGAGCCAGCCACAAAGGTTGCAGGTAAAAGATTCCATATTGGTTTCTTACGATCATTATTAACCTTCGACATAGAACACATGGAGCTTCTTTCCCCTATGTAATATTATTTGTGAATAAACCCTTTCCAGTGGTTTGCAACATGTTTACCAGTCAGTATTTCATTCCATTCATTATTGACAACTGGGCAAACTACTTTTTAAATTAATTCCTTGAATCCTCATTTTCAATTTAGTATTGGTCACGTGAGGTCAGGTTCTGGAGGTTTTGCCGTAAGCGTCCTCTAGTGTTAGCTAATTGTGCGGTTCAAATTCCCTCGTGTGCCTCTTTACGTTAAAAAACACTTCTTGATGGTATATTCATTAGTGTTTTTTGTTATTATTATTATTTAAGATTGAAGTTTCCACTATTGAACTTTTACCGATAGATTAATAAGAAGAGGAGATACTTTGTAAAATGGAAGAAATTGTCGAGAAATATGACCTACCGGAAAATTTGTTATGCCATTCTTTGATAATTATGATTAAACGGAGTCCTGGCAATATATGATGAACTAGGCAATGCATTTTAAAATGAAGATAAATTAGGTGGCACTAAAGTGATAAAATAATAAATCTTTGAACTTTTGTCCGACTAACAATCCATCAGGAAGGTTTTTCAGTGCAGTATGACAATAGAAAACAAAATGTTTTAAAGTAAAAACAGGTATTGATGTATTCTAAACCAGAAAGTTAAGGGAAATCAATAAGAAACTCAATTCCCATGAGAAAGAGTCATTTCACGCATGTTAAAAACACGACAAGGAGAGGTTTAGAAATAACGGAGATAGCAGAGCTCTTTTAGAGAATACCTCTGAGAAAAATTTAACCACATGTCGATGTTACATTTGTAATTTAATAAAGAATCGATCATTCTAAACTCGATGTGAGATATATATGTTTTCCATCTGCAAAGATCATGTAGTAACTCCACATGCCATGAACTGTTTCAAACTGCAGAACCAATGGAACTTAGTGATGATTAGTGAGCTAAGAAGTGATCCATTATGAATTATAGAAATGACTGTGAGTTTATGTGCGTTATATATTACGATAAAACACATTATTTTATAAAACCAATATTTATTTTTTTACGTAATTTATAGGTCTATATATTTACAGTTAAAAATACTTATTATTTCACTAAATATTATGGCTACTTTTACAATATGCACACACACACACACACACATATATATGTATATATATATATATATATATATATATATATATATATATGAAGTTAATATATTACTATGTAAGTAATTTTATCCACCATTAAGTGCAATAATTTTACCTTGAGTGATGAGGCACCTTTCGGTCAATTGACCATTGTCGAATCACTGATGTTTTTCTGTTGTAGATGTTCGGTCTGTGAAGTAGGTGTTTGTTGACGTTACGCGCACTTTTTCTTGATTTGTGTGTATGATATTTCTATATAGTATGTCTTCTGTATATGTTGTTTGTAGATTCATTAAATTGTTGTGTAAGTTTTTATAAATGTGGTATTTTTCTAGTGAGTTTAGTTCTATTGGGTTGTTATTTATTTCAAGTATGGTTAGGTTCTAACCTTAATGTTTTCAAATTATTTTATCAGCAACACTTGACATCTTTTGCTTGATTGTTCTCTTACTGGTAATAAAATACTTAATAACCTTGATCACGTAATTGAATAATAATTTTAATTTCGTATATTTGACATTTAAATTCTTGATTTGGTTTCTAGGCACTGTCGTTGTTAAATATTAGAGGCAAGGTAAACTTAAATAATATTTGTGGAGCAGTTGGGGTATTTTTACTAGGGATGGGCCGATTCCGATTCTCGATTTCAGGAATCGTCGATTCTAGGTGGTATCGAGGAATCGTCGATACTCGATTCTTCATTCATAAAAGTGTCGATTCCGTTTTCCTATTTTGTTAACTATTAAAATATGCGTGTGGAGTAATTTATTACCAAACAAAATTTATTATATTTGTGTGGAAAAATAATTAATTACAACTATGTCTTATTTATGTATTAGTTGATTTGAATGAATTAAATGATTAAAGTAAACGAAAATATTATTATTTATGAAGCAACAGCAATCAAGATCGTAACCATTTCTGGTCGTTTGACATCGCTCGTCTCTCTCTCTCACTAGAGTGGGTTCGATACTCTCTTTTACTCTCTCTCTCTCACCCACGTGTCTTACTGCCACTGATTTATAGATGTCAGAACAAAACACAAAAAAGTACAGTGAAAACTCGATTAACCGTCACCGTCGGAACCGTGGCCATGACGGTTGAGCGAATAGACGGATAACAGAAACACTGTATTATTCCTCCGAAACTTAACCTTAATAAATTATATTATAGACAGATATCACTCTCACGGTTGAAGGTTTTGTGTTGCCTATTACATTAAAAAGGAACTTTTAAAAGGTTTTGCCATATGACCAAGATGTTAATTAAATTAATTATTAGAGAACTAGCATGTAAGCTAATATAACTTGAAAGAATCGAGAATCGAGTAAAGAATCGAGAATCGAAAGGAAAATTTTAGAATCGGAATCGGAATCGGAATCGAAAATTTTAGGAATCGGCCCATCCCTAATTTTTACCAATAAGTTGCCAATATGATTATTATTACCAACGCACGATATAAATGAACGATATAGATAATATCAGAGATGTGTTTGACATCACTTATGAAATGAGAACAATAAAGGCCATTTTTTTAAATAAACTAACATTATACAAGACTTTAAAACTTTTATATTTCACAATGCTACAAATACTTACCAATGAACTTACTTATTTTCAATGAAGAAGTTTTTTTCATATGAGCCAAAATACTGGTGAATAAAGGATTAATAAGTTTTCAACTTCATGGAATATTTTGCTTTAGCATTGATTGACTAAGCAGGCATTTCAGTGATATAGACAACAAACCTCTTGGTTAATAAATTCTGAGGCACAAAAATTAGGGTAAACCAAATTATAATTATTTGGGTAAGTCCAAATAGACAATTAAAGAATTTATATTTTTAACCAATTCTGTACAATATGCTATAATATTTATTTTAAATGGTAGCATGAAAATGAAAATCTGTAGGTATACTTACTTCAGGCCAATATTTTGTAGCACGAGTGTTTTCATATAAGCTAGAAATTGTTATTTTACATTTTTTGGTATCCAACAAAATTTGAAAACTGAATGACCATTATTTTATACTATCTCTGAACTAAGTTTCGATAGAAAGCAAATTATTACTTTTTTCAGTTAATTGTAGCATTTGCTTGGAAATAAATTGTATCCTAATCAATAAAAACGCACCAGACACACAAGTGTGTTTATAAAAACGTAATGGTTTCTATTCTAATGCTCTAATAAAATAAAAATAACGGAATTCCTATTAATGGTTTTTTTATCGATACGTTTGCTATTTTTACCACTTGCATAGCTAGGAACATGACTAACCGAATATACAAACCTCCGAAATATATCCACAGTCATGTTTCGCACGTTTTGTCTATCCTTCACTCTTTGTGAAATTTAAACTGTTACACTTGTTTATAATACATACAAATCTCAATTAATGAAACCTGTAATTATTGTAATAACTCTTTCCTCACTTCCAGTTACTTATTTTTGCCTATATTTTAGGAAATTTAAGCCCTTTACTAAGTTAGAAAGTAGATTATATTTATTCCTTCAAACAGATTTGTTTTGTGGATAGTATGTTTAAAAAGGCATTACTTCAGCCTAAAGCAATTTCGGGAAGTCTTTATTCACGCTGCAATAGAAACTCCTCACGAATTGTAATTTCAGTGCGGATATATTAAAATGAAATGTTGTTTTTCGCATCGTTAAGTGACAAGAGAAACGTAAGGTAGCATATACCAAGGTCATGTTTACTAGGAGAGCGGAAAAGCTACTCGTTATTGTTTAGTAAAAGATATTTCTCTATTCTTGTGATAGTTGCTATTACGGTTAGACCGATGAGAAGATGAGTACAAAGGGTGAAACTATAAGAAACCACATTGAAATGAATTATTATCAGATAAAACCAATGATTAAAGGGCTTCTTAATGCATTGTTTTATGAAAGTTTCTAATAAAATCTGAAAACATCAACTTACTTCTTATATACAACCGTAATAACTATTTAGTTCCCGAAATATCAGCTCTGTCACAAGAGCGTCACTCCTAAGTAATTTTGCCTTATTATATAGACTAGAAATAATACAACAATTTAATCATCATCACTTTAAAACATACTTCGTCGTAAATTATATTATTTTAAAATTTAATTATACATTTTATATATTTATCCAATAACTGAAGTGTTTATAACAATGTTCAGTCTTTTATATTGTTTGACCTTGTTATTTCTACAAATTGTCTATACTTTTCATTCACTTTATCATTCTGCTTTCACATAACTTTAAACAAAATTCTACTATTTATGGGTTCGATCATAAACAAAAAGAATGCGAAAATTATATTTTCCGTTTTGTGAAAATTATATTCTCTTGTTCAGTTGAAAACGATATAATTATGGAAGAAATAATTCTTCAGTTAGTATTTATAGTGACAATAAGTTTTATTATTAGAATCAGTTTGATGTGTTCGATTAAAACTTCACGGTATTCCGCCTGGTATCTTGCACTTCTACTCTATTCTGCGTGGTTAGAATCTTCTCGTTCAGGCCTTTGGTATAATGCTACAGGAATCTCTGAGTGTTTGTCCATACATAAGATATTAGAAACTCAAAACCTACAAGTGATAAGGAAATTAGTGAAATTATTAGAAACAATTAAATAATATAAGATAAAATGTTTTATTCTCATTATAAAATTATGCTAGAAAACTTTAGTTACTATAACATACACAAGTAAATAAATTTTCGTGTAATATAATTATTTCAATAAATTTATAGGTACATGATTTTTTTTTTAATCAGGTGTAGAAGAATACAATTATGTAAAATTAACACTCTAAAGACCTGATATTTGAACATCTATATTATATAGTAACGATTAAACTGTAACACACTTTAGACGGTGTTACATATTAAATTATAAAATTTCAGAAAATAAACGAGAATAGATTCAAAATTGTAATAATATATGACTATGTAAAAAAAATTGTTATGTATGAGAAATATTTTAATGAGATCTCTGGCTGATAGTGACATCTAACGAGAAAAGATTAAAACAAGTAATCAAGCTAGGGATGCGCCCCCCGGATGCGCGATAGGTAGGAAGGTTGCACGCAACTAATATTTCTCTCTCATTTGGCCAAGATGTAAAAGGGAACGGACGTCTCCAAAGAGCAAGAAAATTTATTTGTTTTTTTTTTTAATTTTAATTAATGTAAAGTTTTATTTTCGTATACTCATGGCATAGAACACGGCGTACGATACCAGGTACCAGATGGGACGCTGACTTATTGATGGCATTTCCCGAGGCTTTTCCACGAGGATGATGCAAGGCTTTTACCGAGATTTTCCACGAGGAGGAAGCGAGGTTACGACAAGTTAATACAGCTAAGTGGGCGATGTAAGACTTTTAAATATTTATTTCAAAATTCAAAATGTTTCACAGCAGAATTCTAAATAATGAACATTGAACTTTTTAACTAATTAGCATAACTGTAATTACGCATCTTTTGGTGCCATTATGTTCACATTGAATTATTAAATTTGATTATATAAAAAGGCAAGTAAACTCGAATACATGTTCATTTTCAGCCATTGATTGAGTAATTAATTGAAGGATTGCTATCCTTAAAAATGCATAAACAGAATGTAAAATGTTCCGCAAGCCGTAACTGAGTGTTAAAAAAAATATATGTGTCATGATTATAATTTATTTTATCTGTCTATCTTAAAATAAAAGATTGTAATTTGCTTTAATTGAATTTAAAAGAGTCATTATTTTACCAGCGCACAATTCCTTGCATTTCAGATTAACAAGCCTTAAGAATTAATGTAATAATATTCTGCTAATTTAAATGATTTAACTTGGTAATTTAAAATATTTTAAAGTAACGGAGTTATAGCTTCAATTGCGTTACAGACAGACGTCTCGTTACGCCTGAACTGTAAGCTAGAAGTGAATTCTTAAATGTTTTAAGAATTAAAACTAAATAATATTCAATTTGCTAAATTTAATTATCAACCGTTACAATACACATACAAAAAAATTAAATGTGCATTTATGCTTACACATAATTAGATGGTATATTTTATCCATCCGACATTGATTCTCCCAGTAACTAGTGCATCTGAATAACCGCTAGTACAACTCATATCAGGTTAAGATCTGGTCCTCGTTCATGGCACCATTAAGGCAGAGATAGCACGTATATGACAGCTAGACCAAAACTATAGAGATTTACCAGGGAATTCCTAACCGTTCACGCATCGCAGGCTAGAGTTTGCCCTGCCAGAGACGAGCTACTGAAGAGTAATGCCCACTGTGCATCATTGCTGGCTTTTCGGGCTTTTAAATTAATGTTGTGTTTTATTGGTGCAAGATGTCGCGCTTGACAGAGTTGAAACCGCTTGATACTTTGTTCTTAGTTCTTCTGGGTGCTGGAGGTGGAGTTTGTTTGAAAGTTGCTCAATGTTTTACAGTCTGACACTTTGAAATTCGAATGTGGTAGGGATAACATTTTGCGGCGACCATTACAAATAAGGGCTACATCCTCCAAAAGCCTTTCCAATTTCAACTCCTATATTTTTATCAGGTTTCCATGTACTATTTTTATCAGAAATTATTTACAGACTAGGTAACTAGTGCTTCAAGCAAAGGGGGAAAATCTGGGTTTTGATGGAATACGAATCAGCTGCGCTGTTTCAATGAAAATTTCTCATAGCATATCCAGCTACATTATGATCAGAGTAATTAAATTATTACTCAATTATTACAATGATGAATTTCTTTAAGTTATCAGCTAGTGGGCTGTAAGCACCTTGGAATTTACAACAGTGTCCATTGATCCATTTTTTATGAGAATAGAATAGTGTTTGTCAAAATCGGTCAACCTGTGTAGCTCCTCAAATTTGGTTCGTACTTTAATGGTTTACACTAAAAATGCCTTAAACCTAGCAATGAAATTTACAGTGATTTATGAATCTCGGAAATATGTGTAGACTCCAGTTTTGACTATAATGCGTTTTTTTAATAAAGATTTTGCTCGTTAGGATACCGGAGTTAATTTTCAAAGTCCTCAGAAAAGCTTGTTTTATAGGTTATTGGAGTTTGTTAGCTTAGTCATATCTGGAGTGCTCTTGTAGGCGCAGGGGCTCATAGTAGATTTAGCGTAACCGCAATGTGCCCCATGTAGACACCTGATACCTTATACCTCATATAATTTGAAATCAATGAATTAATAGAACATTACACAACCTGGTTCACCCATAAGTATAAAATTTAGTGTGAAATTAGCAGCAAAATTTATCTAGATTTATGAGAGTTTCAAACAAATGCTACTGAAGAATAGAACGAAAGAAAATATCATAAATTTGTAATGAAAACACAAACCAGACCAATTATACAAGTCTTACCCGTAGTGTTATTTTCGCGCAAATTTTCAGTTTATCTTATATTATACGAATCAATTGGATTTATAAAGATAATTGAATTGACAGCAACTCAGAGATTTAAACGATTGGTTTGTACACGGCTGCATTACCCCGTACATTTTAAATGTGTGTTTACTGTTAGACTGGAACGAAAGAAATAAATGCACAAAAGAGCAACATATGTAGTTATTTACAATGAATTCCGTAAATTGTATTTTACTAAAAGCCTATAACACCACTGATTCATGAAAAAAAGATTTATTCGCTCAGCCTTGTTTATTCTCTCTAAAGATATCTAAAGGGGTCCTTTATAAAAGCGTCTTGTAATCCCTCCAAGATTTTTGAGCAAAGTAATCCTATCGATTCCCGTTCTGACAAGACATTGGTCTCTAAGTGTAGGGCGTTTTCTGAGCCGGAGTTAATAATAAGACCGTCCTTTATAAAACGCAAAAGTAAATATTGTGTGATTATTTTCGTTTTAATCATCATCATTCTCTTCAACTCCACCACTTAGGTGACGTCACGACTTTCGGAAGGAAGAAAGAATTCTGGTTTTTATTTACTTTTAACACTTTGAGGATGTAGGAAATTCATCACCATCAACTTGATATTTAAGAAGGTTTATTTGTCAAATGCTGCCATAAGAATTGTTGGGATTCAAAATTTCTCTCACGAAATTGTTTATTTTGCTACAGTTTTAAGATATAAAGTACTTACTTACTTACTAGCCAAAGCCAACCTTTGGCTGTTGAGCCATTTGGTGGCGCGCTGACCAGTACAATTGAGAGAGATTTCCTTCATTGCCCTCTTCGACTGTCTAGATGTAGCCCAAGGAAGTGGATGTGAGGAGGTGATCTACATCCATGGTTCCGTTTCCGCACAACACGCATTCCGGTTTTAGGACATGAACCTTGTGGAGGTGTGCCGCCAGGTAGTCGTGACCAGTAGCCAGGCGTAACAGTGCTACACCTGTGCGGCGGGAAAGGCTACGGTTTATTGGTCCTTCGGTGACGAGTGTAGCCCAGCTTCTGTCGTGAGAGGCCCTGATTAGGTTTTCTCTCGTGCTGCCATTTAAAGCTGAGTTTATCTGTATTTTCACTGATTGAAAAGAAGTTGAGATAAGTGGCTGTGATAAAGCGGCTCCCTGTTTAGCGAGAGTGTCAGCTGTCTCGTTTCCTTCTATATTTACATGACTTGGCACCCCCACTGAATGTGAATTTGCCAACCCTTTTCCTGAAGGGAGTCTATTTGTTTTCTATAGGAGAGTATTCGGTTCCATTCCACTTCTCTGTTCTAGTGACATCCTGTATTGCGGCCATGAAGTCCATGAGAAATACAGCCTTATAGGCCCCTTTGGTTTTTGAAAGTTCAATAGATGCTGCCAAGATAGCTTCAACTTCCCCATCTTAATTGCTCGAATAGTCGGCTGTGGAACCGACTATAAAATGTTATAAAATATAAAGTATAACTGTTTAGGATACACTAGAGTTTAATATGAACCTAAAATATTTATTTTTAAACAGAAACTAGTATCAGACTTGTAATATAAGTTATTTCTCTTCTTTTTAAATTCCGTTTGAAATATTTTATTTAATAAAGTCTTACCGTAAGTAGAATATATGTTTTCGGTTTCCAAAATTCAATTACATTTTCTAAGATATACACGTGAAGATAATTGTATATTTTTACAAGGGTTCAACCTCTATTTAGATATAAAATATTTTAAAATGATAAATGGCTACTTTTACAGAAATGGTTTTACACACAATTAAAAGATAATGCAAGTGGTGAAGATAATGCAACCGGTGATTACATGTCGAGAAAGCTTCCGATGACGACAAACACTTAACCCTGCTATGGCCGTCAATGGCCATAGAAACACTTGACCACACAAATCATTCTAACCTAGACGGAAAATCAATATTTTGAAGGGTCTGCATATAAAGAGGATGACGTCATTGGTGCAGTTTAAATTATTAAATGTAAATAAGAAAGCTTTAGACTAAACACCGTGATAATTAGTACTATTTCATATCAATTACGTATTTCTAATATAACACTGTATTCTGTGTTGTTTAATCAGTCCTAAAAAGTATATTTTTTAATAATTTTTAGGCTTTTTCTACTTTTACTTGATATTTGTTTTATTTCTATTTATTAATTACATTTTAATGATAGCCTTGGGTGTGGTAATTCTACATACAGTTAGTTTATTACTCTTACATTATTACTTTTTAATTAGGTGTCCATTATTCTCTATGTTTTGTTTAGAAAACCGTTAACGTTGATCTTTTTTTGTTTTTTCTCTTGAAGATAAACTATTAATTTTCCCTTTCTATCTCTTTATTTCGAATTGTCTCTTTTTTTAACTCCATAAAATATGTAATAAAACCCAAATAATGAGTTGCTACACGTTAATTCCCAAAACATACACACTCTCATTTATTGTTCGTAACTTTCTTTGCCGTATTTCTGCATGATAGCAAAAAAGCAGTAAAGTACGTTCTATTCAATGAATTCCCTTCTATTTCTCGATCTGTCCCTTTTCACTTTTAACTTTGTAACATATGCAATTAAACTCAAATCACGATCTGTTATTTTTTTTAATTCCCCAAAAATACTGACTCTCATTTATTGCTCCTTACTTTATTTACCTTATTTCTCCAAGATAGCAATACAGTACGTGCTTATTCATTTTCTAAATATCTATCAATTGAGCGTTCAAGTTATTCTTTACTTAGCTGAATACTTAGACTTGTTACTAACTAGACTATAGATGCCACTATATATCTTTTAGTAATGGGTTATGTGCTAAATTAGTCAATGTAGCTCGCCTACCAAAAAAACCAACGTATTAAGGTTGTATGCCTGAGAAAACCCAAGTGAAACTAAGCACTCAGTGCGTATTATAAACTTCTTAGTTTAGTATCAAACTGTTACTGATTAAACGTGAAGTTTGTTTGTAAAAGCTGCCAGTTAATAGAATTTCATTACATAAAATATTTTAAAAAATATAAATAATATTCCCCCACATACAATTTGGGAAGGTGCTCCCGATTACATAAATTTATAAACATAAACGTTATATAAATAATTACGTTATAAAACTAAAAACACATTTCGTATTCATAGCCATCAACAATGGAAAGATATTTTGCGATTGCAAGAATATATATATGTGGCTATAAAATTTCGTTAATGAAATATCTGTTCAATAGTTTCTTTTTTTTTAAATTTATCAACCTTACAATTTGTACTTATTAGTAGAATGTGTATAAATAGTTGGACCTGAACATCTCTAAATGCAAATGTTCTCACCTTGTATAATACATTTGTTATTTTTCAGTTTTATTTCCTTGCGTAGTTATACACCAAGAGAACACGCCCTACAAATCTCTACTTGCTGGATACGCCTTTATGCCATGATTTAATTTATTTATTTTATTTTTCTTAGAAGTTACATTTCTGCAGGTAACATTAGATCCGAATTATAATTGAAATATAGATAATAAACGATATTTTGTTGTTCCTCTCTCTATCTCTCTCTCGCACTCTCTCTCTCTCTCTTAAACTCTTGGCATCTCTCTCTCTCTCTCTCTCTCTCTATATATATATATATATATATATATATATATATATATATATATATATTTTAATACAAATAAATAATATTCCCCCACATACAATTTGGGAAGGTGCTCCCGATTACTTAAATTTATAAACATAAACGTTATATAAATAATTACGTTATAAAACTACAAACACAATTTCGTATTCATAGCCATCAACAATGGAACGATATTTTGGGATTGCAGTAATATATACATGTGGCTATAAAATTTCGTTAGTGAAATATTTGTTAAATAGTTTTTATTTTTTTAAATTTATCACATCAACCTTACAATTTGTACTTATCAGTAGAATGTGTATAAATAGTAGGACCTGTACGTCTCTTTGACTAATACTAATTCACTAAATGCAAATGTTCTCACCTTGTATAATACATTTGTTATATTTCAGTTTTATTTCCTTGCGTAGTTATACACCAAGAGAGCACACCCTACAAATCTCTACTTGCTACGCCTTTATGCCTTGATTGAATTTATTTATTATATTTTTCTTAGAAGTTACATTTCTTCAGGTAACATTAGATCCGAATTATAATTGAAGTAAAGATAATAAACGATGTTTTGGTGTTCCTCTCTTTCTTTCTCTCTCTCTCTTAAACAATTGACATCTCTCTCTCTCTCTCTCTCTCTCTCTCTCTCTGTGATTCCTATCCATTTAATATCCTCTTTTTTTATGAAAATACTTTGAGGTTGTTGCTTAGAAAGTACTTGCCTCAATATTGGTCGTTCATAAGGGTTACTATGCGGCAAATTTTTTAAACAAACTGTTACATAATTTACACAATGAACAGTCATTGTTACGAAATAATTATGAAAATACATGTATTAAACAAGTATAGTTGGAGATGGACGAAATTGTGAATACAAAAAATAACAAGCAACGGTTGTTCCTAAAAAGGAAACCGCTATTTACGGTCGAGAAAGTAAAGACCGGAAGCCTTGCAAGAATATAAAGTCTTGGAGCAACGAGGTTTAGGTTAAATTGCATTATGAGGCTGCAAAAAGTTTTTATGTTGCGGAAATTAAAACATTGTTTTAATTAGAATTATTTCATTTGACCGGTTTTCCGTGCTGTTTTATAATCCAGATTTTCTTTGATTCATTTTTGTGGCTCGATCATAAAGCAATATATGTTAATGTTTGTAGTTGTAAAATTATTGATTAATATTTATTAAGTAAATTTGGTAGTTGTAAATATATTTTGATACAAATTGCTGTGAAATAAACACGTATATTAAGCTAACGCATTAGAAATCAAATATATGAAATCTTTTGGGAATGAAATTTAAAAACATTTTTTTTTTTTTTTTTTAATAAGAATAGTGTCTGGAATTTTAAAAAAATATTTATAATAATACTAATACAATTATCATGATAATAATAATACATAATGACAGTAATAAACTTTATGATAAACCTATGGAAGAAATATCCATTGATCCATTTGAACATCTACGAATGAGTGATCCATTGATATAATGCCATTTAATATATATATATATATATATATATATATATATATATATATATATATATATATATATATATATATAAATCAATAACATTATATCAAAGACGCTATTGCTTAAACGTATGCAAGGTCTTGTGGGAGAATAGACTAACTTTCATTTTTAGCTGGATCATTATTATTTATGTGCCTACCAGATACATACTCTTGTAAAATATGATATAAGGAATGATAGAGAGACTCTTAAGAACAATAAAAAATAAACAATGTTGTCTTGAAAATAGAACAGAATAAAATTATAAATGGAACGGCTTAACTGAAGGAGACGTGTAGATTGCACGAAAATGATTAGGAGATGAATGAATAATTCACACTATCTTTAGTGTTTCTTTGAGCACTAAAGTAGTCTCTTGGAGCCTCAAGTAGTTTGTTGAACACTCAAGTAGTTCCTTCAAGACTGTATCAGTTCCTTGGGCTATCATGTATTTCTTTGGATTATCAAGTAGTTCCTTGAAGACTCAATTAGTTTTTTGAGTTCTGAAGTAGTTCCTTAACCCTTCAGAGGTCGCGTCACGGCCTTTTCTACCGGGCCTTCGCCATTTTCTTAATATCTCGATCTGTCGATTTTTGTAAGCTTCCACCCCCTCAGTACCTTCAAATAGACTTATCCACTGTCGAATACTGTGTTTGTATTTTCGCTATCACCAATCAGTGTCCTAGTGTAGCAGCCAAAAGAAAAGTCAGTGTGGAAACCACCGTGCGCGGCCCTTCGCATGTGCTAAAAATGACATAACTTTTAATTTTTGTGTATGTTATTGATAGTTTAGTGAGTTGTGTGTTATATTTATTGTTTTTCTACATAATATAAATCGAGCAGAGGAAGAAAGATTTGCTAGAGTGTTAGATACCGTGGAAAGGGAAGAAAGAGGCGTGAGGAAGAAAGGATTGTATATCTTGGTAGTGTTAGAAGAAACATTGAAGAGATGCCGGGCATACAGCCGCAGGGGCGAAATATTGCAGAAGTTGCACGTGAAGGACGATGCGGTCTATGCAACTAGAGACAAAACAGAAAATCAAAAACTTTTTGCAACAGCTGTCGTAGATTCATATTACGCAAGGAACACAATGTACCTTCTTGTTAAGACTGCGCCTCCCTTGGGCATCAATCGGATGAGAAACTGTGAGGAATTTAATTGCTATCACCCTCAGGTGCTTAGACGTATTGTATGCAACTTTTTGTTTCAAATCATAAATTTTTATAGTTTCGTTTCATCATTATAATTGCAATATTATGATAATTTTTTTAAATATTCAACACATTTTGGTTCAAAATTTGTTCTCTTACTTTACAGCTGTTGTAAACATCCACTACATTTTCTTATTCAAAAATTAGTTTTATTTCAGAATATATCAATAAACATAAGTCTTTGTAAAAGAGTCCGTATGTTATGACAACTTATCTAAAGTCTTGTATTTTTTTCAAAAAATAAATTTGTTATATGATAAAATATTATTTAAAAAATTGTAATACAATAATTTCACAATTAAAACCAATAGAACATAAGTAAATACATTATATGTAATTACGATGTATTTATTTTTAAATTAAAATATTGTTCAGTTATTATTTTTTTTTTGTATTAATAAAATGAACTGTCGAATGCACCGTGTGCGATCCCTCACGTTTTATTTTTCACGCGACCTTTGCAGGGTTAAAGACTCAAGTTGTCTCTTTGATTATCTAGTAGTTCCTTGAAGGCTGTATTAGTTCCTTGGATTTTCAGGTATTTCCTTAGATTCTCAAGTAGTTCGTTAAAGACTCAAGAAGTTACATGGGCTTTCCTCTGTTCCTTGAAGACTTACTAGTACCTTGGATTTTATTAAGTTCCTTGGAGATCCGGTAACACAATATGACTAGGCATTATCTTTGTCCCCTCTAATCAGTTTAGTCTAATCCAAACTTCTATTTTGGATACAATTTCCATATCTGAGTAACCAACCTTCCCGGAAAGGAACATATCTGGTGAATCGCTAAATACCTTTGTTCATGACCGGCAAGACTTCTTATCAGTATCAACACATTATATTCAGTTACATCCTCCCCTATTCTAAAAAACGTATAGCACAAATAACTTGAAGAATATCTTGCTTTTAAGTAGAGTGGTTTCACAATGTAAGTAAAACACATAAAAAAATCATATTTTTTAAATTTGTAAAATTTGCAAACAATAAGACTTTTGTGATTTACAAGTTCAAGACCCATTTACCCATATATTTCTAAGTCCGTTTAACTGGGTCAGTTACACCGGAATCTAATCTGTTATATTTTCCGTTTGTAACTTGCAAACTGCCACAATACGGTCCTATTGCAGATGACTTCCTGTCGTACTTTAACCATTTCACTTACTCATGTTGCCAATGTTCATGATTGCATTAGAGTTGAACAACGCTAAATAAATAGATGATTATTGTATTTGTACATGAGAATGAAATGCAACAATATGATCCTAGTTTTGCAAAGTAAATCTTTTGTTTAATAAAGAATTCTTGTTTCAAACTCCTTACCAAATTCGACGTCATAGCAATGAAGAAAGTAATAATACATTTATTCTATCTCCATAAATATGCCTTCATTTATCAAATACTAGAATATTTGGTAATTTAAACATCTAAAAAGAAACACAAAGGAAGATTCACTGAGATGGTAAGTAACTCTGTTATTTTCCCTCCATTACTTAGATTGAAATTGTAACTTTCTACGTAAACTTAAAACTGTATAATAAATCCTAAAATGAACAGAGCACAATCTCACAATTACCTGTCACTAGTGATCCAAGTTTGTCACTAGTGATCAGACTTAGTCACTAGTCGTCCAAACATATTCTATTATTTTGTCGATTTATTTATATTATTATTCGATTATGTTGAGTTTGTTGTGCTTGGAAATAATTACAGCACTATTCCCTACGTGATGCAAGAGTTTGCTATATAAAGTCATTGTAGTTAATCCAGTTTTGTGTTAGAGTGTCAGTAGCGCAGACGTTCAAACGGCGATTTAATGGCACTACTGAAATTCTTTAATTTCTTTAGCATTTGTTTGTTATATTCACATACGGGTAATTTTTAGTGAGCATTTTCTTCCCTTTAGTGACTATTAATATTTCATTCCACCTTATTGGAGTGTTTTCCAACTTTATAGTATTTTTAAATCGTTTTTCTTATGATGTAATACAAGGTGCAGAACTAAGAAGAACACATCTCGAATTTGGTCCCTTAATAATAGTTTGTAGACACTTGGGTTGCAAATTATAGTAGGTGCTGAGGATATTGTTTATCCATTTATAAGTACTTCCAACCATGCTGCTGGCTACTCAAACTGTTTATTCCATTCATGGTTTTATCAATGTTTTGTAATATTTTCTTCTAAGTAGCCTCACAGACAAACATCAACAACAGTCAGCCCAATCGTAGTGGCCACTATTGCATGACTTCTGGGAAAATTATTCATTTTTTAATAATTACTGCAGTTTTAAAGTATTAGAGCGAGCTGTATGGAAAGTGGGACCGACTTTATGCAACCACAAGTAACGCTCATTATCTTCCAGTTAGGATGTGGACTTTGCACAATTTCTTAGTAGGCAGCCGCTTCTACAGTGTTTTCTTAAAACAAAGGATATTCACTTTGAAACAGCAGGATATACGCTTAATTCATTTTGTGCATTGGAGATTCAATTAAAATGTATCGGTTGTCAGTGCCACAAATTTTAGCGTAGCCAAAAGCTTTGGCTGTGAATATGAATTGATCTTCAACAGTTATGCGCGTTTTAAAGAGCAACAAGGCAACATTACGCAACCTTGATCAAAAGACAATGGTTGCCATACACTGGGATACCTTTGATATGCAGGCAATAAACGGCCGTCCCCACTCCATCTCTAGTCTCTCTTCAACGTATCTTCAAAAACCAAAAGAAAATGCATTTAGTAGAAGCTAACATGTAACGGTGGCTGTATTAAGTTGAACACTCTATAGGCCTTTATTTTATCTGGTAGATCTTTGGTTTTTAAAACCTTTTCTGGATCCCACTTTATTTTCGAATTGCATTGTTCTTTCTACGGGATAAGGAGTATATCTTGAGTTAGTTCCATGTATATATTTGTTTCATTTTACGTATGGTCTATGTAAGGATAACTTTAATTATTTACATGCAATAAAACGAAAAACAAATGTACAAGAAAACTATATATATATATATATATATATATATATATATATATATATATATATATATATATATATATTACTTGCTGACGCGTTTCACAACATTCGTTCCTTTTACGAAGCTACTCGATTAGAGAGTTAGCTTCGTAAAATTAACCAGTTTTTTCAAACACGTCAGCAAGCAAGCCATTACGTATTCACTTATTTAAGCACTTTTTAATTATAGAGTAAACCTTCTTGTTTATGAAATTATCATTCAACCAAATATTTATATAATCGTTACTGAGCGACAGTAATTTTGGTTACTATTTTTGTGTTAGTGGGTTTCTCAAAGATTACCAACAATTCTTATTTGAAGAATATTACCAATACTGGTTCATTAATTTCATTATATGTAAATACTTAGTTAAATATGTTTTAATTTTTAAATACAATAAAAAATAAAATAAAGTTTCTTTGTTAATATCATCTTGAAGCACACACAACATTAAACCCACTCATCCAAAGCATTATGTACATCACTATCTTACACTTGTAGATTACAAGTTTCTCAATTAATGAAAATTTTAAATTTTAAATTAAAAAAAGTAGGGTTTGCTTTCCTTTTTTAGGAAATGTTTTATATTTACATTCGATAACTGTGCACAAAAACCGTATGATATACACTCTTCTCTTTTGCTGGTTAGTACTTATATTTCAAACACATAATTCAATTTCATATTTATGAAAACGTTAATAAAATCAGATGATGGCAACTCATACATTGGTGGGTTCTCTATAAGTAAATGTAAAGCTTTGCTAGTAAACTATGTTACTACAAATGGATAAAAATTCTTGTGAAACACTCAGTCTTGTTTTGACTGCTTTACTTGGCACATTTCCAGAAATAAAACTTCTTTTTAATCCGTTAGGAAGTGAGCACCGACTTGAACTTTATCCCTGCAGTATGAACAAAAACGAAGGGTTGGCTGGAGAGACAGGAAACGGGAACAGCTATGAAACTTGTGTTGGGGTTGTAAATAATGTCAAAGCTATATATATTGCTGGTGATTACGTTTTTCCAATACAGGTGTTTAAAATTTAAAATATCTTTTTTGTTGTGTAACATTTATTTTCTACTTTTTAAAGAATAGTGGAAGCAATGTTTCATCGTAGCATTTTGCAAAACTATTAATACTGTTACAAATACCTCTATGTAAATTTATAATTTTTTTCAAGTCAATGATCATTGCAAACCAAAATATTTATAAAAATAATATTGAATAGTTTATAAGGCAACATAAAAAATGACCATGTAATACATTTGATAAAATCTATTTAGAAACTATATATATATATTACGAATAGTAGTTTGCATATAGTTATCCCCCTAGGCCCTTAGGTGTGTTTCTTCATTTAATAACATATGTATTTTTGAAAAAAATGTTATTTAACCCTACCCCAAATTTCAAAATATAACTCCATTTTTGATATTTAATTTTTAGTAGATATCGCGCAAACATACGAGACTGTACTACATATGTCCCTTTAATAAAAATTACACAAGATGCTTTATTGCTAAAGCAACACAATATTTCGAGTCTGTAATAAACTAAATTTTGCAATTAGTATTAATACCATAAATTCACAATTATATATCTGTTATACAATTTATTAGCTGTTAGAATAGCCTTTGCATATTCACTTGGTAATTCTTTTTTAGAACAGTAAAGTTGTTTGTGATAATTTAGCCCTAAGAGAGATTAAATTAAATTACTTCTAAAGCGTCTAATTGTATGAGTGTACCGAATGATATTTGATTTTGAGTGATGAAATTTGTTCAGAATCTTCAATTCAATATTTTATAAAATATTTTAATATATTTTATACAAAATCGTGAGTACTTTACAAATCTTTATATTTTGTAATTATTTAATATTCAAACTTGATAACACATTAATATAAACTATAAAATATAATTGTTATATTTAAAAATATAATTGTTGTAATATAAAATAATACAACTGAAAATATCGAATTTTTATATTAAATAGTCCTTTCTCAAGTCACGTGTCAAGTCATGCAGTATAAAGTTTTTTTATATTTTACTATCTTCTAATGAAAGATTTTACACACATTTTACAAAATAACATACGATACTTATATTGAGTACAATTTTTCGTTTTTCGTAGCCTAATTTATAACATTTTCGAACGCCTTATCTCTTCAAATTTATCACAGTTGGTTTATTAGCCCTTTAGACTATTTTCAGAGCACAAGCTGATCCTAAAGAGGGCAAATTTAATATGGTTTTTCTAAATGTTTTCCTACCCCTAAAACAATGAGTAAGAAAATTTCAACTACATAATTTAATCGATTTTGTACTGACACGTTTAGAGTTAAGAGTGAGTTGAAATTTTGTGGCAGGTTAAAACTTTATCTATATCATAAAAATACATTTTAATAAAACCTTTGCAAAACTCATTATAACCTTTAATGGTTTTAAAAAGGTGGCATTGTACTACATTTGTTGATATTAGTTTTGTTGAAGATGTGACGTAATTATTATTGGAAAATACCCTGAAACAGTGGTAACGTTATACTATCTTGCATGGTCGTTTCGGATTGCAAAGCAACTCTTTCTCTCTGTTCCGCTTTGATGGTTGTTTCACTATGTACCGATATGTACATAAGAATAACCAGAGATCATTGTGGTTAACAGGTTTTTGCGTTTCTGAAAAATTCGCCAAAGACTGTTTTAAAATAGAGAGTTTTGCATAGTAACTACGTTGAATAATGATACGCGCAACGGGGACACAAATGAATGATCTTTATCTGTATTGTCTACAGCCAGTCCATTGTTTTCGATGCAACTCAGAAAATTCAGAGTTTGCTGTGTTTTTAGTACTTTTAAATTTACAATTAAATCGTTCTTCAGCAATCATCTTTATTTTAAGAAATAAAACCCGATTGTAATGGATATAATGTGAAAATTTTACAAGTTTTCCAATTTCACTCAAGACCATCTATGGATATTAATTGATAATCAAATACATTTTTGCAAAGTAGAATTAAAAATTTTTTAAATCACAGGAATAAGAGTTACATTATCATAAGCCTCTTTATTTATGTTTACCGTCTACTTTAAAATCAAAAATAGTACCCTTTAGCTTTATATATCATTACTCTAGGTTTTGCCGATTTTAGTTCTTTTATAATAATTAAATAGTAAGGTACTATTTATAATATAAATATACATCTATATAATAAACACTGGAGAGTGTTGCAGTCAGAGATATTTTTAGAAAGAAATATTGTGTTTAATGTTATATATAACACGGCTTATTGACAAGTATTTTATAATTTCTCTTAGCGCTAAGAAATAGCGTCAATAGCATTCAAACATGGCGTCAATAAATCGATTTCTAGAAATCGTGATCGGTTTATATATAAGTACGAATACGTATATCTATTCTGTTTCATAAACGTATGTAAAAAATAAAGTTAACATTTATGTAATTATATATCCCTAATTAAAGCTACACTGATGAGTAAAATAATGCATTCGTGGGTCTTAAATTAGCGTTTGAATCACGCGTAAAAATAAATCAGTTGAGGAATGAAAGATATAGAGAACACCTTAATTCAATCGTAAAAGCACACATATGTTTAATTTGCATAAACAGACAAAACATCTACGATTCAAATGACCACATGGAGCTCAAATAACGATTACCTAAAGAGATGTAATTGTATGTATGAAGTCTTAGAAAAATATAAACAAATATTTAAAGGTGATATAATACAGTAACAGATTGTGGATAATACTAAGCATAACAACCTTTTTAAAACCTTAAATAATCATAACTGGCTCTTCTCCGGCTTTTTGGCGCAGAGAGAGTGAAACAGTTATTTTTAGATGAGAAGAAGTTACTGATATTAGGTAATTTTAGCAAAATATGCCTATCTTATATGTATATATATATATAAATATATGTATATATATATATATATATATATATATATATATATATATATTAAAACAACATAGGTTATTCAAATACAAGGATATTTATTAATTTATATCCAAAGCTTTTCGTTAGTAAACAGTACCAACATCATGATGATGTTGGTACTGTTTACTTACGAAAAGTTTTGGATATAATTTAATAAATATTCTTGTATTTGAATAACCTATGTCGTTTTAAATTATTAAACAAGAAAACGTATTATATATATATATATATATATATATATATATATATATATATATATATATATGTGTGTGTGTGTGTGTATTTGTGTGTGTATGTGTATGTGTTTAGTGTTTTAGTGTGTGTGTATGTGGGTGTGTGTGTGTACAGAGTAGGTAGAAAAATATAAATAACGGGCACCTCCAATGTTACGCAGAAAATTGTAATTACGCAGAAAAAAGGGCAATTATGTTATTTACCTTCCTTTAGAAAAAGTCTGAATGGTAAAATCGATGTAAAAACAATTCTTTCGTGGATAAGTATGCTCATATTTTGTCTTGTACATAGGCTATATGCATATCTGCAGTAAATCTGTTGGTGGAAACTATTAGTTGAGAAAGTTTGTTAAATTACAATGCTTAATATACAGTTGTTGTTGAAGTAAGATGAGTAAGTGCTTAGGCTTTAGTTTTTAAAGTAGTACAAAAATTGAAAAGGTAACACAGTACGTGGAGTCAATGATTTCTCAGGGGAAAAATTTTAAAGCGTTCTCGTTCTTCAGCAATCATTTTTATTTTAAGACATAAAACCCGATTGTAATGTATATAATGTGACAATTTTACAAGTTTTCCAATTCCACCCAAGACTATCTATGGATATTCTTTGAAAATCAAATATACTCAACGTTTTTGCAAAGTAGAATCAAAAATTGTTTAAATCACAAAAATAAAAGTTACATTATCATAAGCCTCATTATTTATGATTACCGTCTACTTTAAAATAAGAAAACAGTACCCTTTTGCTTTATATATCATACTTCTAGGTTTTGTCGATTTTAGTTCTTTTATAATAATTAAAAGTACCATTTATAATATAAATATACATCTATATAAAGATAACTGAATAGTGTTGCATTCAGAGATATTTTTAGAAAGAAATATTGTGTTTAATGTTATATATAACACGGCTTATTGACAAGTATTTTATAATTTCTCCTAGCGTCAATAGTGGTCAAACCTGGCGGCAATAAATCGATTTCTAGAAATTGTGATCGGTTTACATATAAGTACGTATACGTATATCTATTCTTTTTCATAAACGTATGTAAAATATAAAGTTAAAATTAATGTAATTATATTTCCCTAACCGTTTTTAATATTAGTTGTTAAATGAGCAACATTTCATAATTTAAAATTTTTATTTATTTTTGTATGTATACTAATATTTTTTTAAATTCCAATATAAATATTTATTAGATGCTTTTATTGTAATATACATCTTTTATTGTTCTAACAATAATTTATAAAATTACGTTTTTTCTAATTCACAACAAAAATAATAAACCAACCTAATGAAAAAGTATTTTTTATTTAATAAAATTAAAAACTTTGCTATACTGTAGTAAAGTCATTTATAGATATCAATATAGATTTATAGATATTTGTTTTTTTTATATAAATAATTAGGTAAAATAACAATGAATTTAAAATTTTGTTTTGTAATCATGAAAAACTAAAACTTATATGTACATTCAACTTTATTATTCTACCATGCACATTTATAAGTAAGTTTATTATATAATATAGTTCTATAATAAGTGAGGGCATGTACTAAAATAACGCAGGTCAACAGTGATTTTGTTACACTGCTAATATACTGACTTATTTAATTTTGGGAGCTGAATTCAAATCTGAAATTAAAATATCTCTATCAGGCTTCGTTCTTATGTAATAACTTTTCCTTTATTACTAGCAAATTCATGCAGGGCATAAACTATGTGAGTTGAATCTTCACACCTTTAGTTTATTTATTATATGCTAGTGGAAGTATATCGATGGCAATTAAAATAAATTAACTACTTAGTTTAATAACAATTAATTAATAGACATGTGCAGAATAAAATGTATATTATTATATACACAACGCTAAAAAGAAGGATAGGGTACCATTACATCAACCATTAGTCACACTGATTGAGTGATGCAATGCCTGATGTAATGTTGGCGGCAGGAAAACTTCGTGTTTTAGCATTTAGTGTGTAACATTGTTAAGGGGATGCCTGAATGGATCTCGTCACATGACGAGCATGGATGACGTCATATGACCATTGGTGACTGCAATTCTAATGGTTTCAAAAGAACGAAAGTTTCACTCAATGGACTGTTATTTTTGTAGAGAGACAATCAGCTAAGGCAAGACACACCACTAAAGGAGGAGAATATCTGCAAGTATGAATATCCAAAGTAGTTGGGAGGCGTTTGTTTAAAACTCGATTCAATCTCATTATAATTGCATTGACTTGTCTGGCTCTTGACATTAAGATTTTAAAGGGAAACGTAATGATTTTAGTTCTAAAAATCGAAAGCTATATGAAAACTGGAATTTTTTATTACTTTTATTAAACATAAAATACTAAAAAACACATTGGGGAAACTTAAAAGTTCTTTTTTCTTAAATGTTGTATAAATGTTATTTCTTCCAATTATATGTCTTATAAATTTAATTGGAAGCCATCTTGTAACAAGCATCGTTTACACTGCCACACGTAAGTAGTATATCCTAAGATAATGTGGAGAAATGATACTTTCTTAATGTAAAACTGCAATAGTCAAAAATATCCCTTTGTATACGCAATTAATACAAATTTATAATGTAGTCAAAACTACAGCGCTGTAAACGAATTGCTATACTATCTACTGCTGTAGTGAAAACTACACCTGGCGAACGCATTGCTATACCGTCTACTACTGTAATTAAAACTACAACGGTTTCGAACTATTCCTACAAAATCTTCTAATGTAGTCACATTAAGTCGGTTCAAACACAGTACTACCGGATATACTGCTGTAGTAAATCTTATTACTACAGGATACAGTGTTGTAGAGGAAATATACTTGTTTCGTCGCAGCTACTGTTTCTACTACAGTATCATAATACTACTGTAGTCATAATCGCGTTCTCCTAGTACTGCTTTTAACTAGAAAACATTTGATAGGTTATTTTTATGAACAGTGATTTCTCTTGCTCTGGGTTGGGATGAAGAGCAAAACAATAATTTGTCACTATTCATTAGTTGTTTTTTTTTATTTACAGTTCAAAATCTATTAGAGCAGATGCAAGATCCAACATTTAGGAGTGAAGAATGAAATGCTTCTACGTAACAAGCATAGGTTTCAAACATAGTACAGAACAGTTCTGGTCGTCAGGTGCAGCATGACAGAGAAATTGAGCAATAGTCACAACTGCTATCGCGGATGAGAAGGGACACCGAGTTGCACACCTTATATACTGTAATAGAATTTTTGCTAATTGTATACAAGTTGTAAGTTTATTTTGTTGCTGTAACAATATAGACATTGAACAACGTATCAAATTTAGAATGTATTTGTATTTGTTCTTTTATTAATTTGTTGTGATTACAGTATTTATATATTTCGAATGCTACATATATATTCATTCTTAATCCTATAATAATTTCGTATATAAGTTTCATAGTTTCAATATTTGAAAATTGGTGTTTATTATCCAAACAATGATTTGCAAACTTTGATTTATATATGTCTGTACATATGTAAGCGTTCAAATGTTCTTTATATCTTTCTTTTAATTTTTTCTTGGTTTGACCTATATAATATTGTTACAGTTTTCGAATTCTAATTTATAAACACCACCGTTTCATGCATATTATTTGTTTTATTATTGTTATTTATAATGTTTATTATTTTGTTATCAGTTTTTTATGCAGATTTGATATTTGTATTTTTAAATAATTTGATGATATTTTCTATTTCATGGCCTATAAATAAAAAAAAGTCCATATTTTATTACTATTATTATAATTTTTTGAAAATTAAATTTTTATGTTGTTTATTAAAAATATTATAATTACGTTTTTCATCAGTTTTCTTTTTATAACGGTTTTCTATTGCAGTTTGATAAATTGTGTTTTTTTCTTGTATTTTATTTACTTCATTCATGGGGATTTTATGCATTCTATATAATAAGTTATATAAAGCAGCCATTTTTTGGTTACATGGATGATTAGAATTATTTTGTATAATTTGATTTGTTAATGCTGGTTTATGGTATATCATACATTCAAATTTTTCTTTTTGTCTTAATATTGATAAATCTAGAGAATGTATATTATTATTTGTTTCAATTTCATGAGTAAAATTAATTTTATTATTATTATTATTTATTTTATCCAAAATAATTGTTAAATTTATATTATTATTTGTTTGATTTATACATTCCATCATCTACTTATCTATATACCAATAACAATTTGTATCATATATTTTTATAATTTCATTTATTTTATTATCTAAGTGGTGTAAAAGTATTTCAGATAATATATTTGATAATGGCAAGCCCATAGCAAGACTATCTTCTTGATTATAAGTTTTGTCATTGTATAAAAAATAATTTTGATTTATTGTTATTTTGAGTGTATTGAAAATTATGTTAATATAACATTTTATAATGGTAGTTTTTAATCTTTCTCGTGTTCTAATTTAGATTTTATAATTTAGAGAGTTTCTTTTATGGGTATGTTTGTATACATATTGTTTATATCTAGTGATATTAATTTTGTATTTTCATCAATTTTAATAACATTTACTGTTTCAATAAGATCAAACTAATTTATATTATGATTATTATTTAGTTTTATTTTATCTTTAAGAACATTTACCATATTTTTTGGTATTTTATAAGATGGATATTGCATCTATTAACCTACAGGCCATAGACATTAAGAGACTAAACTAGACCTTAAGACATTTGAATAACCTTTTTTCATTTATATATATATATATATATATATATATATATATATATATATATATATATAAATAAAGAACTAAGTCAAAATACAAATACAAAAATTATAATTGCATTTAAAATTCAAAGGTTTTCGTTGGCTAACAGTAACAACATCATAAGGAATATTAAACAATATACCTGTTAAGCAAATAAACAGGTATATAAAATTTTATAATAATACAATTGTTTAATACTCCTGATGATGTTGGTACTGTTAGCCAACGAAAAGCTTTGAATTGTAAATTCAATTATATTTCTTGTTTTGTATTTTGACTTAGTTCTTTATTAATACACAAGAATACATATTGCGATATTGATTATTATATATATATATATATTTCCAGCTTTGTCCTAATCCCAATGAAAACTAAATATCATAATATATCCATTCGTTTTCATACGCAATAACAAAAACGTCAATGTTATTCGTATATCTGCACACAAATGCAATACTATACGCGCAAGATGCATCTTATGATTGCCACTGCAGTAAATGAAAATTAGCAAAGCGGTTCTACCTTGCTTTAAAAACGTGTTCACGAGCTTTCTTTGGATTTATAGAGAGACATTAGGGTTCTCGTGCCAACAGTAAGTTTATTTAATCCATTAGGATAAGGAGGTCTTGTTTAAGGCAGATATTATATTTTGAAATTTACAGCAACTTGGAATGTGCATTAAGGAAATTGAATTACAATGGAGCTAAAATCAATTGTTAGATACTGTGCGGGGATTCTTGAAGGGGGACTTGTGGTTTCGCTTTGACGATGGCGACTGGACTCGTAAAATATGCACACGGTGCTGACATGAACAATACTTTATGTCACTGAATACTTTGTAGCTACACCTTGTTATGGAGTTACTTGTGTAGAAGTGGATGGAAATGATAAGGCAATATAGAGTTCAATGACAAAGCATAAATTCTATAAAAATGAAATAGCCGTAGAAATGAGAATATCAAGAGAATTAGAGTGTTAGTGCATGCTTGGACGAGCGTGATTGTGATTGTACGTGCGCCCACGTGTATTTCTCATGTATGCTATATGTTTTGCTCTCTTATATCTCTTTCATGGTTAGAGCTAGGATGTATTCCAATACAGAGTCACTTAGTAGAACATAGAATACGAGTAGCTCAATAATGTGGAAAGATAAAAACCATTAACAAAAAATTTATAAGTAGTCCAAAAAAACGAGAAAATCAAGTAGAGTATTCTATTTTTATTGACAATTTATCCGAGAAAATATCTATCCGAGAAAGTAAACAATAGGTTACACTCTAAACAGAAAATACAATGCCTTTGCTAACATTTAACATTATGAAATACTTTGTTCCTCATATTATTATTATAAGGGAAATAAAATTTCTGATCGAGGAATAGTTGATAATGTCATCAGCTTCAGCTCTCTACAGTGAATCTGATGGTTTCTTATGTAGAAATGTAATGCTTACCGTACTTGGGGGGCCACTTTTATTTATTAGGACTGCCTACTCCTAGCCTCGTCACACATTTGTGACTATCTAAGAAAAGAAATCTAGAGATAAATGGTGCTATAATTGTGGAAATTTAAAGCATCATTTACGTGTGGGATTGAAAATCAGGTTTAGAGGAACAATATTTTTGTAACATCAAGGCACATTAGGCTTCTTGCTATTGGTAGGACTTGATTTAACATTTTATGAATTCACTCATTGAAGTGAAAAGAAGCCAATGTTTTAATCATGCGTAGCATATATAGGCTATTATATATCCTTATAACCTGTGTTTCTTCTTTCTTACTTATTATAGATTTTCGAATTTTTTTTTCCAATGAAAAGCTGACGGAATCAAAATGCTCACCGCCTCGATTAAGCGAAATGTTTTGTATATGAACTTAAGGACGTCACTATCTCACTTTTTCTTCCTCTCTCACTCCTATTCTCTCTCTCTCACTCTGTATCCCCCCCTCTCTCTTTATCTCTCTCTCTCTCTCTCTCTCTCTCTCTTATTAGTGAACAACAGCTGAATACTCTCTCTCTCTCTCTCTCTCTCTCTCTCTCTCTCTCTCTCTCTCTCTTATTCGTGAACAACAGCTGAATATAATTTTTATTTGTACAAAATTACTACGTTTGGAAATACCTATCAAATTATACTGCATATTTTCCCTTTCTTTTTTTATAGGTTCCAAAGAGTATTCTCTCTCCATTTATAGATTAGGCAAAATTTTGTAGCAATAATTTTTTTTTTAGTATTTTACTTACGACCATTGTTCGAAACTCCGAATGTTACGCATCATTATTTTATGAGGTGTAAAAATTGTTTTCAATTATATATTAAAATCTAAGTTATTTAAAATTGGGTTTTCCTTTAGGTTATATTTAATTAACTTACCTTTCTATAGTTACACCTTCAGGTTTCTAAATAATTAACAATCATATAAATTTTAACATCACTTGCATTTATTCCTCTGACATTTAATTATTACTCATTACACCAAATTACATTAATTCTATACAGTGGCAAGATCGATTGCTTAATTATTCTTACAATTACTAAAAATTGGAGTCTTGAGGCTTTAGGTTTGAATACAAAAAAGTTTATTAATTACAGTGTTATTTGCTCTTTTCTCGGTTTCTTATTACGGGATCTTTTATAAGTTGGAACGTCGTGAAAATAAAACTAAATTAATATTTTATACCAATGAATTTAGAGTTTTTCTGAATTAACTAAGGTTATAAAGCTCTGTTACATAAATTTAATGTTACAAAAAAGTACTTATTGTTTTGTTGGGTTCCTGGAAATATTGACCATTGATGACTTCTTTGCTGCACTTTTACACATAACTAACTTACTTCCCTAATTCTTCACTAAATAATTTACGTCACACTTTTAAATTTTACACATAAAAACTAACAATTCCATTAACTCTATTAAACAAATTTAACTATTCTTAACATTGCTCACACTTATTCCCCCATAATACGTCTGCATTGTTCTGAAGTTCCTCCAAGACTCTCCTTCTTCTGATAATTTTAGGTTTAAGCCTCATAATCTAACCCCCCCCCCCTACGCATTTTAGTTAAGTCTGATGATCCCCACACCTTTTACAAAATAGCATTTCTAACGGTACAGTTTTCATATCCAAGGAATTTTGGTCACTTGGAAACTCCTATCTTAAAATATTTTGACCCTTCTTTTGTTAATAGGTTACCACAGCCCCTTTATGACTACACTTGAAATAGAACAATGGCTAAGTACTTTGTCAGTATTTTAGTAACTATTCTTGTCGCTTTTTGCTTTGCGAGGAAATCTGCGTTTAGTTACAAAATTTGGAATAACGTTTTGTCATGTGTCTGAAATATTTTTCTTTGTTGGTATCCTCGTGTTCCTAACAGCAGGAACCAGTTTTACGAAAACAAGTTTTCATAAGTTATGCCCTACTCTCCCACTGTTATTCCCTAGATATGGTTGAAGTCTTACATACTTCTAAATTTGATGGAAAGATGCAGTTATAATGATGTTTTGCCTCTTAAAAAGCTTGAGCGATAAGAAGAGCAAAATAAGTGTAAAAAAAATTGTTTGGGTTAAATGTAGGTATGTTTTTATTACTAAACTGAAAGGCTTCTATTAGGATTAGGCTATGCTCGTAAAAGGGCTATAAAGGGATGTCAGAAACACACTTCACCACAGATTGCGGTTAGATCTGTATGTTTAATAAAATACTGTGTTATTAACTTGTTCTTAAAGAAAACCGCTTAAACCATAGCCTTTGATGTTGGCCATGCCTTACATACATCAGAGAACGTTTTTTGCTGATAACTCATGTTGGAATAGCGGTTTTCCCTTTAATAGGTTGTACAAGAAAAAGGCTTATTCTAGCAGAGTAACTTTACGTTTAGTCACAATTAATGGAGACTTTTTCATAGTCAAGTATGTTGAAGACTTTTTGACGGGCGTTTCCTCGTAAAACTAGTAATACATTATAACACAGGCACTGGTAGTGTTTTACTTCAAATATTGAGCAACAATCAAGGTTATAACGATATTTAGCTTGCAGTTCTAATGTTACTAGAAGATTTTTGGCCGCTGTCTGATGTTAGCCTACAAACTGTGCTTACAAAGTAATTTTTTTGCAATAACTTAAGTTGTGTACCTTAGCTAAGTTGCTTACCATCATGCTTTTTCAGGAGTTAAGTGTAAAAGCCCTTACATTGAATTGTTTCTTGTAAATATAGCTTTCACTACATATATGTAGGTTTGAGGTTTGATTTACACTTTTATTTTGATAGTTTAACTATTTATTCACAAATTGTCTATCTATAACTATAATCATGGCCCTTATATTGATATAAAATCTAAATCTGAAAACATTTTTATTGATATATTTTGTAAATAGGTTTTATTACAAGCCTGTGCTACAGATTAAATTTCCCTCACTTTATTTATGTCAACAAAATAAACCATTTAGCACCGACTTTCTAACTATTGAACATACCAAAATGAATTACTACTTGATATTTAAAATACTTTTTTAGGTCTTTTTATATTAAATTCTTTGGATTTTACCTCATTTATAAAATATCGTTCCTATGAAATACCCTAGAGCTGTGTACAGATAATTACCCGAGAGCATCTTTCCTATGAATTCGTTGCAACCTAATGACATTACTTGGCAAAAAACATAATACTTACTGATATTTTTCAGTGTAATTATAGAATAATCTCTAGATGTACCACACAAAAACTGGAGGTTCTCATTTGCTAAATACTCAAGTTGGGGGTCACAAAATATTTAGCGACCTATCCTGAAGGCCTAGAGCATATTAATTTGCGTACTTACTTGTTTGCTTAATAAACATTTTATGGTCATCCAAAGCCCTGGAAAGGTTTGACCAACTCAGTCATGTATTATGTGCTTAGCACATATATAAAATGTAGAAGTAACCTTTGATGTTTGTATTTTTAAAATATATCAGTAGAAGCAGTAAAAAAGATTTTGTGTAAGATGTAGCTAAGTTAAGGTTGGCTGACAAACAGTCATTTCAAATATATCCAACCTAGTTATGTATGTTATACATACACACACACACACACACACACACACACACACACATATATATATATATATATATATATATATATATATATATTACGTTTTCTTGTATAATAATTTAAAACATAATAGGTTATTCAAATACAAGAATATTTATTAATTTATATTCAAAGCTTTTCGTTGGTAAACAGTACCAACAACATCAGGAATGAAAATTACAATCATTTGTAATTACATCAAATGCAATTTTAAAAATTTTTAAAAACAAGAATACTTTTCATACATTTATTATTCAAAGGCTTTCGCCGATAAAAAAAGTACCAGCATCTTCAGGAAAATTAATTATGTAACAAAATATTTTTCTTACATAATTTTTCCTAAAATATTTCGTTACATAAATATTTTTCCTGAAGATTCTGGGACTGTTTTATCGGTAAAAAGCTTTGAATAATAAATGGATTAAAAGTATTATTGTTTTTGAAATATTTTAAATTTATTAACTATATTACAAAAGACTCTAACCGTATTTATTATATATATATATATAAATATATATATATATATATATATATATATATATATAAATATATATATATATATATATATATATATATATATATATATCACTTTCACTTATGTACTTAAAGAAGAGTTTTACATGGTGTTTATGCGAGTTAACTTTCAATGACTGGCCTTGTCATTATCATTGGGCATCCTGAACAGGGTTGTTGTAGACTGCGAGCTGAGTGGATTTCCCGTTGGCCTTGGTGTACCGTTATGTTCTATTTTTAGATTAACTGCACTGTGCGAGTTTTTAAAGTTTGTTTTGGGGTTAATATTGTTTATTAGTTTGAATCATTTACAGTTTTTTTATTTTATTTGTATTTCTTCGTTAATGATATTATTTTTATAAATTTCTAGTTGTACCCAGATTTTCATTTTGAGGCGTTTTTGATCTTTTTTTTAGGTGTACGTTTTTTAATGTGGAGAATGTGTGTTTGTTTTTGATTGCATGTGTGTCGCTAAGTTTGAGTTATAAATTTCAGGTTTGATGTATGCATTGAGGTGTTCTTCATATCTTACTTTTAATTTCTTTTTTGTTTGGCATATGTATATTTTATTACAGTCAGGGCATTCGATTTTCTATATTCTGTTATTAAGTGTGAGACATATTTTTTCTGGTTGGTTTATTTTGTTGATTATGTTTCCTGTGTTTTTGTAGGCTATGTTAATATGGTTATTTTTTAGTGTTTTGGTTATTCCTTTTATGTTGTATCGTGTGTATGTGAATGTAGCCCATTTTGTTGTTTGTGGTTCGATTTTAGGTTGTTTTAATTTATTTAATGTTTTAAATTCTAATTTATCTACAGTTTTTTTTTATTGTATCCATTTTTTTGGGCTATTTGATATATTATTTGTTTTTATTTGGTTTTTTCTTCATTATTTAGAGGCAATTTTAGCATTCGGTATAAAAGTGATTGGCCGTACACCAAGGCCAACGGGAAATCCACTCAGCTCGCAGTCTACAACAACCCTGTTCAGGATGCCCGATGATAATGACAATGCCAGTCATTAAAAGTTAACTCGCATAAAAACCAAGTAAGATTCTTGTTTAAATACATAAGTGAAAGTGATAAGTGTATACAAGAAAACAGTGTTGCATTACTACAAAAAAAAATATATATATATATGTGTGTGTGTGTGTGTGTGTATTAAATGTAGTTGTACGTTTGCTTGTATTATACAGTTGTTAATTATTAAAAATATTACATATAAATTTGTTTTTTAATTTATATACTATTCAAAAGTTTTAACTAATAAAAAAGTATTATCAACTTCATAATGACGTATTAGGGTAACTGAATCAATCATATATAATAATTAGTAGAAGCAATGAAAATTTTGAATGTAATATATACAGAAAACCAACGGAGACAAATCAAATAAAACCAAACTAATAAAATCATTCGAATCGTCTTTATAATCCAAAAATGCCAGTTCTGTATAAGTTATTATATAGAATGCACAAAAAACCAATAAACACAAATGATCAAATAAAAAGAAATTTAAAGATATCAAATTGAATTAGGAAAGGGATATAAATGAAAAACTATAGATAAATTATATAGTAACATATTAATTAAATATAAAATCAAAAATAACTGTGTAAATAATTCAAGAAACATTTACATCATAGGCAATGAAATAAAAATAAAACATTATTAGAAGAGACAAACATAGAAATTACTTACAAAAATTATAATAAAATTAAAAATATAATACACAATTACAATGACCAGAATAATATGCACGAAATAAATGTTGTACAGTACAAAATGTCAGAATTGTAAACAAATATATTTAGGTCAAACAATTAAGAAATTAAAAGAAACATAAAAGAACATTTAAAGGCTTACACAAAGCCGAACATATACAAATCAAATTTTGCTACTCATTGCATCAATAATGGGCACAGATTTTCTGAAATAGGAAATAATTAAAGAATTAAATAAAGGATTAAAATTAATGTATATGAGACATTAAACAATTTATAAACATAAAGTTATAAAAAATGAATTAGTTAACTAATTCAACTGAATTCCTAACCACAAACTATTTACAATATCATTGATGGCATGCCAAAATTACAAAACAGTATAAATACCAATAACTTATGGTTGAATTGTAGTACATAAAATTTATTATTTGTAAAGATTTTGTTATATCATTGTTTTTCCTGAAGATGCTAATACCTATTATATTGACTTTGAAGCTTTGAAAAATATAAAAATTCAATCTGAGGAGGTAAGTTTCAAAAAGTGTTTAATTACAAAAAATAAAGAATTGAGCTCAAGGTAAATGCTTTTATAGCTAGTAAAATGCCACAATATAAAACAGTTTAAGTAATTCGCTAAACATTGATTGCCGTTAAAAAGCAAAGAGGAAATTACAATTTAGTTCAAAAAGTGTTTATTCCACAACAGGTGTCAGACAGAAAAGAACGATTCCATAGCGGCCAATCAGAGAGCTGATTTTTATTTCCCACGATCCTTTGAATCATGATTGTTATTATTGTGCTTTCTGCTTTTGTTGAGGATAGTCTAAAGTTGTGTAGGAAATAGAGTGGTATTGTACCGCATTTAGTTTAATAAAAAAGCTTAGGAGATAATTTAGTGTCAGTAGGAGTGGCTATGATGGATCAAGGAAAAAAACAGTTAAAACCCGGAAAAGGGCTGTTACTAAACAAAAGAAGTATGGTCAAGCGAAGGGTAGTAACACACTTGTACCTTGTCCTCTCAGTTCTACTAGATTTAAATGCTCTACTTTTACTCCTTCAGACTGCTTTCATTTAAAAACAAGCTTGTTGTCATTTACAAACACAATTACTCTAAACAATTTTTTTATCTTTAATTGTTACATTGGTTCCTGTAAATTGGCAACGATATCTACCTAACAGTAGCTCAAAGAGGCCAAATACTTTTAGACATCCTATATACTGGTCATAAACAATCAAAAGACACTAACAATGTGTGTGAAAGTTTCCATGAAGGTTATGTGTGTCAAACCTACTCGCCTGAGAAATATTTGTTGACAAGGGTGTAACGTTGTATTTCGACTAACAACAAATACAACCACTACCGAAGTCTGCAATCAAGAAGCATATTATTGAAGGTAAATTGGGTTCAACTGTTTGTCTATTGTTGAGTCAAATATTTCCAATGCTCCTTTTTAATAATGGACATAAGAGCAGGCATCGAAGGGGTCGGTGAAAATTTCTTCAGCCTTAATTCAACATCTGAATTTAATGGACATTCGTGAAAATTTGAAAACCATCAGATTGTTCTGTGATGGATGGGAAGCGCAGAAACAATAAAACTATACTCTTCACAGGTTCATACATTTCTTGCTAAAAAAAAACGTAAATTGAAGCCAATTAAGTTTGTACTTCCTGTAAGGCGACATAGTTTTTTGTCCGCTAATCGAGTCTTCAAACGTATTGGAAACTTTTAGAAAAATGAGCATATTTTATTGGCAAAGATAAGTATGTGAAAATCTACAAAACAGTTGGCAGTGTCAAGGAGTTGGTGTAGGTTGGGCCTTAATGATACCAAAGAGCTCTCAATTAATGATGGTTGTTTTACAGGGCTACAGGGCATTCAGCATTGACGAGAATCATCATTAGAAAACAAGTCAAGCCTAAAGTTATTGGAAATGTTATTATCTTATTAGTAAAAAGTCATCCCAATATTTACTTCGATTTGGAGGCCGAGACTTTGAAAACTTTGTGGAAAAAAGGGTATAACATCAACCATTGTAAGAAAATGGAACTAAGGAAATAACCTTTAACACACTATATTTCAAGTGCAAAAAAAAGATGTCATAAAACTACAGGAAATCATTTTTGGTGATCACTGGCAAAATGATTAGAGGCTAGAGTTGAATGAAGCTCTGTTACTGCCAAACAATGAAAGCGATATAATGCATTCAGTCTGCAAGGAGATTGTGGTTTACACATTTAAAGTGACAAAACTTTTTCCAGCTGACTCGGTTGTGAATTTAATAAGTTTTATTTTAATGTAACTTTGTGCACTTATTTTCAAGTTTTGTAAGTTTAGTTATAATTTTATAACATTCAATAATATTGTAAATTTATCAACACAATTCCTAATAAAACTTAAGGCTTAACCTAAATTAAAAAAAAAAACAAAACGTCTTTGTTAGATTGGTGAGAATAGCAGTTTTACTATTGGAAAAAGGTTTTTTCCCGCAAGTCCAATCAAGTTTAACTTAATCCTAGTCAGACTATCAAAAACCACTTATTCCAAAATTTTAGGTTGAATAAATAAATTGATGTGTCTTTTAGCAGTTATTTTTGAAAAAAATCCTATTCAATTGAAAATGAAACAAATACATTTTTATTTGTTGCTTAACAATGTTCAATATACTTGTAAAATTATTTTGTTATTACTGAAAATTCCTAGGCTTGTGATTAAACTCTTTTTGAACGCCACCTTCTCTACTATCCTTGTATTTGAAATATTTTTATTCAGTAACTATATTGCGAGAAAGGTTTCACTATATTTACAATAATTCATACATAAATAATTATTAAATTAAAAATATTTCAAAAACAAGAATACTTTTTATACATTTATTATTAAAAACGTTTCGCCAATAAAACAGTAGCAGCATATACAGGAAAATAATTATGTAACAAAATCATTTTACATAATTATTTTTCTGAAGATGGTGGTACTGTTTTATCGGCGAATAGCTTGCAATAATAAATATATTAAAAGTATTCTTGTTTTTGAAATATTTTTATTTTTTAACTATATTACAAGTAAACATATCACCATATTTAATATATAAATTTATTTATTTATTCATACGTATCTCTTCAAGGATGGAAAATATATTGAATAGTTAGTAACCGAGCTACATCCGCTCATTTTCAGTGGATCAATCTTATCTAGCGTTAACGAGGTAAACGCAACAACAGTTATAGAGCAAATAAATAACGCAGACCACACCACTTCTATATACAGAATGGCAGATCTTCTTTTCTCTATATATGGAGTTGTCTACGTTCCTCATTTGCTCTTCAGCTGTTGTTGGGTTCACCTAGTCAAAACTAGATGAGCTTAATTCACTGGAAATGAAAAGATGTACTCCGGTTCCTAACTATGTTATATATATACTTGATATTTTACGTTATCCATTGTTTTTCCGTTGCACTGATTTTATGAAGTTAATATATTACTATTGTAAGTAATTTTGTCCACCATTAAGTGCAATAATTTTACCTTGAGTGATGAGGCACTTTTCGGTCACTTGACCATTGTCGAATCACTGAGCGACTGTCAATCAGTGATTCGACAATGGTAAAGTGACCGAAAGGTGCCTCATCACTTAAGGTAAAATTATTGCACTTAATGGTGGACAAAATTACTTACAATAGTAATATATTAACTTCATATATATACTTATATAATAAATAATTATTTAATAAAATAAATTAATATACATAGATTGATTGAGTGTGTCGTGTGCGCGCGCGTGTGTGTGTGTGTTGCCGCGCTCTTCCCGAACTTCACACCCTTTGAGAGGAGAAATATCCTTTCCCCCGAAACGCGTGTTCCTCGGCAGGAACCGTCACCCTCCAGTCCGACAGCGGTCAAAATATGATCTCACCCGACTTACCAGTTCCTGGTACATGTGGTGTGTCGAGCTTGGTCTGCCAGTGAATAAATTCCTGGACTTTGTTTTGAAAAACCAACCAAAAGGTTTTTACCTTACTTAAGAGTTAATTTATTTCCTATACCTTGGTTAAAATGATTTGTAACGAACGTTTTTCTTAACTCTATGTGATTTATTTAATCTCTACTCTATTTATTGATTGGAAAAATTCTATGAATTTTATTTATTTAATTTCACAACAGCGTAGTAATAATTAATTCAATCACTGTTTGTTATAAATTGTTTAATTCTCTGAATTTTAAATTATATTTAATATCGATTCTATTACATAATGTTTACATTTTCTGTAAATTTAACTCAACTTAAATATCTTTTGTAATAAGTAATTATTTTTACATTAAATACATTTTAACTGATTTTTGAGTTTATTTCTACATTTTCTTAAAATCTGTCAACATTTTACTTACCTTCTTTAACGTTCATAGTCCATCCTTAAACATGTCGTATTTTAAAGTTCGAATTACACCCTTAAATTTACTCACATATTCAATTACACAAGAAAATAATTTATATTGATTTGTTTTATTACATGTCCATATAACCCTGTCATGAAAGCCATAGTGGAAATTACTTCTTAGTAACACTGTGTTTTCATTATTTCTGTGCTCCCACACATAATTCTGCTGGAATTTAGTAAGTATTTCCCTTGATTTATTTTTAACCAATTATCTAATCCTGTTTTCTTCATATCGGATATATGGATATAGAACATTTTAAACTGTGATTATAAATTAAATCACTTCATAATCTTCTGCTTCAAGATTCTCTTATTATTTATGACATTATCATTTAAATACATTACTTTATTTCTTATTTTGAATATCAAATTGATAGACTAATTTATTCTTAAATAATTGTAATCATTTGCTTTCGGTATTTGATATTAAATACTGGAACGATATTTTACTTTATGATCTCATTTTATGAAGCTTTTTGAGAATAAGTCAATTGCTTATATATTCTCTTAATTTTAATTTACTTTTTTATTAATTGATAATTTTACCGATAGTTCAAAATCTGGTAATTATTTTTTAGAAAAATTAAATTTTTTAAAAAATTCGTTTATGCTTTTAAAATTTAGACTTGCCCCAAAAACTCTCACTGTGATTGTTCCTCTTGTCCCTCGGAGGTTGTCCTGGAATCCTTGGTTCCCCCTCGGATGTTGTCCTGAAGTCCTTGGGAAGGGCAGCAATCGCACTAGATGGGTTAAGGGCTGTCAATAATACTTGTTTACTTAATTTACATTTTACAAAAATAATAAAATTTCGTTCTCGCGGAAGCTCACAAAGCAGGCTATCTTCACGTCCATCTAGGGTTAGTTGTTGTGTTTAGCCACGGAACATCATCATGGAAACGCCTCTGGATGTCCTTGCTAAAAGTACGTCCGTTCGGTTCTAAATCTGGTTTTTTTTATATTAGACAAGCCAGTTCAAACCTGCAAGGGTAGTTGACTATTAAACTTTCACTTTTTGTTTTGGTTCGATTTTAGCTAGGCCTCGTAAGTATTCCTTGCGGTGCGAAATTTGATAATTCCTCAAGCCATGGTCCATTATCATCATTTGAGATGCTGCTACAAACTTGATTGACATTTTTAACCCTTTCCGTTCGTAGGTTGCGTTACTTTACACATATTTCTTCTTCCCTCGACAGTTTATCGTTTTTAGAGCAATTACACAACCATTCCTTCTTTTACTCTATTAGTACATAATTTCAATTATAAACTTTTCATTAATTTTGTTTTTGACATAACTATCTGTTATCTAATATTATATTTAGCTTCGGTGGTTCATTTTCTAGAATTATATACTTACATTTGCTACGTTTGTTAATTAATCTAATTAACAATTTTTTACTGTTTTTTCATAACAATGTTTAAAAAGATTTTGGGCTAGCCTCAATATTTTCCCTTGAGACGGTTTTGGCCGTCTCGGTGTGTGTGTGTGTGTGTGTCTATGTGTGTTTGTGATTGTGTGGATAAGATAAATATACTAGTTATTTTTAAAATTAAGTTTTCAAATATTAGGTATTATAGAGCCCTACTTAAAAAAAAAGTTTAGTTGATAATTTTTTTAAAATCAGAAGCTTTGTAGTTATTAAATATTTTTAGTTTCTTAGATACATATTTATCCTAACAATAAAATATTTAAAAAATAATTAGAACACATTAATAAAACAATATAGGATATAATATATTTCAAAGAAATATTTTTACAAATTACTTAACATTATTATTATTCAAAACGTAATACAAATTTTAAAATGTATAAATTGATATTAAATTTTTATATTTTTCAAAGTTTATTTGGAGGTGTAAAAACTCCTGGCCATGAGTTTCCCAATTGGTTATAATTTAAAAGTGCTAAGAAAGTTAATAGTTCTATAAGTCCTTTATTTTTGCTCAAAACAATAATCTTCTACTTTTATATTTGAAAACCAATCCTATACTATATCACAACGTTATTAGTTTAGAGAAATAATAGGTGTTTACTCAAATTATTTTTTCCAACATTTATATAAAAGGGTGTTGATAATTGTATTTTGTATAACTTTCGTTTTATTCTCTAAACAGTCGTTTGTGTTGTATAATTGTCAGTAGAGGGTTATTTTTATTATTATTTCATTACCACGTTGATAGTGTTTTCCCAATACATATGGGGAACTCTGCTTTTTCAAAAACAGCAACCGACGTTGCCCCTCCCTAGCTCGAATATTCCAACAATATTCACGCTTTGTTTACAACAATGCATAGCGTACGGTAAACGCATTTATGGTTCTACTCTTTTACAAAACTAGTTTTCCCTAGACCTGAATTATTTGAAACTAATATAATGTGTATCCAGTCATTTCGCTTGTACCATCTTTAATACCTAATGCTTATAACCTATTTATGCTTAAAAGCTGTCAGATGTTTATTCTATTATGTGAGATGTATTCATGTTTCACAACCATCACTGCAAAGGTTTACACTATTAGGAATTTATTGTTATCCCTGGTATCAATACATTGTGATAAAAAAGAACTGGCCATCTCTAAACTCCTCACAAATTGCAATTCCCCACGCTGAGACCCCAAGAATTATAACGGAAAAAACACTTACAATTTATATTTACAAAACAATTGAATATATAAACATTGTATTCTTTATAACATTTATTATAAACTATTATATATATATGTATTAACAATATTTCACTATTGCATTATTTCTATAATATCATATCATAAATTACAGATATAATGCAATATATATATATATATATATATATATATATATATATATATATATATATATATATATATATATAGAGAGAGAGAGAGAGAGAGAGAGAGAGCGAGAGATCTAAATGTGTTGCCAATTGTAGTATGGATAAAAGCAGAATAGGAAAATGTCTGCGACGGGTTATGGATGCTGGGTGGTCAGTTTGAACGCTGTGGTAATGAGCGACGAACTGAAGTTGAAAGTGGAATTGACAACAAGGCTCACCGAACCGGCAAGATGTACCTTTCCTATTTGCCCAGACGGCGGCAACCCCACCCCTTCTGGCCGATTCCCCTCCGTAGAGTCCTATTCTGTTTTAAATCAAACTCTTATAATAACTAGTTCTAGGGTACGAATAAAAGACGTTATCCATATTACGTTCTGTATTCCAATAATATACAATAATTTAAGAAAGTATACTAGACATCGTTTTTCCTAACGGTTTTAAAACGTATTATGTTGCATAACTAGATATATCCGGAACAAGGTTGTGGGTGTTATGTTGGAATTCAAAAGTTAAGAAAAAAAATAATTACCATAAAGTAATATAAGATGCTAACGCGAATATAAATCCTCTATGGAAGGATTAATGATCTGTGAACTCAAGTGCGAAAGAGGTATGGAGCATTACGTTAATTGTAATCGATAATGCAGATAGATATATTGTATATGGGGTTTTAATCTATTTCTTAAGTGTAATAAGTAATCCAATACTGTACTAATTATTAATAATATAAACATCGTTACTAATTATTCGGCAGCTATCAATAGGTAAATTATTGATCTACAAGTCTACTGTAAAACAAAAATGTTTTAGACACCATTCAAGAGTAGTTAATCTTTTTATTAATAAAAATTGAATTTCTAAAGAAATTCCATAACTATCACCACGGACTTTTTCCAGGTCACCAATTTATAGATTCAAAAATCCCAGAATGTAATTAAATATCAGAATTTCTATGAATTTATAATTATTGAAACATTTTAGCTTTACTTAGTTTAAAATCATAACATTGTTGCAATTTAATAAAAAACCAAAAAAAAATATTATATGCAATATCAGAAATTTGCATTACTAATTTTGAAAGAAAAAAATTGATATCTAAGCTAGTGTTCATTTCTTCAAGTTTATAATGTTGGTCTTACAATATTTAAAAAAATCAAAACCTCAAATTACTCCCGTTTTTAGTCAAGCAGTAAATAAAGCTTTGTAGTGTATTTGAAAATAAAACCTGACAAGTTGAAAAATACCAACTCTGAAATATATTCCAGCATTCTTCAAAACTAGCAATTATGTTACCATGTTGGCAAATCCTAAATTTTAAAAAATGTATAAAACTAATTTTAGGACAAAATAACTTTTTATAATAAAGTAGTTAACCTATTTTGTCATTTTATTAACAGTAATGCATACTATTTTTTTAATTGTTTTATTTCTGAATTCTTAAATTATTTTACAATATGAAATATTCATTTCTAAAGTATTTTTAGTTAAGCTTTTTATGTAAATAAAATTTCACATATTAATCGAATATTTTTATTCACTATTTATTTAACTACTATGTTATCTTTGCAAACATACTCAGATATTATGTAAAATCTTTCTCCACTTAATTTTAATTTTCATATTACGCCTATTTCTCTCACTTGTTACTGAACATCTTACTACAAAAATATGTAATCTGCTCCTCCTATAAATTTGCATTAACTTTTCTAAAATAATTTGATTACTTGGCCTTTTTACCTAATATTACCAATTATTATCCTTTTTAACGTCATCTTTGTATATCTCAATATGAATTTTGTAGATTTTTTGTAATTATTCAATTTCAAATAATTTAGGTAATTGAATAGATCTGTATTTTGCTTGAAAAATTATTTTTTTTTCATTAATGAATTACAAAGTTTCAAAATTATTACAAGTAGTTTTAAATATAATGTAAACCCACTTAATATTAGAATAAAATGTGTTTTTAACAAAATGTAAATGTAACTTCATACTTTTATTTCTATTTCTATTTAGTTCTTTGATTAATCCAATTCTATAGATATATTTTGATGGACGTTACGTACTAGTTTCAAACTTTATATGATTCAAGGGTCACTAATTTTATTTACACCATTTTTCTTGTAGATATTATTTTATATAAGTCTCTAAACGCTTATTCGAGAAATTACAAAATACCTAGTTATTTCGAGAATTTCATTCCTTACTCTGCCCTGTGATTCATCGCCTTTGGTTGTTTTAATATCAACGTTTCGACCTACCAGATTGACCAATACATTTCGTTTCTATTGGCACTGCACATAACAAACTGACTAGTTAGCAACAGCATTTAGTTGTACCTTGTAATTGTGTCATCGAAAATTACTCTTCAATATGAAGTGCTGACCACGTAACCGTCCACTCTGCATTGAGAGATCGCAGTTAGTAAGACGGTAGGTATAGAGGATCAGTATAAACCCTTTCCTAAGAAAATGATAAGAGTTGTCAAAAAACTGATTCGCATGACACGATTGATATTAGAAACATTCGATGATAAAATATTTTTGGTATGAATTAACAAACAATCTTGAAATATATGTAGACATATCGGATGCAGAAACTGATAATGTGTAGAACATTCTGAATATGTAACATGTATTCAGAAGTGGTAGTAGATAAGAAATCGCGTGCGATCAATCACGGCCAAGTGCACGGTTATAATGCAACTTTAATATACCACTCTTACCATTTTAGTATCTATATTATTTTATTTACAATCTTTTTCTGTAAATGTTTTAAAACTTGCATCAGTTTATTTCTATTTCTTACTTATAGTTCTGTATATTGTTTCTTAGATTATTGATACTAAAATTGACGGATGGATAAATGTTGATGGATAGAAAGTAATGTTGACACTCGATAACTGATAACGCCACTCTAACAAACAGTTTCCGTTTTCTTCTTATGCATAGCTTGATAAGTTACTACGTTTTTTTAGTATAGAGATTTTTTTTAATAACTCGATGTTTCAGGGTGAATAACATTTTTACTCTTTAAAATTAAGTACAACTTTTTTGTTAATTCTAGCTAGCTGCAGAATGTCCTGTTTAATTCTCACCTCAAATAGAAACTACTGATTCACTGTATCCAATCATCGAAGAGTACCTAACAACTGATTTAGTTACAATTGTTATTCACTTTACATAATGCACATCCCTAGTGGCTGTAAATCTCAAAATCTTATATCTGCCATAAACAAGTGCTTGTACGCCTAATGGATTAAACAAAACGTACTGCTGGCACGAGAACCGTAATGTCTCTCAATAAATCTAAAGAAAGGTCGTCAACACGTTTTATCGGAAGTTAAAACGGCTTTGCTAATTTCGTTTTACGTCCGCTGATATCATGTGGTGATCTTTAGAGTAATGCAATTGTGTTACAGATGTAAGAAAACAACATCGTTTCCAAGTAGTGACGAGATAAAATATTTTTTTAAATTTAATAATGGAATGCAGTATCGGTTAGGAAAATCAAATTACTAGAACGAGAATATTAGACTAGTTACTGTGAGCGACAATATCTAAATTGAATAAGAATGATACGAAAAATAAATAAATTATTAAAAGATATAAAATTAAGAGATATTCAAGAAATCGTCATTTGTAGAGGGATATTGTGGTATAAGTGTAGCAAGATGTGAGTTATATAAATATCCGTTAGGTAAGAAGTAAATTATGTGAAAAACTGTCCCTTGTTGAAATGTAAAAAAACTTTAAACACCAAACAACAATAATTAAAAAACTAAATACTATTTAATTTCGGTAGTGAAAATATTATGATTTGTTCTCGAGGAAGTGTAAAACAGAAGTATGAAGAGGTCCGTGAATATTAGAAATTAAATGACTAACCAGCACTAATTGATCACAGACTCTGAAAAAAAATGAATAGACAAAATGAGTAAAAAAAGATTCCTAATACATGGCACGTCAAAATTACTGGACAAAAAATAATTATTATAACTTTAAAAAATTTAACCTAAACAAAATTCATTAGGTTAAGAAAACTGTTAGAAAAATATTTGAACTTGTGGGATATACCTAGCTAGCGCTTGTCTATTGTCACAAATATCGACGGAAATAAGTTACTGCACACACCTGCAAGTCATATATAAAAATTATTCGAGAGTGGTTCATTGTAAAGGGTTCATGAACGTCCTGTGCCTCGTTCATGGGAGAGAAGCTTTACCTAGACATTCACGGGCCAGGGAGATTTATGACTAGGAATCTCTGAGAATACAGAAAAAAACTGCTGCACCGGTGGGAAAGTTAGACAAATTCCCACGAATCCCAAAAGAAAGTGAGGAAAGTGTTAAAATTTCATAGGCTAGCCACAGTTTGAGAGCAATAAGGGAGCCAATCAAATTTGAAGAGGTAATGAAACCCATACGGATACGATGCAAGAGACACAAGAACAAGACAGTCAATTTTCAGGACTCAAGGAGTCAATTTTCAGTACTCGAAAGGGTCAAGTTGTAGGACCCGAGGAGTCATAATGCAGGACTCGAGGGAGAAGTAATGTTCAGTTTTAGTAAGAAATATCAAATTCAAACAAAGTAACGTAGCAATTTAAAGTAAGGGAGATTAATAAGGGAGATTATTAAATAGAAAGTGAAGTAAAAGAGGGATATTAAAGGGTAACAAGTGAGATTAAAATAAGGGAGATTATTTAGTAATGAGTTGTATTAAGTTATTGAGATAAGAAAGTAGTACGAGAAATTGAATAAGGGAGATAATTAAATAGTAAGTGGAATTAATAAGGGAGTGATTAATAAAGTCAGTTACGGCATAGAAGCATTTCGAGAGATTAAGAAAAGTGAAATTGATAGGAAAATATTAATAAGTGAATTTGTGACAAGTGAAGTGAATCAAGGAACCACGCAGGTACTAATTAATACTTTATTTTCATTATAAAGAAAACTCTTTAAAACAAAAACATTTAAGAACATATAAACTTTTATACATTCATTAAAAAGTCATAATTAATTGAAATATAAAATTTATCAAACCAAGTGCAGTAACTTATACACGCTATTACACGTTATTATAAAAGCAAGTAGCTGGGTTATTAAATTAATTTCCTAAGAGACAAAATTATCCTGTAGACAATCAAAAGTGGAGGTACGTTATAATATATATATATATATATATATATATATGTATATAGATAGATACTTCCAGATTTTCAATAAGGGAGTATATATATAATTTTTTTCTTCTATATCGCAATTATTATAATTTCTTGTTGTTAGAGAACCTATTACTAATCATGTTTGGTTGTCTCTTTCCTTGGTATTTTGAAACCCTGTTACTAAACGTTACTGTCTGGTTATTTCTTTGTTTGTTTTTTCGAGACACTGTTATTAAACGTAGGCCCACGTGTCTGGTTTTAATTTCTTTATTATTTACCCTGATATTAAATGTAGGGCCACGTGTCAATTTCAAGAAATTGTTACTAAACGAAGAACTTTGTGTCTGGTTCTTTCTTTCCTTGTTTTTGTCGAGATACCAACGTGACAGGTTGTTTCTTTTTTTAATATTTCATAACCCTGTACCTAACGTAGGCCTACGTGACAGGTTGTTTCTTTCCTTACTATTTAATAAACCTGTAACTAACGTAGACCTACGAGTCTAGTTGTTTCTTTCTTTACTATTTCACCTGTAACTAGCGTAGGCCCAAGTGTCTGGTTGTTTCTTACCTTACTATTTCACCTGTAACTAACGTAGGCCTACGTGACAGGTTGTTTCTTTCCTTACTATTTAATAAACCTGTAACTAACGTAGGCCTACGAGTCTGGTTGTTTTTTTCTTTACTATTTCACCTGTAACTAACGTAGGCCCAAGTGTCTGGTTGCTTCTTACCTTACTATTTCACCTGTAACTAACGTAGACCCAAGTGTCTAGTTGTTTCTTTCCTTACTATTTAATAAACCTGTAACTAACGTAGGCCTACGAGTCTGTTTGTTTCTTTCTTTACTATTTCACCTGTAACTAACGTAGGCCCAAGTGTCTGGTTGTTTCTTTCCTTACTATTCAATAAACCTGTAACTAACGTAGGCCTAAGTGTCTTGTTGTTTCTATCCTTACTATTTCATAAACCTGTAACTAACGTAGGCCCAAGGGTCTGGTTGTTTCTTTCTTTACTATTTCACCTGTAACTAACGTAGGCCTAAGTGACTTGTTGTTTCTTTCCTTACTATTTCATAACCCTGTAACTAACGTAGGCCCAAGGGTCTGGTTGTTTATTTCTTTACTATTTCACCTGTAACTAACGTAGGCCTAAGTGACTTGTTGTTTCTTTCCTTACTATTTCATAAACCTGTAACTAACGTAGGCCCAAGGGTCTGGTTGTTTCTTTCTTTTCTATTTCACTTGTAACTAACGTAGGCCTAAGTGCCTTGTTCTTTCTTTCCTTAATATTTCATAAACCTCTAACTAACGTAGGTCCAAGGGTCTGGTTGTTTCTTTCTTTACTATTTCACCTGTAACTAACGTAGGCCTAAGTGTCTTGTTGTTTCTTTCTTTACTATTTCACCTGTAACTAACGTAGGCCCAAGGGTCTGGTTGTTTCTTTCTTTACTATTTCACCTGTAACTAACGTTGGCCTACGAGTCTGGTTGTTTCTTTCCTCACTACTTTATAAACCTGTAACTAACTTAGGCCTACGTGTCTCTGTTTGGTGTTCTGACACCCTGATTCTAAACATACTAGTTGAGTGTTTCATTCCTTGGTATCTTGTGACACTACCACTGAACATGCATTTCTGGTTTCATAGAAAGTTGGTGATTTCTATTTTGTTAAGTCAGTTGTGATTCAATTTTTTATACACGTAAAGGACTGTGTTATTTAATGCCACGGTAGCATATTTTGTAATTAATTTTATGTACTAAGCTTAGTAACAATGTACAATTGACTCTAATACAATAAATATTACAATATTATTTTTAATATTATAATGAAAGCAAAGTAAACCAACAATATAGCTTAACAAGTTAAAGCTAATTAAAGTTTCAGTATTACATGTGAATGATAGTAGCTAGTAATAGTGCATAGACTATAATATATGCAAGGAATAATAAAAAGGTAAACTCTTTATACGGTATCGTGTATGACTTTAGAACGGTCTATACAAATCACGAAGAACCCAGTTTTGTGGACTCGCTGACCCTGCAAGTTAAAATCCAGAGTAAAGGTGACCAATGAAGATCGCAAAGGCGTGTAAGAGGTTTGACATAGGTTATGAGTTATTAAAAAGAATCTGGGTATTAAGGTATTATTTTCAGTGAATTATATTGGAATGATTCCACCTGACGGTAGCTCTACGTTCACAGAAGCCACTAGATAGAACCCCTATGTCAGGACGTAGCATTATGAATTACGTAAGCACGTTATTCCAGTAAGTGTTTATTATCTCCATGTTTCAATTTCTCATTAAGGAAAACCAATTTAAAGGAAATTTTAATTAAAAAGTATTGAAATAAATATAGTATTTGTCTTATAACCGTTGATTGCGTTGTTAAAATTATTGTCTTACGTTTAACAAAATGTTCTATTTAGTTCAATTAGCCAGAACGATTATTATAACCTGTGTTAGAAGGGGAAAGTGTTTAAGTATGTTTAATAAGGACTTGAAGGTTGATGGAGGGATAAAGTATGTGACTGAGGTAGGGATATTAGGCATGCAAAAGGCGTAGTTTATAAATGATTTTTTATTTAAACTAATCTACTAAAAAAATGCTCCTACTTCACATTTTAAAAGGTAAAGTCTATTTAAAAACTAATATAAAGAAAGAATATTGGAAATGTGAATTCTATGTATAGGCAAAGAAAACTACTACCGTTGCGGAAAATGCTATGACATACAATCAAGTGTCGTTAAAGAACACATAGGAGATACAACTTAAAGATATACATTTTTTTAATGTTCATCAAACTTTTATCAGAAGTATTTTAATAATTTATTCTCTTGTAGCCATATATTTACACTTGATGCTCCTAAAATCAGAGTACATCTACGCTTAATACTGCTTTGGCAAGCATCAAGCAAATCGATTCGGTTTTCATGAGATTTAATTGAGTTCTATTTGCATTCTATTAAACAGCCTTCCATATTCATATTCGTAGAAACCCTGTCCATTGTCACTTTCACATACATTGACACTCATCACCCATGAGTGATACTTTAATTTCTGCTTCAGCCTAAAGCAATTAAGGATTTTTAATTAAACATTTGTTGTCGTACAAGTGTGCCTTGTGGGTCTGCAGATTTCATGAAAACTCAAATCCAATACCTTTATTATGTTGGCGTCATGGTCAGCATCAGTTATGACGTCATTATTGCTACAACTAAAATAAATTCTCGTGGTTAATAAACGCAAATTATTTTACCAGGAAGCTCGCACAATGTAAACGCTTTTATTATTTTTTTTAAATTAACAAGTTTTGCTATTTATATGTCTATAACAGTCAATAATTATTAATGGATTAATTTTGAGAACTTTTTTTTTCTCTTAAAAACATGATACTCAAAGGAAGAACGAACATTCAGCTAAACCAAAAGGAAAACGTGACAGGAACACTTCTACTGAGACCAAAATCTGATATTTACTCATTTTCTAAACCATTAATAATGCTGCATGAGAAAATTACAAAATAGGATTACTTTTTATATATTTAGCATTTTTTGTGAAATATTATGTACAATATAAATGGATATTATTTAAAAATTTTAGGTTATTACAATACTTGTTCGTCGAAATTTCCAGTCCAATAAATTAAATTAAGTACTCTATTTTTTTATTTACGATATTATTCGTTAAAACATTTTTGAAATATTGCAAAGTCTTTTTAGTAAACAAGCCCTCATTTTGTAATCATAGTTTATTTTTTTAAATGATCTCCAAATTAATATTTAGCTAGTAATAATAATAATTATTATAACCAAAGTGGATGATTAAACGGAAAGAACCTAATTTTGAAGTTTATGTTTCGACTTACCAAAGTAATCACTTCATAAATTTATAATTATTATAAACTTACCAGTAGGAGGTACTGACTGCAAAAGCTACTTGTGTTATTTTATCAAATTTAAGGGTTTCAATAAAATGATTAAACACTTACTGGAATACAACGATTTCAGATAAAAAATAGTTTTTTTCAAAAATGGTTCTTATTAGAGATAGTAGGTAAATTGTATGTTCTTCATATTAATTTGTTTTTTTTAAATAATTATTGGGCATAAGGTATATTCTATGAGTAATAGGTTTCGTATACTTTTTTATTGTTTAAATTATTGGGTAGATAATAGGTAAGTTTACCTGAAGATGCTGTGCAAGGTTGTCCTGTTGTGTTCCGTCAGGTCGGTCTGTTACGATGTGACTACTTACCAGAGTTGTGATCCAAACCCCTCTATATTCCTCCTTACAATTTATTCTCCTTTACACTGCGATTCTATACTTTGTGATTCTATACACTAAATTCTCTTAACTTAACTTAAACAACTTTGATTAGAGTTATGAAATATCAATTTCAATTGGCGGTATTCCAAACAACAGGGTTAAAATCCAGACTTTGAACCCAAGTAGAACATGACACCACACTAAGGAGGACAAACTTGAATTCGTCGAAACAGTTTCTTATTCGTGTATCGTCTCTTCCATCTCCTCATTTCCTGGTATATATTGATTAAATAAAGAAAAAAGTTGTACAAAATATAAGCGTATGTGTTTTTAACCTTCTTCATGTTGATGAGACTATTCTATTACTTCAAACCATTTCCCTGACCTAAACTTTAGAAATTTATATTGCTGTTTCTACCCATCTGGGATGACGAAACGGTTCCTAGGTTGATTATTTCATCTTCAGTTTTTTAAATATCTAATAGGTTTTAGAAATCTAACAATCAAGATTTCTTTAATTATTTATCTGGTTACATTTCTTGTAACCAGTTATGTTATAAGCTTTAAATGCAAATGCTATGACAAGTATACATAAGTTTATAAACCATTTCAAAGTGTAAATACGAATATTCATATCGTATTACTAAACAGACTGGCATATCGATTGTGTCGGTTCAGAACTAATTTCTACGCATATTTCAGTCAGTTGTGTAAGACTTTATTTTTCATTTTCATTACGCGGGTGATAAACTTCATGTTACAATATTTTCCGACAAAACAATCTTTACCGGAATTAAATCAACCGCTAGTAAAGTCGTATTTGCAGGACATTGAATGAAATTCACAATGAAATGTAGTAAATTTGTATTTATTTAATTTTGGTCCAATCCCGGTATATCAAGGCTAGAAAAGGCATTTATTAACTAATATGAATGCAAATTAAATAAGTAGGCAGTTGGTAATCTGTCGTATGTTGAAATCTATGTTAACCGCTTAGTGTCAAGCTCCTCGCAAGTGTCCCGTTATTATGTGTTATCCCCTATGTAATATAAGGCTTACGTATAGAACAATATGAAAGAGGAAACCTTGAAAACTCTACGTGTAAATGAAGACAACAATTACCAGAGTAACGTTTGAACATATGCTTTCAAAATGTATTTAGGAAACATAAAGCTAGCTTCTTTATTATTATTCTATGTAATATAAACCGGTAAAGGAAATAAACAATGATAACCTTTGGTAAAAATGTACATTGAAGTTGTTTAAATATTTTTAAACCGGGCTATCATTGTTTATAATTATAATTACGCTACTGTGCTGTGTATAGAATTTTGTAAAGAAATATTTATATAATCAAATTTTTGAGATAAATGTAGGCCTAATTTCGTTTCCTATAAAAAAATTAGTATCATGAATTATCCCTAACATAGTTAGAAATTTATCTATTAAAATACTGGAAGTGGAAATGAATTCTGTGAGTTTCTATGGGTTCACGACTTGTATAAGTACCTCACATTGAATTATTATGAAATGGGTCATACAATTTAGTATTATTTAATACTCGCAGTACCTGATATGTTCACCCTTTAGTGTATTATTTTTGGTAAAATTAAATTCTATCGGAAAATAAAAACAAAAATCCTAATTAATACTACTTTGGTTATTATTTATAAAAATATATTGAAATTAGGAAATTGATATTATTTGAACTAAATAAATTTTTTGTAACTCTTAGAAAACCGAAAAGTTAGTGGTGATTGTAGTTGTTGGTAATTTTTAATGAATTCGTTTGAAATGCAAAGTGATGATTATAATGTGTAAAGTATTTGCCAAATCTAAGGTTGTTGTAAAGTATTACTATAGTACTGCAGACGTTTATCAACGCAACTAAACCTGCTCAGGTGAGACACAGTGTATCACATAATATTATATTTCATACACCCAGAAATTGCACTCCTATTACACTCCACTTTACCAATATCTTGATATAATTTCACTGAAATGAAAAATTTCATTTTTGTATGGATCTGGTAAAAAAATTACTTTAGCGTTAAGTCTGACCCAGACATTATAAAAAAAACCTTGAATGAGATTTAACTATACACATTACCAGATAAAACGAAAGTTATAATTCCTTTTACGATATTTAGTGTCGAAATACATGGAAAATGTGCTCAAAGTTTAACTAGTAGGTACCGATGTGGAAAATAAAAAAATAATTCTGCAAATTTCGTAAAACTTATATTTATATATGTATATATCTACATCCGACATCTATATATCCAACACTCTACCTTTATTGTCAATTCCAGATTTGCCATAGTAACAAATAAAGCATTCACTTTAAGGTAAATCTCTTCGTCAGAGGTGTACTCATCCAAATTTAGATCTAAGCGATGGCTTTTAGTACATTGTTCCTCTAAACTAACATTCATGTTACACAATATCAAGAGCACAGTGGTACAATATATTACAATAAAAATATTGAAAAGAACCCCAATACCACAAAAATAATCAAAAATAACAAATAAGACAAGTTACTTAAGATTAAACCCTTATGTACATTTCGATGACCATGTCATCATCATCAGAGGGTCTAGTTACAAAACACAATCTAGCACACAAGACGTTACAAACTAGAATGATACCAATCGTTCTCCGCGGTCTCTATATATAGGCGTGAGGTAAGCTCCGCCCCCTCTCCGCCCTCGACCGACAAATAACGATCGGCCATCAGGAACCAAATAGGTTATGTCAAAAATTACATTATAATAATACATATGTAATAAAAACTACAGCAATAACAATTAATAAACTAAAAGTAATTAGATTAAAACATCGTAATTTGAAGAAAGCTATTTAAGTAAAGTATATAATGGTGAGTAAGGAATAGGTCCTTTATCTGCATTCATTAATTTACAATTTGATTTGACTATAAAAACACTTTCATAACTATTAAGTAACTTTTTTGAGTTTATACATTTAGCTAAAATAACATTTTTATCTAAATCATGCTGATTACTAAGGACATGTTCTGCTACACTTGATTTTTCCGGTCTTTCATATTTAATATGGGCAAGATGTTCTTTAAATCTGGTTACAATTTTTCTTTTAGTTTGACCTATATACATCTCGTTACAAGTACTACAAATTATCTTATAAATACCTGATTTTTCCAACATTGGAATTTTATCTTTCGGGTTACACAATAAATGCTTGAGTTTATTTTGAGTTTTATAGGCTATCTTAACATTTACCTTTTTAAAAATAGAGTCTAACCCTTTTGTTAAAATATTATCGAAAGGTAAACTAATAAAAGTACATTTTTTAACTTCTTTTTGAAGAGTGGTAGTTGTGTTCAAAACATATTTTAATCTTTGTTTTCTAACAATATTATCTATAATTTTAGCATCAAAATCGTTATATCTAGCCACTCCTTTGATATAATTAATTTCCTTATAAAAACGTCTAGGACTAAGTGGTACATTGATAGCTCTGTTAACCAAACTGTTAAATGCTGCTATTTTATGTGTATAACAATGGTTGGAACTATTTAAAATATATCTGTTATTGTTAGTAGGTTTCCTGTAGATATCAAATTCAATTTTTTCATGATTTTTAATACACAGAATATCTAAAAATGGTAAACGATTATTAGTTTCTAATTCATAAGTAAACTTAATGGAACTATGTATACTATTAAGTTGGTTTACAAAAACATCAACATTACATTTACTGCTATCAAAGATCGCAAAAACATCGTCAACATATCTTAACCAAATCCTAGGAAAATAAGTAATACTATTCTTTAAGTTTTCTTCAAATCTGCTCATAAAAAGCTCAGCAATGAAAGGAGACAAACTGTTACCCATAGCAGTTCCATCACATTGTTTATAAAATTCATTATTAAATTTAAAGAAATTTTGGTACATACATATTTCAGTTAATTTGATATATTCGTTTATTTTAATAGGTTCGATGTTGTTTTCTTTTAAAAAATCTTCAACAAACAATATAGTTTCTTTAACAGGAATGCTAGGAAACAACGAACTTACATCAAAAGATACCATAATATCAGTACTACTAAGTTTTATATTTTTAACCTTGTTGACAAATTCTATGTTATTTTTAATAGGAAACATACCACGTTTTTCTTTTAAAGAAGTAAATTTATAGGCTAACCATTTTGATAAAAGGTAGGTTGGGGAATCAATCCCAGAAACTATAGGTCTCATTGCTTTCCCTTCCTTGTGGATTTTTGGAAGGCAATATAACCTAGGTATAACAGGATTAGAAATTTTAAATTTATAAATATCTTTCTTAGGAATGACTGAACTACAATTCTTAATAGTATCGTTTGTAACTTGAACAAACTTATTTAGTGGGGTTTTAACAATTTTCTGATAAGGGCCTTCTTCTAACATATTAGTTACTCTATTGACATAATCGTTCTTATCTAAAACTACAATTGTATTACCCTTATCAGCTTTTAAATAATAACAATCTTTGTTACAAAGACCTTTAACTAACTCAAAATTATTTTTAACATTAGCCGGTTTATTGGCCATACGAATATTATTTTCCATTTTAATTTTACAGGCGTTTCTTATGTAATTTTTATCTGACTCTTTTAAATTAGAAATACTACTTTCTATATTAGCTACTATATCAACTACAGTTTTGTTAGTGTAATTACAATGTGCAAAATTTAACCCTTTACTTAATAAATTAATTTCTTCTCTATTAAAAGTTTGGCTAGATTCATTACGAACTAGCGGACAGGTAGGGTTTTTATTATTATTACCTATTTCATCCAAATTTAAATGTTTACTAATTGCTACAAATTTCTTATCCAGATTTTTTACCTTACAATCAATTTTATGCTTATTTATTACATACATTTTTCTACAAAAATTATTCCAAACAATAGCGTTACTATCCTTTGCTAATTTGAGGTGTAAATTGTACTTTTTTAATTCTAAATTAGCTAATTTACTATAAAGATATTTAATTTCTAATTTTAACCATTTGAGTTTCGCAAATTCGATAACTCTCTTGGTACGTGAATTATTAAGATTAATGCGGAAACCGTTTATAAATCTAGGAAAAACTTTAAAACGTTGACATTTTTTCAAAAAACCGATATCTACTTGTAATGAACTTATTTTTAAACTTAACTTACTAAAAAGGTTTTGCTCAGTTGACCGGGAAGCCATGATAATACACAATATCAAGAGCACAGTGGTACAATATATTACAATAAAAATATTGAAAAGAACCCCAATACCACAAAAATAATCAAAAATAACAAATAAGACAAGTTACTTAAGATTAAACCCTTATGTACATTTCGATGACCATGTCATCATCATCAGAGGGTCTAGTTACAAAACACAATCTAGCACACAAGACGTTACAAACTAGAATGATACCAATCGTTCTCCGCGGTCTCTATATATAGGCGTGAGGTAAGCTCCGCCCCCTCTCCGCCCTCGACCGACAAATAACGATCGGCCATCAGGAACCAAATAGGTTATGTCAAAAATTACATTATAATAATACATATGTAATAAAAACTACAGCAATAACAATTAATAAACTAAAAGTAATTAGATTAAGATATGTTGACGATGTTTTTGCGATCTTTGATAGCAGTAAATGTAATGTTGATGTTTTTGTAAACCAACTTAATAGTATACATAGTTCCATTAAGTTTACTTATGAATTAGAAACTAATAATCGTTTACCATTTTTAGATATTCTGTGTATTAAAAATCATGAAAAAATTGAATTTGATATTTACAGGAAACCTACTAACAATAACAGATATATTTTAAATAGTTCCAACCATTGTTATACACATAAAATAGCAGCATTTAACAGTTTGGTTAACAGAGCTATCAATGTACCACTTAGTCCTAGACGTTTTTATAAGGAAATTAATTATATCAAAGGAGTGGCTAGATATAACGATTTTGATGCTAAAATTATAGATAATATTGTTAGAAAACAAAGATTAAAATATGTTTTGAACACAACTACCACTCTTCAAAAAGAAGTTAAAAAATGTACTTTTATTAGTTTACCTTTCGATAATATTTTAACAAAAGGGTTAGACTCTATTTTTAAAAAGGTAAATGTTAAGATAGCCTATAAAACTCAAAATAAACTCAAGCATTTATTGTGTAACCCGAAAGATAAAATTCCAATGTTGGAAAAATCAGGTATTTATAAGATAATTTGTAGTACTTGTAACGAGATGTATATAGGTCAAACTAAAAGAAAAATTGTAACCAGATTTAAAGAACATCTTGCCCATATTAAATATGAAAGACCTGAAAAATCAAGTGTAGCAGAACATGTCCTTAGTAATCAGCATGATTTAGATAAAAATGTTATTTTAGCTAAATGTATAAACTCAAAAAAGTTACTTAATAGTTATGAAAGTGTTTTTATAGTCAAATCAAATTGTAAATTAATGAATGCAGATAAAGGACCTATTCCTTACTCACCATTATATACTTTACTTAAATAGCTTTCTTCAAATTACGATGTTTTAATCTAATTACTTTTAGTTTATTAATTGTTATTGCTGTAGTTTTTATTACATATGTATTATTATAATGCAATTTTTGACATAACCTATTTGGTTCCTGATGGCCGATCGTTATTTGTCGGTCGAGGGCGGAGAGGGGGCGGAGCTTACCTCACGCCTATATATAGAGACCGCGGAGAACGATTGGTATCATTCTAGTTTGTAACGTCTTGTGTGCTAGATTGTGTTTTGTAACTAGACCCTCTGATGATGATGACATGGTCATCGAAATGTACATAAGGGTTTAATCTTAAGTAACTTGTCTTATTTGTTATTTTTGATTATTTTTGTGGTATTGGGGTTCTTTTCAATATTTTTATTGTAATATATTGTACCACTGTGCTCTTGATATTGTGTATTATCATGGCTTCCCGGTCAACTGAGCAAAACCTTTTTAGTAAGTTAAGTTTAAAAATAAGTTCATTACAAGTAGATATCGGTTTTTTGAAAAAATGTCAACGTTTTAAAGTTTTTCCTAGATTTATAAACGGTTTCCGCATTAATCTTAATAATTCACGTACCAAGAGAGTTATCGAATTTGCGAAACTCAAATGGTTAAAATTAGAAATTAAATATCTTTATAGTAAATTAGCTAATTTAGAATTAAAAAAGTACAATTTACACCTCAAATTAGCAAAGGATAGTAACGCTATTGTTTGGAATAATTTTTGTAGAAAAATGTATGTAATAAATAAGCATAAAATTGATTGTAAGGTAAAAAATCTGGATAAGAAATTTGTAGCAATTAGTAAACATTTAAATTTGGATGAAATAGGTAATAATAATAAAAACCCTACCTGTCCGCTAGTTCGTAATGAATCTAGCCAAACTTTTAATAGAGAAGAAATTAATTTATTAAGTAAAGGGTTAAATTTTGCACATTGTAATTACACTAACAAAACTGTAGTTGATATAGTAGCTAATATAGAAAGTAGTATTTCTAATTTAAAAGAGTCAGATAAAAATTACATAAGAAACGCCTGTAAAATTAAAATGGAAAATAATATTCGTATGGCCAATAAACCGGCTAATGTTAAAAATAATTTTGAGTTAGTTAAAGGTCTTTGTAACAAAGATTGTTATTATTTAAAAGCTGATAAGGGTAATACAATTGTAGTTTTAGATAAGAACGATTATGTCAATAGAGTAACTAATATGTTAGAAGAAGGCCCTTATCAGAAAATTGTTAAAACCCCACTAAATAAGTTTGTTCAAGTTACAAACGATACTATTAAGAATTGTAGTTCAGTCATTCCTAAGAAAGATATTTATAAATTTAAAATTTCTAATCCTGTTATACCTAGGTTATATTGCCTTCCAAAAATCCACAAGGAAGGGAAAGCAATGAGACCTATAGTTTCTGGGATTGATTCCCCAACCTACCTTTTATCAAAATGGTTAGCCTATAAATTTACTTCTTTAAAAGAAAAACGTGGTATGTTTCCTATTAAAAATAACATAGAATTTGTCAACAAGGTTAAAAATATAAAACTTAGTAGTACTGATATTATGGTATCTTTTGATGTAAGTTCGTTGTTTCCTAGCATTCCTGTTAAAGAAACTATATTGTTTGTTGAAGATTTTTTAAAAGAAAACAACATCGAACCTATTAAAATAAACGAATATATCAAATTAACTGAAATATGTATGTACCAAAATTTCTTTAAATTTAATAATGAATTTTATAAACAATGTGATGGAACTGCTATGGGTAACAGTTTGTCTCCTTTCATTGCTGAGCTTTTTATGAGCAGATTTGAAGAAAACTTAAAGAATAGTATTACTTATTTTCCTAGGATTTGGTTAAGATATGTTGACGATGTTTTTGCGATCTTTGATAGCAGTAAATGTAATGTTGATGTTTTTGTAAACCAACTTAATAGTATACATAGTTCCATTAAGTTTACTTATGAATTAGAAACTAATAATCGTTTACCATTTTTAGATATTCTGTGTATTAAAAATCATGAAAAAATTGAATTTGATATTTACAGGAAACCTACTAACAATAACAGATATATTTTAAATAGTTCCAACCATTGTTATACACATAAAATAGCAGCATTTAACAGTTTGGTTAACAGAGCTATCAATGTACCACTTAGTCCTAGACGTTTTTATAAGGAAATTAATTATATCAAAGGAGTGGCTAGATATAACGATTTTGATGCTAAAATTATAGATAATATTGTTAGAAAACAAAGATTAAAATATGTTTTGAACACAACTACCAATCTTCAAAAAGAAGTTAAAAAATGTACTTTTATTAGTTTACCTTTCGATAATATTTTAACAAAAGGGTTAGACTCTATTTTTAAAAAGGTAAATGTTAAGATAGCCTATAAAACTCAAAATAAACTCAAGCATTTATTGTGTAACCCGAAAGATAAAAATTCCAATGTTGGAAAAATCAGGTATTTATAAGATAATTTGTAGTACTTGTAACGAGATGTATATAGGTCAAACTAAAAGAAAAATTGTAACCAGATTTAAAGAACATCTTGCCCATATTAAATATGAAAGACCTGAAAAATCAAGTGTAGCAGAACATGTCCTTAGTAATCAGCATGATTTAGATAAAAATGTTATTTTAGCTAAATGTATAAACTCAAAAAAGTTACTTAATAGTTATGAAAGTGTTTTTATAGTCAAATCAAATTGTAAATTAATGAATGCAGATAAAGGACCTATTCCTTACTCACCATTATATACTTTACTTAAATAGCTTTCTTCAAATTACGATGTTTTAATCTAATTACTTTTAGTTTATTAATTGTTATTGCTGTAGTTTTTATTACATATGTATTATTATAATGTAATTTTTGACATAACCTATTTGGTTCCTGATGGCCGATCGTTATTTGTCGGTCGAGGGCGGAGAGGGGGCGGAGCTTACCTCACGCCTATATATAGAGACCGCGGAGAACGATTGGTATCATTCTAGTTTGTAACGTCTTGTGTGCTAGATTGTGTTTTGTAACTAGACCCTCTGATGATGATGACATGGTCATCGAAATGTACATAAGGGTTTAATCTTAAGTAACTTGTCTTATTTGTTATTTTTGATTATTTTTGTGGTATTGGGGTTCTTTTCAATATTTTTATTGTAATATATTGTACCACTGTGCTCTTGATATTGTGTATTATCATGGCTTCCCGGTCAACTGAGCAAAACCTTTTTAGTAAGTTAAGTTTAAAAATAAGTTCATTACAAGTAGATATCGGTTTTTTGAAAAAATGTCAACGTTTTAAAGTTTTTCCTAGATTTATAAACGGTTTCCGCATTAATCTTAATAATTCACGTACCAAGAGAGTTATCGAATTTGCGAAACTCAAATGGTTAAAATTAGAAATTAAATATCTTTATAGTAAATTAGCTAATTTAGAATTAAAAAAGTACAATTTACACCTCAAATTAGCAAAGGATAGTAACGCTATTGTTTGGAATAATTTTTGTAGAAAAATGTATGTAATAAATAAGCATAAAATTGATTGTAAGGTAAAAAATCTGGATAAGAAATTTGTAGCAATTAGTAAACATTTAAATTTGGATGAAATAGGTAATAATAATAAAAACCCTACCTGTCCGCTAGTTCGTAATGAATCTAGCCAAACTTTTAATAGAGAAGAAATTAATTTATTAAGTAAAGGGTTAAATTTTGCACATTGTAATTACACTAACAAAACTGTAGTTGATATAGTAGCTAATATAGAAAGTAGTATTTCTAATTTAAAAGAGTCAGATAAAAATTACATAAGAAACGCCTGTAAAATTAAAATGGAAAATAATATTCGTATGGCCAATAAACCGGCTAATGTTAAAAATAATTTTGAGTTAGTTAAAGGTCTTTGTAACAAAGATTGTTATTATTTAAAAGCTGATAAGGGTAATACAATTGTAGTTTTAGATAAGAACGATTATGTCAATAGAGTAACTAATATGTTAGAAGAAGGCCCTTATCAGAAAATTGTTAAAACCCCACTAAATAAGTTTGTTCAAGTTACAAACGATACTATTAAGAATTGTAGTTCAGTCATTCCTAAGAAAGATATTTATAAATTTAAAATTTCTAATCCTGTTATACCTAGGTTATATTGCCTTCCAAAAATCCACAAGGAAGGGAAAGCAATGAGACCTATAGTTTCTGGGATTGATTCCCCAACCTACCTTTTATCAAAATGGTTAGCCTATAAATTTACTTCTTTAAAAGAAAAACGTGGTATGTTTCCTATTAAAAATAACATAGAATTTGTCAACAAGGTTAAAAATATAAAACTTAGTAGTACTGATATTATGGTATCTTTTGATGTAAGTTCGTTGTTTCCTAGCATTCCTGTTAAAGAAACTATATTGTTTGTTGAAGATTTTTTAAAAGAAAACAACATCGAACCTATTAAAATAAACGAATATATCAAATTAACTGAAATATGTATGTACCAAAATTTCTTTAAATTTAATAATGAATTTTATAAACAATGTGATGGAACTGCTATGGGTAACAGTTTGTCTCCTTTCATTGCTGAGCTTTTTATGAGCAGATTTGAAGAAAACTTAAAGAATAGTATTACTTATTTTCCTAGGATTTGGTTAAGATATGTTGACGATGTTTTTGCGATCTTTGATAGCAGTAAATGTAATGTTGATGTTTTTGTAAACCAACTTAATAGTATACATAGTTCCATTAAGTTTACTTATGAATTAGAAACTAATAATCGTTTACCATTTTTAGATATTCTGTGTATTAAAAATCATGAAAAAATTGAATTTGATATTTACAGGAAACCTACTAACAATAACAGATATATTTTAAATAGTTCCAACCATTGTTATACACATAAAATAGCAGCATTTAACAGTTTGGTTAACAGAGCTATCAATGTACCACTTAGTCCTAGACGTTTTTATAAGGAAATTAATTATATCAAAGGAGTGGCTAGATATAACGATTTTGATGCTAAAATTATAGATAATATTGTTAGAAAACAAAGATTAAAATATGTTTTGAACACAACTACCACTCTTCAAAAAGAAGTTAAAAAATGTACTTTTATTAGTTTACCTTTCGATAATATTTTAACAAAAGGGTTAGACTCTATTTTTAAAAAGGTAAATGTTAAGATAGCCTATAAAACTCAAAATAAACTCAAGCATTTATTGTGTAACCCGAAAGATAAAATTCCAATGTTGGAAAAATCAGGTATTTATAAGATAATTTGTAGTACTTGTAACGAGATGTATATAGGTCAAACTAAAAGAAAAATTGTAACCAGATTTAAAGAACATCTTGCCCATATTAAATATGAAAGACCTGAAAAATCAAGTGTAGCAGAACATGTCCTTAGTAATCAGCATGATTTAGATAAAAATGTTATTTTAGCTAAATGTATAAACTCAAAAAAGTTACTTAATAGTTATGAAAGTGTTTTTATAGTCAAATCAAATTGTAAATTAATGAATGCAGATAAAGGACCTATTCCTTACTCACCATTATATACTTTACTTAAATAGCTTTCTTCAAATTACGATGTTTTAATCTAATTACTTTTAGTTTATTAATTGTTATTGCTGTAGTTTTTATTACATATGTATTATTATAATGCAATTTTTGACATAACCTATTTGGTTCCTGATGGCCGATCGTTATTTGTCGGTCGAGGGCGGAGAGGGGGCGGAGCTTACCTCACGCCTATATATAGAGACCGCGGAGAACGATTGGTATCATTCTAGTTTGTAACGTCTTGTGTGCTAGATTGTGTTTTGTAACTAGACCCTCTGATGATGATGACATGGTCATCGAAATGTACATAAGGGTTTAATCTTAAGTAACTTGTCTTATTTGTTATTTTTGATTATTTTTGTGGTATTGGGGTTCTTTTCAATATTTTTATTGTAATAACATTCATGTTATTAACATTATCAGAGTTTCCTGGATTTTCAATTCCGAAACCCAAATCTCAATCAACGTCTTTATAAACAATACTAGCCTCATCAACCTCACTGTAAGCAATTTCTTCATTCTCGGAGTAAAGAACACTTTTCTCAACATTATCACTTTCTTCTTGAACATCCGCCATATAATTTATTTTTCGTTTCTTGTAGCAATCAATTTATAAAATTTGTTTAGTTTCTTATCGCAATGACAAAATATGAAAGTAGATAATTTAAAGAGGGTTAATTAATTATAAATTAAATCTACTTCCGTAACAATCTTCACAAAATACAAAACATAACAAAATTCACTCATAACAATCTAGCAAAAAAAAATAAATAAAAATTAATTTATGTAATAAGATCCTCGCAAAATACAAATAGACATAGACTTCACTTATAAAAACCTCGCAAAATACTAATACAAATAGACTTCACTTATAAAACCTAGCATAAACCAATACAAATAGAATTTACATAGAAGGACCGTTATTGTAACGTGAGGACTCACTCGAAGTAAAAACTTTCCCAGCTATTGCAACCATAACTTTAAACCGTTATAAGTAAACAAAAACTGTCTAACTACTTGATGTAAGGACATAAATAGATACAGGGGGAGTCAATTAGTTGGTATGTAAGGGGAGGAAGAATTTTAGAATTTGCAGCTGTTTTATAATCTTTGTTGAAAACTCACTGGGAGAATAATAACCCTGCGAGAGTTCTCTAGGGTTAACAAATAAGTTTTAGTGAACAAATATATTGTTACTAAGAAACGTTAGTCATACGTAATAGTCCTTATACCCAAATGAAATAATATAGAATATATGGAGCAAAAACCTGCGTAACAAATGCTTCCAAAGCGAGAGTCTAAGACACTAGTCTCAAGAAAAATTCCTCAAATAGCCTAAATTTAAGTTTGAAACCTACTTGAATATCGTCCAACATACGAGCTTTTCCTTTGTAGGAAACATTTTATGAGTTTGCATGTAAATGGTATCGTTATTTCGTGATTACTTTAGGAACATGATTGCATAAAATATAGATTGATCGCACTGCAGCACATGGAGTAAGAAAAAATTAAGTGAAAATATCTAGTCAGAAAAAACTCTTCATTTTAATTAAAGTAAACTATTTTTTGTTTCAGTCGAAATAGGGAATCTTTAAAATATTCCTCCTTTAAAAATGGAAAATATTCAAGAATATAGTGGCAACATAGTTTCAAGAGAATATTGTATGTTTCCTTTTGAGCGGAAGTTAAACGTCACACGGTTGGGACCCTCTTCCGCCTTACTTGCTTCAGGACGATTGAATTTATTACGCTGGAACCGAATAGGAATTCATTGTTCATGCCGTCAGTATTATTTCTTCATTTTTATTTTAACAGAGCGTTTATATTTGCACTAAAGCTGTTCTTTTTTTACTTCGTGGGAATATTGCGAAAGTCATTTTTAAAGTACTAATGCTATTAGTGGATGGTTTATGTGGAAATATATCTATTATATTTTCCACCACAATATTTTCCACCATTATATTTTCAATGCCGATGTTTTTGTAATCACCTAAACATTAAATTTTCAATAAATTAAGAGTTTGCTTCATGAAGTTTGGTTTCCTCCTTTATTAAATTTATATCACTGTCTTCAAATGGGCTAACATTATTTTATAACTTTGTTAACCCTAATTTGTCGTTGCTGTACTTTATCCGGTGGTACTTTATCTGGGGCTGAATTATCGGATAGCAGTCTGTATCGGTCTCCTCTCATTATGGGTCCCATGTATTTCAGTAAATTTATTTGCAGATTTTAAAATAATTAAAAATAGTCCCTAAATTGTAATACAAAATATTATTATATTAATTAACTCGAGGGGATTTATAGATGAATCTAGAATAAACCATTACTAAATATTCGATCACCAAGTCATCATCACCATCATCCCTGTAAGTAACAGCAATAACATTAATATACCTGAGTTTGCAAGGCAATTTTGCTTCCCCTGTAGTCTACGTTCTAAAGATAATACAACAGTTTCACTATCAAAGTGTGAAATATAACATTGTTTAGTTAGAATTAATTATCTAAATTGTTTCGTAAAATTGTTATGTAAATTGTTGTAATATTGTTTCTGATTCATTAAATTTTATATATTATTCTACTTATAAAATTTAAAAAAAAGTTTAATGCATTGGTATTTAAGTGAAAATGCCACTAAAGCTTAATGTGTAACAATTATGATAAAAATAAAATGTGATAGTTTTGACGAAAGATAAACCTTTCAAATTTCTTCAATTGAAAGATAACCTTTTATAATTTCATCAAAATTGTTGTTAAAATTGATGTTAAATTATCGGGACCACCCTCATTATTCACATTTGTGAAATAATTGTATAATCTGCTCTATTTCAAAAGCCGTGACTATTCAAGGCATATTGTAATTACGTTGCCACTATATAATATTACTTAATCATTGAAAATATAGCTAATTTTCTCCAGTTTGTATAATTTTTATTTATAGAAGCAATGATAGTGTGGCTATTTCTAATATCTAAACCTGCAGAAGGGGGAAAATAGAGGCTCAAACGTTTGAGTTTGAAATTTTAAAAAGGTGGGTTTCCAGAACAAAATTGGATTGGAGGCTCAGAGAGTTAAATTTAAATACAGGAAACAACGTAGACTTTTTTACAAGAATATTGTAATTATTAGTAATTTTGTAAAGACGGTCTTCTTGTTAGGTGTGAAAGATAATTTATTTTGTAATCTGAGTTGATAACCAATAAATTTGTTGAACATATCAATAACTCATCGCGTGTTAATTATTGAACAATACAGCAGAAGACGTCTAAGTTTGTTTTTGTTTATGATCGTCGGATAATGTTATGGAGTACTAAGAGCGTTGAGGGTAGAAGAGACTTAACGCTCTTTTATCGTTTCACCGGGTTTATCCAATAAAAAAACCACCTGGAAAAAGCAAACTACGAAAATCATAGGTAGAAGCTTTGTTTCTTAAATATAACATTACAATTTATAGCATTCGAGAAGTAATATAATAAAATTAATTAATCAGAACTGGAGTTAATAAATTATTAATTAATGTCATTTAACAAAAATTTTGCTTCAGAATGTTTACAATCGAAATTCAAACAATAATGTCTCAGGATATTTTAAAAAGTAAATATTGCGTTGTTTTGAAATTTACTTTGTTAATAAGCTTTAACAATGATAATATTCAGAATTCTCATTTCCATTTTACATTACTGAGAAAGTTGTACGAAAAACAAAGATGAGTTCAAAAAACGTAAAAAATTACCCAAGAAATTTATATAATATTACTAATTTGTATAAAATTAAGGTTTAGTAAAATCACTGCAAAGTTTTATTATAAATTAATAAATACGACGTACATTTTTGTTCTTTCCTAAATGGTATACAACTTAAATTTTGTTCTAGTAAAATCATAATAAGATATAATAACTCTCACATTTTCATATATATATATATATATATATATATATATATATATATATATATATATATATATATATATATATATATATAAAGAGCTAAGTCAAAATACAAATACAAGAAATATAATTGGATTTGCAATTCAAAGCTTTTCGTTGGCTAACAGTACCAACATCATCAGGAATATTAAACAATTCCTGAATGAATTGTTTAATATTCCTGATGATGTTGGTACTGTTAGCCAACGAAAAGCTTTGAATTGTAAATTCAATTATAATTCGTGTATTTGTATTTTGACTTAGTTCTTTAATAATACACAAGAATACATATTGCGCTATTTATAAATATATATATATATATATATATATATATATATATATATATATATATATATATATATATACAAAATTATTTTTTTAACGTTTTCAAATACCATTCTATAAATATGGTTTGTAGTGTAAAAATAATAATTATGTAAGCAATACGTAGTCGATGAGCCCTACTGTAAGCTGTAATACTACAATACTGTTAGCTATGAAACTCCCTCTTATTAGACGAGACTACTTATTAAGTTAGTAATATTTGTATAATAAAATAAATGTTTGTATAAAATATATCTAAGTACAACATACTTGTACATATAGTAGATGTAATCATGATGTAATTAAACATTCCGGGACGTCTCTATTGTTAAAAACAAAAGATCTTTTTGGGAGAACCACTAATATTTACGTAAAACAATTGTTAAATCAAAAATAAAAGTAATAATGGAGCAAATTAAAAATTGTATTTATGTTTAGAACAATCTTTAAATATGTAGGACAATTTTTACGAAATTGGAGTCTATTTATTTGAAAAATATTCAATTATGTATTACTACGGATAGTTTGTCGGTTTGAAAATTTATCCCCGCATATTACACTAATTAATGTTTGTTTGTCCGTAAATGTTTTTTACCAAAAAGATCAAATATAGTTGTTGCAAAATACATGCGTCAACAATAATAATAATGTAAATCATTTACAAATTGTGAAGTATAATTTAACCGCATATTGTGTTCGTTATTACTGATCAACACAGTCTTAAGAAACTAACTTTTGTTTAGTTAAATAAAAGTGGTTGACTTTGCGAGTCAGGTAAAACAATTTATTTACACAAACAACTTTTCAATAACAGGTACGTTATCGTCTTTTCAATAATCCTTTTAGAAATCATTCAACCCTTCGTACCCTATACGGATTATTGAAAACTCGGGTAGAAAACCATAAAATATCTATTGTATTGAAACGTTCCCTGTATAAATGAATTGTTGTACCTGAATCGCAACACAACAGCTTTTATTTGCCACTAATCTCTGCCATTGTAAACATGATTATACTTGACAACTTTATAGATAAAAATAATTTCAAATTAATAAACACGTTTCATCATAATTATTTGAAAAATTGGAACAATTTAAAATAAAGCCGTTACGCATAGTTAGTAACAATATAGGGCGATATAACATGTAGTTTTTATAATATAATTATAGTTTCCATGATTGGAAACAATAAAATTGATAAACGTGTACTTAGCTTGACTTTTTTTAATATATATATATACATATATATATATATATATATATATATATATATATATATATATATATATATATGTATATGTATGTATGTATGTATAAAGATAATCGTTACGAAATTCATAAATCTGTAGTTTTTATATAATATTAATCTACATAACAGCGAGTATCAGATACTTCTCGATATTTGTGACTGAAATATAGTTAGAAAATCAATATTGAGAGCAAGACACAAATCGATACAGTTTTAAAGAGATTCTAATAGAGTTCTATGCTCAGCCTGCCAAACGGTTTTCGATATACATAATCGTAAAAATCCTCCCCTTTTTTCACATCCGCAAATATTGGAAATCGTTGCATTTAAATCGAATCAATTGAAATCTCGTAGCTAACCAATATAGAGAAATATGAAGATAATTTCTTTGTGAAAATAATAATAAAAGTTTTTGACACAATTTCTAAAAGGCCACTATTAGGAGATAATAAAGGGACAGAATAATAGTTAATTATTGGGGACGTAATAATAAGAAATATAATAATAATTATTGGCCAAAATAAAAGGAAATTGGCTATAGTTTTGTTTTAGAAATAATCATGAATATGTATCTTACAGTATTCTTTGAGATAAAATTATTTTATTTTAGTTTGCAAAAACGATAAGGATATTTTTTTAAAACATATATTCAAATACTGTAGAACACTACTGGGAGGACAGTAGATATTTCTTCTTTTGTGCGAAAGGTGTTTTGTTTGTATGCAGTCGTGTAGATTCATGTAGATATTTCCCCTGGGAAATCATTGGCCCAAAGCATCGTGTTACCGTGTTCACAACTGGAAAAGCCATTTATAGCTATAGAAAAGCTTTGTTTAATTTCATTCTCAAATAACATTGAAGTACCGTTGTATTTATAAGAATTTCGATGACTAAGACAATCAATTAACTGCTCTCTAGAAATACTGCCGGCTTCTACTCTTTCACTGTTGTATAGACTTCTAACTAGGTAGTATAAAATAATATACTGTTAGGTGGCAGACTATAGTTTAATTTGACCTTAATAAAGTTTAACAAATACTACAAAAGGAATACAAAAAAAAGAAATCTCTTTTACAAACTAGTTACCTAACTGAACTTAAGCCTTATTAAAGTCCTAATAGGCATTGCAATTTAGTTGTTTATATCACTGGTCATTTATGAGGTTAATATAATCTGGATGATGAAATATGAAAATTTACCAATCAGTTTTTGATGATAAATAGTTATATTCGGAGTATTTAACATTTTGAATAAATGTTTTACCGGTTGGCTAAAATATTATAACATATTGCAATAAGAAGAATGTACTTATTTGTTACATGTTCGGCTCATTGAAAGTGCATAGTTATCCTTGGAATTTACTTTCTAGGTTTGGAATGATGGTTTGCCTTCTACTCGCCTTCTCGCTCTCTTCCCCGTTCTGATAGTAGCTTATGTGCACTTTTAACACCCCTCCAGGTGTACCTGAAAATACAGTCGTCAGAATAAACCGACTGGATTCAAAATTTGTTATTACTTGTTTGTACTAAGAAGCAGACAGCAGAAGATTGTTTATATTGCTAAAAACTGTCAAAAGCCTTTGCAGTTAACTCCTTCTTTAACTTTAAGAACATGATGTTATCAATATTACAGTAATTATTGATTTTACTTTTCGTTTATGATAGTTTTTTGTCTATGCTAATGTTCAGGAAGCTTTGTATTATTAATAAACTCACAAAACATTAATTCTTCGGAGAAAAACCATATTTGAATAATTACTGGAAATATGAAATTATTTAATTACCTTTAGGTTGGTAAAACTATCGATGAGGTCAGACCAAAGTTCGATCGGTATAAAGCCACACAATATCGCCATATGTTATCGTTCCAGGTCTTGTTGTTGTTACCTACTTTAATAGAGGAATCCTCCCTCAATGCAAGGAATTTACTCTGGGACACTAAACAGACAAGGTGACACATTTTATCCTATACGTAAAACTCGGACTGAATTTGGGAGTGAAGGTATTATTATAACAATAACGAATAGAAACGCAAAACAAATAATTACATTGCTCATACTCATTCCAGTAACAAACCTATCATCATCTGTGAGTATACCTACACCAATCCCAACTTATATTTACGACTTTTTTACAATAACAGATGATGATTACTTGATAATAGAAAAGAAAACGAGAAGACATATAATTTATGGAAATTTGTTTATGTTTTTATTCATGTTTAAAACATGTAGTCATTTTGACACATGAAATGTGTGACCTGATGCTTACCTAGAGTAAAAACTGTTGTTGACAATTTAATTAAATCAATGTAATAGCATTTATGCTATATTTACGATTTCTAAAAGAGAATCATATTAGTTAACAGATGTAATTAATCTTTTTCATACACAGATTGCACTAATATTTAATATTATTATTAGAAATATTAACGATAATAGCAACTATTTAATACTGACCGCAAGAAACTCGTTTCTACACAATTCTACGTCCTCAGTATCGATTGCTGTATAAATCAATTTCATCCAAGAATGTAATGGCAAGGAACACCTTTCATAGCATTCAAGTGTATTGTAAACACAGACTGCTCGGATTCAGTCAACGTGAAACCCTCCGTGTGTGCTGACATGTTATAGCTACAGTCAGTTTTGGAATTTGAAATACAATATTCATTTTAAATTGATGTACCACCGCCGGTAAGTGGGTCATTTTCCGAAACTGTCTCAAACAAAACTTAGAGACCTTCATAAAGATTTTTATGGGAAATTACAATATTATATACTAAATCTGGTTATTAAAATAAGATTAAAGCTAAACTTTTACAATAACTAAGATACAGGAGTCGCACAGGGGGAAATACAAGATTGCCCCCCCCCTACTTGGGGTTTCGGGCACCTTACCTTCACTCAGATATACTATGAATAATATAACTAACTGCTTTCGCGATTCAGAAATTAAATAGGATTTTCAAATAAAAGGTTTGAGAGAGTCAATATATAGGTGTAGATTACGGTATGAAATCTCAGGCTATACTAAAACAAGAAAGAATATCCAAGGAATAAGTTAATTTACAAATAAACTAATTGTTTTTCCGCAGTTCTTTCCGGTGCCATGCCTTTATATTTAACAGATGCAGAAGTGAAAATTTAATAACGTTAATTATAGGCATAATATTTTTGTAGGTGGTTTTCAAATTCTCATTTATCTGGGACTAAGTTTACTGTTAGTTACAAATATCAAATATAATAATAATTACAAATTTTCGTGAACCGTTTTAGCCTACAGTCTTTCTAAAGTAAACTGTTAAGAATTAAACATCAATAATCAAGTTGCTGAAAGGGATTGATTCTAAAACTAGTTCAATATAGTTTATATTAAGCTATATTAAAATTGCTTTACCTGGTTTTTTTGTTGACCATGTCGATTTTAAAATAATAAATTACTGAAATTTTGTATATTTTTAAAATCACACCTTTCCACGAAACTGAATACCAATAATACGTTTCTCATCGAGGAGCTCATTAAGATATGATCTAACCTATTGCAGATAACTTTAAATAATGAATATATATATTTTTAGAAAAACTGGGACATCAGATTTGTACAGGAGAGATATCGTCATCGAACTGTCTGCAATTCCTAAACCACTAGAAGGTTATGACCTAGTGTGAGAATATCAAGAAACCATGGGCTATATATGTATGACCGTATTTTGTTCCTTAGAAGAGCCTTTCCTATGATTCAAACCATAGCACAATTTACAAGATTTTTAATGATAATCTTCATCGCTCCAAACCTACAAGTATCTTATTCCCCTACGGGCTGGAATGTAGACTATTGACACAATGTCTAAGAATGCCGAGACCACCTTCTTCTCACAGAGGTAGACAAAAATCTTCTCTTTCTATAGGATAGCAAGACCTTCTCACAGGTCTGTCATATAATTATTCTTTTAACGACTAATTTCCCTCTTTCACAAAGGGAGGAAAGTATCTTCTAATCAGAATGTTAGTCATACAGTCGTAAATATCATTGCGAACACACAATGGAGTGAAGTGTATCCAAATACCTGACTTTTATCTATCTAGAAATGTTGTTGTTTTAAAAGTTGCATTTTAATACCTCCAAGCTCTATGTTATTATCCCTATTGCGTTCTGGACTTGGAAAGGTTTTCCGGATTCCATTAAATAGTTAACGTTAGGCTGGTTAAACTCTACGAGTTATGATATAACCATCAGAGAGATTACTACGTTATTGATACCACTACTAAACCGGTGACGCCATACTGGAGCGTATATATGATTAAAGATGAAAACCGGTCCCATTTACGTCGAATTATCGAGACTCTACAGTATTTCCGTTAATCTTAATCCCTTACTTCCTTTAAAATTAAACCTTTCTTTTTGTTCACATTGCAAGTATAAGGTTTAACTAGGCGTACCACTTCCGCACGTATTTAAAACAAATACCGTTTCTGGAACGTTCAAAAGAGAAGCAGTATAAACAAGGCATTATGGTAGAGCACCAGCTTTGGACCTGGACGACTCTGTATTTCCTTCCTATATTAAAACAATCAGTGAACAAAAAATAACCATTGTAACTTGATTATCGTGAGATAAGTCTTTTTAGATAAGCTGCTCTAAGATCTGTAGAAGGTGAGAATATAGTATACAATAATTAAATAATAAATAACTAATCTTCTAAAAATTTCTCTTCCTTAGTTATTTGCATTCAGAATATATTCAAATACCATTTTCATAAAGTAAATGCCAGATAAGTTTTTAAACTACACAATATATCACACTTAGATCCTTTTCTACTACGAGACACAACGACGGTAGTAATGTGACAGAAATTACACGACGGTAGTAATGTGACAGAAATTACACGACGGTAGTAATGTGACAGAAATTACACGACGGTAGTTAAAGGTTAAAAATTGGGATTTCAAATTATAATTATTGCAATGACAAAAATCCGCATCCCTAAAGCAGGATCTATTATTTAAAATACCAAGTATTTACAATGAATATAATTTTGACATGTTTATAATGTTTACAGAACCGTTTTCAATCTTATTCTCGTACTTCCTTTCAAACCAAAACTTTCTTTTTGTTCACATTGCAAGTATAAGGTTTAAGGAGGCGTTTCACTTCCGGACGTATTTAAAGTTTCATTTCTGGAACGTTGCCAAGAGAAACAGTCAAAACAAGGCAATGTTGTAGTACACCAGCTTTTGACTTGGACGACTCTATATTTCTTTTCTATATTAAAACAAGCAGGGTTTTAGTGCATTAGAGGCTGTCGCTGTAAATAAAGTGTTTAATAAAGTTTAACTTTCATTTGACACAGTTTGGATACATAATGAACAGACTTTATACTACACGGCATAATGTACCTATAAAGAGATTTTCTCGCAAACGGGAGCAAAAGTCTCAACTGACTTTAAATATAGCCTGATTTTAAACAAAGAGATATCTTTTGAAGTAATTTCTTTTAACACAAACTATCTAGATCAGCTGTTATATCAGCTTAACCACAAATGTGCGCTCATACAATAAAATTTCTGTACCCCAGATATGTGTGTGTGTGTGTGTGTGTGTGTGTGTGAGTGTGAGTGTGTGTGTGTGTGTGTGAGTGAGTGTGAGTGTGAGTGTGTGTGTGTGTGTGTGTGTGTGTGAGTGTGTGTGTATGTGTGTGTGTGTGTGTGTGTTTTCTAATCAAATTAATTAAGGGAGTCTTTATCGTCGTAGTTATTGTCTTATATATATATATGTGAGTGTGTGTGTGGTATTCAAGTATCATATTAACCAATTTTAGATATTTCGGTTCTGTTATTAGGCCTAATTAATTTTGTTTCATAATATTTATTAATTTCAAAACAATCCTTTTTCCAACTTCCCTTAATATTTATCGATTGTACCAGCATTTTATTGAAAGAATTCACTTTTTCTACACCCCAGAATTTGTTCAATTTAAATACTAATAAAACGATTGTTTACATGTTGTTAAAATTACATAAAATGAGTTGGGTTATAGTGAATTTGAATTGTTGAACCGTTTAAGAACTTCCTAAATAAACTGTTCGCATCTTTATCAATCTGTATGAGTTAGGTAAATTTATCTTTATCTACAAAAACTCATATTTATCAATTTCATAAAATTATGTGTTTTTTTTATGACCGGTATGTAAACGTATGTTTCTCTACAAAGAAGAAAATCCAAGTCTAACGTTTCTTTAAATTGAGACAATTTGTTTTCTTATGAATTATGAGATAACATTTTTCTATGTAAGCGAATTATTCATCAAGTTACTAACCTTATATATATTTATTTGCTGAATTTTGAACTAACTATGAATAAATAATAGCAGTGAAGTAAATTCATTAAACATTACAAGGTAATTTTGTGATAATAACGTGTTTAATTTTGTACAATGACAAAAATGCTTCCATAGCTATGATATCCTCAGTGATAAATCTACACCGGAAAAATATGTGTCACATACTATTTGGTCAATTTTAATACTCAATTTTTGTATTATTAATATATCGGTATTGCTTGTATACGTATTTGTATACAAATTAAAAGGCATAACAAAATTGGGTTATAAATTATGCCTTAAATAGCTCTATATGGTCCAAATATATATATATGTCACCATTTGCTACCAGTTTTCTGATTGTGATCATCTCCTCGCCTTTCCTCTCACCCTCTTAAAAACATCCTTGTTAAACTAGGTTCAGAACCGATATGATGGTATGCAATTGGTACTGATGCTATTTCATAGTTCTTAATTATATTATTTAATTATGGATTTCAGTGAATAATTGATTCCGTTACCATAAAATCATAGTTTCATTTCCACATTATTTCATAATGTAAACCAGGTACTGTATTCGATGTATTTTACACTGTATTTTGCCACTATTTTCGTAATTACACTGATTATATTTTATTATTACCCCTTTAATTGGAAATTCACAGTAAAATGAAGAGAATTTATTAGATGCCAGATAAAATAATTATGTCAAATAAACAAAAGGTTTAAAAAAAGGAAAAAGCTGAAGGACAACTGACACGATTTTTTATTAACGCAGTATAAGTCAGCAGAAACGTTTTATTGCCTCGATATATAGTACATTTACGTACTATATATCAGGGATATTCTTTGTTTTATATTAGTGATCGCGATGATAAAACATATATCATATCAGCAATATTTAAACATTACACATTCGAAATGTTATTTTAATATTTGTTGATCGCATATAAAATATAAATTATTGGTGTGAAATCATTCCTGATGTTCAGTGTGTCAGAACATATGTAGAAAAGGTATGATTTAACCTAATTTTTCAATTACACTAGCGATATCAGTTATTACAGCTAGTTCCTACTCAAAAAATGAATAGCATTCGCTCAACGAATGGACCACTAAATATCCTAAACGATTTTGCATCCTCGTTCCTTTATGTTCTCATAACTAATATTTATAATTATCAAGTTATTTGACCCCAGACCTTGCAACTACTAATACGTATAAGACATCATGTATGCTTGAGTGCGTAACTATATTAGCTCAGCAACATTAGCTTACTCGGTTAAGGAAAAGAAATCAGTTTACATTAGTCTATATTAAAAAAAACATCTCTTAGTTTATATCGAATTGTGGTGTCCTTAGACCAGTATTGTAGATGCAACGGAAGAAGTGATTCAAATGTGTGCTCACCTAGATTGTCAAAATTATTATATCAAATCATAAGGAATATTTTTAGTTTTTCAGTAGTTTCTCAAGAACTTTTAGGGATTTATATTTGTTTATTCCTAATCACTTGTCCTTTCAATTTGGTCATTTGCCTTTCAAATTAATTTAACTAAGACAATCTCCCATTATGGACAATTGTAATGCCATTCTATTCTTTTCTATATATTGAGTGATTCTTAACACTATTATCGCTTGGTCGGTTGTGATATACCGAAGCTGCACTAGCTAGACTTTTAATATTCCTGATGGAAAATAAATAGCTTTATAGGTTCAAAACGAACATTGTTGACTGGTTCCTGTTAGCTTTACGCTGATACGGGTTCCTGTCGAGACGAAAGTAATTCTCCATGTTTAGAATAGTGAGTTGAACACATGTATAAAAGAACAAAGTATTGGTTACTAAGCAATAAAATCTAACTACCGTCCACGTTTAGGAAAGAAACAAGCTTGCCTTTGTCCAAGAAACTGACAAAACCCGTCCTAAAGCGTAACGGATCAGGAAGCGTCTGCAATAAAATAACGAGTAAAATAACGAGTAAAGTAACCAAGCTTTAGGCCTGGGAAAAGCATCATTCAGGGCGTCTTGCTTAAAGAACGTCATAAAAATATTGGCTACAGCTGGAGAAAATGAAGATCCCATTGGGGCACCATCAAGTTGCCTGTAAAACTGTTCATTAAACAAAAATTAAGTGTTTTGAGACAGTGCCTAGCCAGATCCAAGACATGCGGAGGGAGCTCTTCGAAAAAAGACATCCTCTGAAGCACTTCATCAATGGGAACGCTGGGGAACAATGACTTCACATCCTAGCTAACCATTATGTCACTTTCTTCAACTTGGATTCCTTACAGCACTTGGACAAAATGTTCAGATTTCATGATATAGGAATCAGCCTTCTGAACCAATGGCTGCATAAGTTTAGCCAAATATTTCTGCAGTTTCTGAAGAGGTGAATTAATAGCACTCACTATAGGTCTCATAGGAGTGCCCGGTTTATGGATTTTAGGTAAACCATATAACTTAGGACATCTAATAGACTTTTCCCGAGGAATTATCCTGGAATGAGTTTCCTCATCGATAGGAGTCTGTTTAATAATCCACCTGGTAGTTTTTCCAAGTAGGTAGTCGGATCGTTCTTAACCACTTTGTAAGTTTCAAATAAATAAAAGATGATGTATTTATGTTTAAAAACCATTTCTGAGAGTTGGTAAACTATTTGAATTAGATGATTTTGTTTACAAGAATAGACATATCGCATTGGTGATCTCACGGTATAAAAGAGTCTATGTCAGCACTTATACCTCTAGGAATTATAATGCCAGGATATGGCATTGGAACCATAACCCTAGTTTGTAATAGCAAAAGTATAATGATGTAAATATTAAATAAACCAATAATCACTTTATCAATTGTCAAATTAAACGCAAGTGTACTACCTGTCTCTTATGCAAATCTCAAGCCAACTTGGCAGTTTCAAAAACACAAGATTCAGTGATTTCATGAAAACAATAATGTCACGTTATAGGGTTGTACCAGAGAAACTGCAGTTCCATGACTATACGGACACTAATCTGCACCTATTAAAACATTTATAACATACTCTACGATGTACACAAATACGAAAGGACTTTCGAAGGTATAAACTGTCTCTCAATTTTCAACCGTTTAGATTTTCCATTAACGAAAATGTAGGTGCTGCAACACTTTTGGAAGCCGTATTGCCATAATACTGTAAAAACTAATCCAATAAAGGAAATATGTAATTATAAGGGTAATGCTGAAGGTGTGTAAAAAGGGTAGTAATAATTAGTTGTGTTAATATAGCCTAATTTAGTGCGGCAGAAAATTATTTTAAATGACGATAAAACGTAACTAACGAAATAAGTGGCTTAAAACTACCATTCAAGATTGTAATAAAATCTTAAAATACGAAAGAGATCAGGCTATTACGGAATATTATATTTTTAAACCATAAGTGACATTTTAGTACAAAAGTAGTAAAACTATCACAACTCTCTGAAATTAGGTACAAAGGACACAGTATTTTCCAGATTGGACAGAAATTGAAACAAACCAAAGTAGTGGGGAATCTCAATATCGAGGAGACGAAAAGCAGCTCTCGAGGCAAACGGACGGTTTTTCCCGAGATCCAGAACGAGAATTCCAAGATGATGGTCCGTGTCTAAGCCCAAAATCTCGCCCTAGATGGAAGTGTAGAAGGTCTGATTTCAAATTTCCGCGATTCGAACTTGAAATTTTAAAATGTTATAAAAAATATAAACAGTCTTAAAGGCGGCCCTGAAACCGATCACTAGCGAGTGCAACAATATTCTATCCTCCAAAGTAATGGGAGAGGAAGAGCAACCACTTTGCAAGTTTTTTTGTGCCAGTCAGAATTGTATTAACCTTTTAACCATTAATTGAATTCAATAATTTTTGTAAATCTATTACAACCTAAAACAGAATTGTATTAACTAATTGATTATGCATAACCAAAAATATATATAAGCACTTGACACTTTTTTAAACACAAATATAAGTGGTGGTAATTAAATTAAAATTGTTCATATCAAAAATTATAGGTTATAAATTTCAAGACCAATATCAGAGTTATAACAAGTTAAAATTGAACAAATTTAAAACATGAAATATTGAAAATCATTTGTAACATAATTTATTTAAATGCAAAAAAGTAATAGAATGAGAAATTAAGAAAGAAAATTAATAACAAAGAAGCAATTATCTAAGTTCATAAAACTTATTTTATGTCCATATCAGATATATAAAACAACCATAATCGAATAACCCTAAAGGTAAAATTATTATATATTTTTGTATGAAATCCTTCAGATTTATGATTGGGCGCAAAAATATAAATTAAAAATAAAGTCATTAGGAAGTATAGTTGACAATACGCTTAGAAATCAAGTTATGGATATAAAATAAATTTGTATAAATTATTCTCAAATTGCACTTGCATATGTATATCAATTTATGTGTGTAACATCAAGTATAAAGACCAAAATGTTGTCAAATGACTAAAAATGTTCAAGAATTTTAAATAATAGTGAACAATATAATTAATAAACTTTTTGAAAGCTTTATTTTGCAAACTTTTATAAGAGCATTTACGAACTTTATGAAGCTTTTAGGTATAATTCAAGTTAAACAACTGCGTTTCAAAACTATAAAAAATAGCAAACATTTATCAAAATAAAATAATGTTTAACCCATATTTTGAAAAGGAAATTTCAGTTTTATATATTACTTTTAGTTCAATTAAATCAATATACAACTAAACAAAAATCGATAAATATATAATTACATAATTCTGGTTGAACATTTTGGTTGGTTTTTACTTAAAGTCCAGGGATTTATCCACTGGCAGGTCACCAAAGGTACAGAATTTGGTGAGTCGGATTGTATCATATTTTTACCGCAGTTGAAATGGTGTGTCCCTGCCCTACAGAACGTATCATCAGCATGTACAGCTAACGCATAAAACGAGTGAATTTGGTTATGTTTTGATAGGATGGTTACGCGTGTTCGGGGGTTCCTCCTCGGCATATAAAAAATGAGTAAATCGGGAATATGTGTGTGGGAATCAACATCCTGGATGTAAAATACTATAATACCTCCTACATTATTATTAGTTGGCTCGTGTGGATCTAAAAGATTTCTAAAAGATTTTTTTATCGAAGGATATGACATAAAATACCAACAAGTTATGAAACAGGTAATTCTGACCCTGATTATACACTATTGACAGCCTCTCTTATTTCCAACATACCACTTAAGCAATGTTTCATGTTAGTAATAACTAAATAATGTTCTATTATGACGCAATAATGGAAGCGAATGTACCTCAGTTTATGCAAGTCTAATTAAGACGATGGTCCTGCATGTGTTTGTGTATGTAGGTATGTGTGTGTGCGTGTGTGTATGTGCGTGCGTGCGTGTTTTATTGGTAACTAGTTATTTTACACTCCATATAGGAAATGAGAATAATTGAAATAATGTAGGTGAATAACGTCTCTCAGTTTGGGATAAATGGAAGACTCATGTTTGCATGTGTAAAGGCTCGTGAATACGTCACATGTGACGGGAAGTAAACTTCCTCATGGCATAATTGGGAGGTGTTTATTAGTTAAACGAATGTTAAGATAGAACTACGGGAGTGGGAATTTCGCTTGTTATTCTGAGCCGATGCACGTGGTCAAAGCTATCAAACTTACTAAGATCAAAAAGATTTACACGTGTCTTCCGCTTATTAAATATTGGGTAGATAAATTTAAAAAATGCGTTTTACAAAGTAAATATTTCCACCCACAAAATGTCTTTATACTATGTCCCCTTAATACATTTTGAGGCGTGGTCGTTTCCCGATCCATGGTTAGAAGCGACTGTAATTCCTCCTTTAAAACAAGGATAAGACAAAACCAATCCCAGTAGTTAAAGCCTATATCTCTTACAAGCGTCTTGTGCAAACTGCTGGGGAAGATGGTTAGCCGCCGTCTTGTCTGGGACTTAGAAACCAACGAACGTCTTAGCAACGAACAGTGTTGTTTCAGTAAGGACTATCATCAGCTGACCCATTGGATATGTTACAATCCGCTATCCAAGAGGCCTTTCTCTTGCATCAAACCCTCGTTGCTGTTTTCTTCGACCTTGAGAAGGTATATGATATTGAATGAAATAAAGGAACTCTAAATACTTTGAAACCACGGGGTATACAAGGGAATATCCTAGCATTCATCTCTAACTTTCTATCAAACACATCATTCCGCGATCGCCTTAGAGGCTCATATTCTAACAGGTATAAACAGGAGAATAGTGTACCGCAGGGCAGCGTGCAGAGCGTCACGCTATTTTCCGTTGCAATAAATAGTATCACATCTAGCATACGATAATCGGTACATTGTTCTTTCTTCGCAAATGACTTTTGTACTTATTTGCCTGCTCGTAATATGGCAAAAACCCACTTAAAGACCACTCTATTAAAAACATATTGTCATAATATCGTGTGACCTAAGGAACCTCGAGGCATATTTTATCGCTGACGTATACAGTGATATCGTAGCTGAATCACAAATGCTAGAAACTCAGTCTAAAAAATGAGAAGAGTCAGCCGTTGGAGCTAATTCTCTTTACCAAGAACTCAATAGGTTGATGACTAATTTTAAAATAAATTATCTATTAAAAGTTAAAAAAAAATACATGGTAATACACAAATAAATTTGAAAAGCTTTTATAAAGTAACACATTACAAATGACTTATGTTACACACGCTGACCTTAAGACTGTTTTCTTTATTAAAGTAGAAGTAACATTAAAAATACAAATTATTAAACAGTTCACTAGAATGAAAAATAAGTAGGAAGAATTTTTGTTTGCTTATGTGGAAACCCAAAATTCTAGTGTGCAGACCTTTTGGTTTTGGTGAGGTGGCGAACCAAAACTTCTCTTCTAGTTTTCTTAACCCTTTTCCGAAATTATTCAAAACTATATTATAAGATTTTAGTCGCCTCCAGCACAATAATAGTTCTAGTTACCCACTTCTTTCTATTTTTGTAAAAGTTAATATATTTGTGGGTAATTTTATTATTTATTCTATGAGTAAGTTCGTTATACTCTTTTTAGGTAGAGCTGTTTAGTGGAATAATAAGCCATTTATGAAATGAGCAGCTAAAAGTTTCATAATTTTTGTCATTATTCTTTTAATCGAATACAAAAATACGAGTTACGAAACTGAAATGCTGAAGTACTAAACAGCTTGTGTAGTTCCTCGTCTGGGTATTATGACAACAAAATACTATTGGCTTCAAGATAAAAATAACATCCTCCTTTGATTTTGGCTTTCTACGGTTGAATGATATTTGTTTCAGCGGAATCAAACTTAGTCGTTTGGTCTGTCCGTGGTGTTTTTAATAAAGCCATTTGCCTTTTTTTTGTTTTCTGATCCTGGTAACATGTTTACCATTCTACAAACTGTTTTTAATTCCTACGAACTTTGGCCAAACTAAAACACTTTGTGTGGCTTCATTTTCATCCCTTAGCTTCTATGAAATTGATTTAAAATTTTGTTTTGTTTTTGTAATTCCTATTGCCTTAAAGTAGGAAGTTCACTGCAATTATTTATCAGGTAATTAAAAACAAACAACGACAAAATGAATAATAAAGCAATGATCGTTTTATAGTGATATTAAAATTATTATTACTACTTTAACATCAAAATTATATTCATTGGAATATTATAGAAAAATAAATCAACAAAATATCAACACATTCCTTTAGTACAAATTACACACACACACACACACACACACACACACACACACACACACACACACTCAATCACACACACACTCAATCACACACACACACACACACACACACACACACACACACACACACACACACACACACACACACACACACACACACACACACACACACACACACACACTGCCGCGGCAAAACCCTTAAGCTTGCACCCTCTCAGGGAGAATTTCTGTCACCAATTTCACGTTCCACACCCTAAAACTAAACCTGGTGATGATGGACTATTTAGGGCAGTGCAGCCGCGGTCAAAATATGATCCAATCCGACTTAACATATCCCGGTACATGTGCTTTGTCGAGCATGATCTGCCAGTGGATAAATCCCTGGACCTTGTTTTAAAAACCAACCAAAATATTCAAACCCATTTAGATTGCAATTTATACCTTATAAAATTGTGTTTGACTATAAATTTATCTGTTACTTTCTTATTCCAATATTATTTGTTAGTAATCTTTTTGCTAGTTTAATTTAATTACTTAACTTATTTCTTGTTGCTGGTTTAGCTTTGTAGATGTAGTTGTGCTATTTTTAATTGGGTAACCGTGTTATAATTTTTTGTCTTTATTTCGTAGTATGCTGAGATCAATGTCTTTCAGTGCATCTTCTTTTTCTACTTTAGGTTTTACTATTTTTAAGGCAGCCGATTTAACAAAGTTTTAGTATAGTAACTGTTCATTTATCTCGTAGGTGTTGAATGAGCGTTCTAGGTTTATACGGGACTTTAATTTCTTCAAAGCATTTATTCCGAGTAGGAGGTCAACCCTTAGGGTATATACTAATAGAAATAATAGATCCATGGTCCCAACATTGAATGTTATGGTAGCATTGTCTGTAGTTTGACAATTTTTAACACAGATCCTAACTACGTGACAGACCAACATTAAACTCTGGAAGCTCGTAAAACTCATTTCCTAATTGTTTTAAGGCTAAATATTCGATGTTCTGCATCACTGACCATTGGGCCCATGTGTCAATCTCTGCTGTTATTTCTTGTCTGTTTATATAACATTGAATAGCCGGACACGGATCTATCTGCCTATTAGATTGTATTGGGTCTTCCCCTCCTCTAATAGTTCGTCTCTGAAATTCATGTACAGTCCTCCCCGGCTTATCACTTTGTCATGGTGGTAAACCGGCATATCCCTATCTTCATGATTATGCTGGATCCCTAGCCTGAGCAAACTACTCTTATACCGACCAGAGGTCCTACTTCCTAGACTTTTTATGTCGGTCACTAGGTCTCGGGATGGCTGAGAAAAGATCTGTGTTTTGAGGATACTTGGATTTGGGCTTTTTTGGTGTAACTATAGGATCGTGGTTAGGGGTAAGTTTCTGTTTTGAGGTGATATTTTGGTTCCCTGGTGGTATTGTGGTTCCCATTTCCGTTACCTTTCCTCTCACTTTCTGAAACATTATCTATATGTTGTAGGAACGTAATGGCATTTTTTGTAATGTTAGTAGGGTTTCCTACGCTCCATAACTGCACATTACTTCCGGAATGCCCCATAATCATGAAAATCAGGTGTTGTTCAGGGATAACAAAATTTAATTTTTTTTTTGTGGTTTATCATCTTGACAAAGTACTCTGGCATGCTAAATGGGCTATTAGGATAGTATCGCCCCTGATTGATTTGCCACCTAACCAGTTCCTGTTTTTAAAAATTCAAAAAATGCTTGACAAATTTCTCCCTAAGTTAATCATAGGTTTCTGTCCCTATTTTTATCGCCTTCCACCATGCATCCGCAGCCTCCTTCAAGTATTTCTCAACTATCGATTTCCTCAAAGAGTCCTTCGATCTCATTGAGAAAATTCATGGGGTCCTCTTTTTCATCCCCCCAAAATCCTATTTTTGTGTGGCACGCATCATTAAAATGGTCGAGAACCCTGGGCATACAGGTTTGTGTAACAGGTCCCTTTTCGCCTACTCATCTCGCTCTTTCCTGTACTCTTTTAAGTTTTTTGTTGCACAGCATCAACATTTTGTTCTATCACTACCACTCACTCATTTATTTTTTTGTCTTTATCTTCAACTTCATATTTAATTTCACCTTTCCTTTTTCTAGTTCATTTGTTTTTAGTTCCGTTTCTTTCTTATAAATTTCGACTTGTAATTGGAATGCTCCTGATATTTTTTGTCTCTTTTCGTTCTTCTGATTCTTTTCTTCTTTCGTTTTTTCTCTCTTCGCCTCCCTTACTGTATTATCTAATTCCCTTTCCTTCAATCATTCTTCCTTTTTTCCTACCTGAATTTTCTATCTCTCTCTCTCTCTCCTGTTTTTCCTTTGTCTTCCTTTCTTCTTCTAGTCCTTTTTATTTTAATATTTTTTGTTTTTCTAATACTTTTCCTTTTTTCTTTCTTGTTTTACTTGTCTCCTTCTTACCTTTTCTCTTTTATCTCTAGCGGCATTCACTGCCAATCTCTCCTGTTTTTTCTCTTTCTTGTTTTCTAATGCTTTTTCTGCCTCTCTTGTTTTTCGTGTATTCTTCTTTCTCCGTCTTCCTTTTCTTAACCGTCATTCTCCGCTTTGAAGGAATCTGATAATTTATCTATTTCTCGTTTCAACAAAATTTATATATACTTTTCTTTTAATTATTTAATTTTAACTTCTTTTTTGAATTTAATTTTCTTTATTCTTACTTCACCACAATTCAGCCCAGATGATCCATTCGATGTTATGCTCTGAATATTCATCAAAAATATTTAGTCTTTTATTCTATTGCTTAATGATTATTATTTATTTTTTAAAAACCTTCAATTTAAACTGTTATTACGTCATTGATTTTCTGGATTTTATTTATTTAAATTACTTAACTTTGATTAATTTTCATTTATATTTTATTTTTTTAAAAACTGCATTTTATTTTCTTAGTTTTTTATGTATCAAAATTTATTTTTATTAATGTAACTGTTTTTATATTTTATTTTTAATAATAGTGTGATTAATTTTAATTTTTTAAATCACATCTTGTCACGGTTGCCAATTTTGCCGCGGCCAAAACCTTAAGTTTGCACCCTCTCAGGGGACTTTTCTGTCCCCGATTTCACGTTCTACATCCTACCAACAATGTGCCCACATTTACGCGGTTTTAGCGTAAGCTATATCTGGTTATGATGTTCTCTGTAAGGCCGAAACACGCAGTTTAATCGCTGTCAAAATATGATCCCACCCGACTTACCATATCCAGGTACCTGTGGTGTGTCGTGCGTGATCTGCCAGTGGATAAATCCCTGGACTTTGTTTTAAAAACTAACCAACATGTTCAAACTCATTTAGGGAATAATTTATACCTTGTAATCTTGTGTTGGACTAAAACTTTATCTGTTAATTTCTCATTCTAATAATATTTCTTAAGAATCTTTTCCTTAGTATAATTTAATTATTTAATTTTAATCTTGTTGCTGGTTGGAAAAATTGCATAAAATGGTATTTACTAAATTTACCACAGGTTAATAATAATAATTTGAAACATTTTTTGCTTTTTCTATTTTGATTTAATTACTTGAGAAATTAAAATTTGCTTTTCAAACATGTCCTGATTAAATTCCATTTATGAATTATGGATTTATGAATTTAATTATTCCTCATTAAATTCCATTAACTTTGCTTTATTTTTTTACTATTATTTATAAGATATTCTTTAGACATGAAATATGTTTCAATGTTTTATAAATTTCTTAAATAATCATATAGTCATAGCATAACGATCAACAGTCAATTGGGAAACATTATTATTTAATTGTTTCTAACGTTTGAAGTCCTTATAAAAACAATTTGGTTTTTTAGAGTTCAAAATTTCACACAAAATTACATACCTATTTAAATATAACAAAAGAATAATTTATATCCATTTACTATGTGTTATTTGATTATGAAGTTTGGTAGACGTAACGTCCAGAAGTACTTCCTAGTGTCTTTGGATTTAATTTATATTTGTGCTCCTAAACATAAATCTTAAGAATTTTAGAACCTAAATAACTGGATTCACGTTCTTACAGTTATTTGATGCTGTATTTTAGATTTAATATATATGGACATGCAATAAATTCTACTAACTTAATTGCTAAATCATCTTTTATTGATTTTCTTTTTGAATGGCTTATTCTTTTCCTGATATTGATTCTAATTAAATTATTTTATTAATATTTATTTTAAACATATATAGATTTTGACTTTATTAAAAAGTTAACTTTTTAATACTTAATCTTATGATTCTAGAGGTTGCAATTTAATCTTTGAACAAATTATTATTTCTTGACCACAAATATTATAACTGTTAAAGAAATAGTCATTTGCTTACATATTCTTTAATTATTAATTTTCAACAAGTGATAAAATTTTTGTATTAAGAAATTTGATTACATGATTTTAAAACATTTTCACAAGTATTAATAAATGGTTAATTTCTAATAAAATTTAGACTTGCGCCAAAAACATTCACTGGGATTGCTGTGGTTTTCTTAGATTTTCTTAGATGGACTCGGTGCCATCGGCACTGATTGGTTTTAGGTCCGGTTTAGAAATTTGTTTATAAAATTTTACATTGTTCGATTTCGCTGGTGGTCGAAGGCAGATCATCTCCACGTCAACCTTGAGCTTGGTTTTCTTCTCAGTCACGGAACAGCATCCTCGAACTTCCTTCTGGATATCCGGAAACTCGTCCGTCTCGAACGAAAGCTGATTTGTCAGTCCCATGCTAGCGGGCAGTTTTCCCTACCTTGCTACCGGGTTTATAGGTTTGTCAAGACCTTGTCCTAACTTGTTACATAGTGTCCTATTGAACTTTCTTTCGAATATTTTTGCTTGTTTTTTCGCTGATACTTGAAAATATCACATATGGTGTAATATTGTGATATTGTTTAATGCCATATACATTTTTACCCTTCAAAATGTTTTTAACGGCACTCGAAACTATTTCTTCCCGCACTTGACACTTTTCTAATATTCAGAGCATTTATTATACCTATTAATATATACATTTATTAAATAAATTTGGTAATAAATTTTATAATAAATTGTTAATTTACAATAATCTTTTTTTATTAGTTTTTTAAACATTCTCTTAAACTTTAATGTTTTTTTTTCACTTTTATTTTCTTATTTTATTTTTACGTTTTGTTTTACATAAATAAAAAGTATTTATTTTATTTTAATATTACATGATAGGTGGAAAAAATCATTTATTTATAGTTGCTCTGTTTCGTGAACAAAGTCGACCATTTGGAACGGCCTTGTTTACACAGATAGTGCATCTGATTACTTGCTACATCCATAGGGGCTATGTCATTTCTAAACTTTTACAAATTATTATTTTAAAAAGGTTTTGGCCTAAAAATAAAAATCTTCTCTTTGAGACTGTTTTGGCCGTCTCAACACACACACACACACACACACACACACACACACACACACACACACACACACACACACACACACACACACGCACACACACACACACACACTCCAATTCATGCCATTAAATATAACTTTTACCAAACCAAAACCAGTAGCCTATACACGCCTTAAAATAAATAAGAATGATTTTACAAAATGTTTATCAGTTGAAACAATAAATGTAAAGGGTTGATGCCTAACTTGCCGGTGGAACTGGGCCAAATTAATTATTTATAGCTAATTAGTCTAATTGCTATAGCTTTGAACTGAGAGTTAAAGTAAATCAGTGATTGTTAAATACAAGTAGCCGTGTAATATTCTGGTTGTATTTCAGTCAAAAGATCCTGTAGAACCTCTTTAGGATTTCATTAGTTAAGGTAAAATTACCTTTAGATTACAAGTTTATCTCCTGGTCTGGTAAATTACAATTGTACCTTCAATGAATCGAAAATGTGAATTGGTTCGGTAAAGTACAGTAATTGAATTTCTACATGTGATTATATACGATAAGAACTGATATGTTGTTAATTGATGGAATTTAACTTCCACCTTTATTTCAATAATGGAATAATTTCCAATCGTAGTTTAGGGTAAAAAAATTCTCAAACTATCATTCTATTTTTCTCATGAACTAAGTGGACATTTTATGCGGTACAAATATTGACCTCTATTCTTTTGAAGTTAAATAGGAAAAATTCCCTTAGTGTTATGATTTACGATATTTCACACAGTTTATATTATTAAAGTTCTGAATAGTTACGAAGTTCAACTCCTATCTATTCTAAGACAAATCTAAAACACTCGTTGGAGAATTATGTTTAGAAAACAGGTTTCAATTCTAAATATTTACAGAAAATTTTTTTAACCATCGCAATTAAATCTTAAATACAGGCATGAGGGTTTTATTATGGGATCTGATATTAAAGTGAAATTACAAATTATTAGATTGTTATAATGGTCTAGTGAGAATACTCTGAAGTGATATCACAATTAAATTAAAACTTAGGCAATGAGATCTTGATATTATACCATTATATAAACTATATATAGTGTAATGGTCTAATGTCCAGTACCTATTCGCTAAGTTTTAATTGTGATATATATAGTTAGGAAAATATGCCTACACTTGGATTGTTTGAAATAATGTTATACCCATTCATGTCTCTTATACTCACTCTAAAACCTATTTCATAAATAATAATAAAAGCTATCAGATGCTTGAAACACGAGAGGTTAGTTCGAGTTCGATAAAACATTTTCACCCATGAAGAATTTAAAAAATTGTATATATTGATAATATTAGTTTGAATTAAAGATATTTCCACTAATATATTCCAACTGACGCACAATAACTTCGGAGGATTCGTTACGAGAAGAAACTATCAATTATTATGAATAAAAAATATAATTTAAAATTTCCCCTTTTTTATAATGAACTATGCAAATAATCTTCCTTTGGCCGTGACGATTTGCGCATACTAGAATTAACATAATAGCTTCAATAGTAAACCAAAAACTAATTGCTGAACCTGTTACTAGTCGTCCTTAGATCTATGAGTTACTATCAGATACTTAATGGCTCCCTCTGGAAGATGGTATGCCCAGCAATGTCCTTCCTCGGTCACTAGAACTACGTGAATAACCTGTTCGCTTGGACTCTCAGTATTGGACCGCTACAAGAAAAAACACTTTTATTTTATTTCAAAAATATACCGGAAAAAGCAAGCTTTGCCCTCTCAGCTGTATTACAATCGGTCAGCTGTAGGTCTCTCCTGGCAAAGATTGGAACTCTTTACTAGTTTGGCGAAGATATGAAAAAAAAGATACAGACCTTCCCCACGAAACGATGTTAACCCTCTTGAGTGAGTTTGAGGTCAGTGTATCAATTTAGAATCTGAGACGGTATCATAGAGGTTGGGCAGCATACAACACATGGAATGTCCGGTCCCAAGGCGTCCCCACGCCAACTCTCATGATGACTGAATATCACTTGAATGTGATTCGTTTAAACTCTCTGTCTTTTTGCCTCATATTCCTTACACCTCATTATAATATCCATAAATGTCATAAGAAAAAAAGATAATTATAATCATCCACAGAAGTATAACACCTAGACTAATTATTGCAAGACTTCTTCCGAATGACAACGCGTCCACTGGGTTCATTCTGAATTCTGGAGTAATTTATTCATTTCTCAGGGATCTCTTTCAGAATGATAATGCGTCTGCCATGTTCAATCTTAATTTAGGGTAAGTAGAGGAGGAAGGGAAAGAAAGGGAGAAGGAGGAGGTTGCCTTGGGATAAACATTTTAGCAGGTTCTAAGCTCTCTATTTGGGTTTCCATACGGGGAGGTTAGAACTTTGACAAACCAAATTATACCAAATAATTCTAATCATCCATATAATCAAAAAATGGCTGCATTATATAACTTATTATATAGAATGCATAAAATACCCATGAATGAAGAAAATAAAATAAGAGAAAAAAACATAATTTATCAAATTGCATTAGAAAACGGTTATAAAAAGAAAACTATTGACAAACTTAATTATAATATTTTTAATAAACAAAATAATAATTTAATTTGCAATAATAATAATAATAATAATAATACAATATGGACTTCATTTTTATTTATAGGCCATGAAATAAAAAATATCACCAAAATATTTAAAAATACAAATATCAAAATTGCATACAAAACTAATAACAAAATAATAAACATAATAAATAACAATAATAAAACAATTAATATGCATGAAAAAGGTGGTGTTTATAAACTAGAATGCGAAAATTGTAATAAAGCTTATATAGGTCAAACAAAGAAAACATTAAAAGAAAGATATAAAGAACATTTAAATGCCTATATTAATCCACAAATATGTAAATCAAATTTCGCAAATCATTGTATTAATAATAAGCACCAATTTCCAAATATAGAAAATATGAGACTTATAAATGAAATTAATAAGGGATTAAGAATGAATATATATTAAGCATTCGAAATATATAAACACAATAATAATAACAAATTAATAAAAGAACAAATACAAATACATTCTAAATTTCATACTATATTCAATGTCTATAATGTTACAGCAACAAAATAAATTTGGCAATTTGTATACATATAGCAACAATTCTTTTTCTAATTAGACATATGTTTTAGGCCTATAGCTTACATTATTTTAATTTTCATTCCTGATGATGTTGGTACTGTTTGCCAACGAAAAGCTTTGGATATAAATTAATAAATATTCTTGTATTTGAATAACCTATGTTGTTTTAATATATATATATATATATATATATATATATATATATATATATATATATATATATATTAAAAGAGTTTTTTACAGGTTAAAATAATTTAATTAAGTTTTAGCATGATTACAATATTATTTATATTAGAATTTCTGAATTTAATTGAAATTGGGCTTGCTCATTATTAATCTACAAGAGACTCTTAACTTTCTTTCCTTTTTATACTTAACTTAATTTACATAAATTTGTTTTGATCTCAGGGTTGCTGTATAAGGTTCGGGTTGCAATTATAGAAAATAGAGTTTAAAATTATTTATAGTTCTGATTTATAAATATTTCTTTAATGGATTAATAAATAAAACTAATGTGATTGGCAGATAAACAGAAAAGTTCAATGTTATTTTAGGTTCACCTGTTCATGTCTCGTGGTCCTGAAGTTCCTTTCGTGCACTATAATCCCAATAACTGTTTTCGGCGATTTACTTAGTATTATTGCTTACGACGATTTACTTAGTATAATTGCTTATGACGATTTAATTAGTATAATTACTTACGACGATTTAATTAGTATAATTGCTTACGACGATTTAATTAGTATAATTACTTACGACGATTTAATTAGTATAATTGCTTACGACGATTTACTTAGTATAATTGCTTATGACGATTTAATTAGTATAATTACTTACGACGATTTAATCAGTATAATTGCTTAAGAAGAATTACTTACAATAATTGTTTACGACGATTTAATTAGTATAATTGTTTACGACGATTTACATAGTATAATTGCTTACGACGATTTAATTAGTATAATTACTTACGACGATTTAATCTGTATAATTGCTTAAGAAGATTTACTTAGAATAATTGTTGACGCCGATTTAACTAGTATAATTGCTTACGATGATTCAATTAGCATAATTGCTTACGACGATTTAATTAGTATAATTACTTACGACGATTTAATTAGTATAATTGCTTAAGAATATTTACTTACAATAATTGCTTACGACGATTCAATTAGCATAATTGCTTTCGACGATTTAATTAATGTTCCCTGTTTTCAATAATTTAATCAAAAAAATTTCACGAACTTGACCGACGTCTACGCTTATCGAACGTTCCTGGATAACCTACCGTTTCGGTGTTTTCCCAACTAACTTTCTGAACCTCTTATCCCTTTTCCCTTAGTTTAGACCAATCACATTTCTTAATTTTAAATATTTCTCGTACATTTTAAAATTTAACGTCTTTTTGCAACTGGCTTTCACTTAACGGTACCAGGTTTTTTGTTTCGTTTTTTTGCTCGCCCTTGAGTCTTTAAACTGACAACCTTTTTTGATAATTTGTGGAACTATAAAGTAATAATACTGTCAGTTTGGCCTTGTACATTGTAGTCTTAATTTTACAAACTTAATTTTTAGTACTCTTTAGAGTCCCTGTTAACATATAGTTATTATATATATATATATATATATATATATATATATATATATATATATATATATATATATATATATATATATTAGTTATTGGTCACATCTATACCTGAAGTAACCTTCTTTATGGGATCATTGCGAGATGTTTAGTAGTGAAACGAATGTCGATATAGAGTTATGGAAGTGAGAAACACGCCAATTTACTTTGATTCTTGACTACATTACGCGTTGTTAAAGTCCAATTCTTTATAATAATCCTATAAAACCTAAGATAATAGAGTGGTACACTTGTCTTTCATTTGACAGGTAATGGCTAATTTCATAACACTAATGGTTTTTAAGAAAAAATAGGTAATAAAAAATACTTAAACACGCAATCGCTCTTTGAATAAAATTAATGTTAACTCTAAGACTTATACATTTTTTTTTTTTTTTTGTGTAAACAGCTTCAAAGCTGCTATGCGATGCCTTGTAAAGCCCTTATGTAAAAACCTTTTCTTTTTAGAATGTATGATGTGTTCCGATACATATAAATGTTTGTTTCAGAATGAACATTTTTTTTTCAAATACCAGTTAGCCAACATTAAGACATTTTGAAACTTACCATCCCGTTAGAACCTGATCAAGGCATGTGTGCTAAAGGCGTGATAAAGTCACAAACTAGATAATACTTCTTGTTTGGCCTTTTTTAAAGATTATGTGATTTAGCGGTTGAAGAATGTGCTTAAAGAATAAAGAATTGGTATTCGTCAATAGATTGACCAAATTATGTTAACAATTTTTCACCATATATTATATGTCTTTCTAATCTGTGATGGATTTAGGATGAATCGTGGTTTTTAATAAATCATGTTGTTAATGATGTTTTATCAATAATATATTAAAAACTATCCAAGATTATAATTGAAAAATATATAAGAAATAATTTAAATATGCATTTCATAACACTGCAGAAAAAGCGTGGTTAAGAAATAAAAGCTACAACTCTTCTAGTGAAAAATAAACAAACTTTTAAGAAAACGTCACCAATATTTTCGTAAATATAGACATGAAGGTCATTACTTTCCAAATAACCACTGTTTTGCCTGTTTCGTCACCTTCGAAGACAATGCAAGGCCAAAAATATTTTAACCTACCACAATCTTTAGGTTTAAAACTCAAAAACATTCATGTTATTCAATATAAGTAAAATACCTTTTCTTAAAACGTATTGGATACATTCGCCTGTAACATACGTTAAACTCTATGAAAACATTTTTCAATAGTATATTTTATATCAGGTACCCAGTATATGTTCTCATAGACGGTACCCTAGACTACTTTAATACCATGTTAAATTTTCTATTTCTTTAAAGCCTAATTAATAGTTATATACGACCACTAATAAAATTCCCGGTTACACCAAATTTCGGTCATCATTAATTTAGTAATTATCATTTTTAGCTTTATATTTGGGAAGTAGAGAAAAGTTTTTGTCTTAAAATCTTCAAAAGGGCATTTAACGTACAAAGTTAGAAACGAAATGCGGGGGCACTTTAACCTTTCTCAAGAATTACTGAAGCAGAAAAGACTTCTTTGCAAGAACGGATTTCCTAGATAAGCTCGCTCCAAACAAAAACAAGATAGTGCGTTGCTTCCTTCTAGATTCTTTTTAAACGTTCTTTACAAAATACTCAATATATATATATATATATATATATATATATATATATATATATATATATATATATATATATATATATATATATAATGCCACAGAGTTGGGACATAATTTTATTAATATTACTTATACTGTTATTAAATTTTCCGTATACATACGACTAACAAACGAATTGTTATTTAAATATCCATTCTCTGAGATTTTTTGTATTTTTCAACCCTGTAGCTCTTCGATACCTAATGCTTTGCAATATATACGTTTAGCCACAGCAACGTTGAAATATTGAACTACATTTCCCCCAATCATTAGAAAAACAAGTCTCTTTGAAAAACTTTTAAAAAAACGCTAAGAAGAAACATTATTCTAATTTTTATTTACCATTATATTACCTATTGAAAATGTTGTCCTTTTTTAAATTCCGTAAATATATTTATTATTCAGTTACCAGAACCACTCGCAATGTTTCCTCTGTTCGGAGAGAAATAACTCAAAACGTGTTTTGTAACCTAAAAATGTATTAAATCATCGCTAAAGAAAGGGAAAGAACCTTAAGAAATTTACAGGTTAGTATATTGGAATATAATCGAAAGTAATATAATGTGTCACTGGAGTAAAATGTACACAGTTAGGGGAAAGGTAGAAACAAGTCTGAATCTTTGGATATTTTAATCAACAGAAAGAATAGAAAATAACTAGGCCTTAGATAATATGGAAGAAACATCTGCTGAATGGAACGAAAGTAAATGTAATAACGAAACAATGGTTTTCTACTTAATTTTTCTCCAGTCCAGCCAACTTTTATCATCAATTGCCTCTTTCATACCTTTTTTGACCACCCTTTTATACATTTTGTTTACTCCATATAGGCCTATAGTGTCATTAGAACAGAATACTTCAAACACTTTCTGTTTTCTGATTCTATTGTTCTCCTGTTGAAAGTCGCTATTTAGATTTTGCCCACTCGTTTTTAAAAGTCACTCGTCGTAATTGTGTTTAACTTATTTTATACTCCTGACAGAGATGAGATTGCCTATGTAACAGGTATATCTCTGGACGGTTTTAACTCTTTCCAGTTTCATATATTTTAGAATTCTTCCCCACCCCTTTTCTTATTACGACTTCAAAATATTTCAATGTACAACGCTGTTTGACTCCCAAACTGTTCTGGTATCAGAATATGATATTATTCAAAAGGTCAAATGGAGGTATTGCACATTTTTTTCCTTCATCTAACCCAACGGTCCATATTGTTATCTCCATATTGTTACTTTTTTGAATTTGCCACAGCTTCCTTTAAACTAGGTAACATGAATATAACCAGTAGACAAAGAAAGTGTTGCATAAAAAATGGACGGTATTGAAATAATTCTTTTGATGTATAACTGAGAAATGAATTCTCCGTTACCAGGTAGTCTATTCGTATCTGAGGAAACAAATTCTGTAACAACAATTAGAACTTTTTTTAATTAAGTGCTTCTGTCTTTAGTTTTAACATTTTTTTATACTTCATACAATTCGACCATTTAGTGCTCACCGTCAATCAAATTATCCATCTCTCCCGTACTCCATAGAATTCGGCCATTTAGTGCTCACCGTCAATCAAATTATCCATCTCTCCCGTACTCCATAGAATTCGGCCATTTAGTGCTCACCGTCAATCAAATTATCCATCTCTTCCGTACTCCATAGAATTCGGCAATTTAATGCTCGCCGTCAATCGAAATATCCATTCATACGTTATTAAACTTGTCAGTGATTTATTTTTTATAACTAAATAATATTATTCCGAAACAGTTTTCCCTCTCTCCAGTTCTAACATTTTGCTTTTATTTCTTCTTTATTTTTCCCTTTGTATACATTTTAACAGGTAGCTTGATTGACAGATTGTTGCTTTAAGCTGGTTATCAGACAAGTATGGTTGAAATGGTATTGAATGCTGAGACGGCTCCCCTCATATAGTCTTCTAACCTTAATTCTGTAACTTAACTGTCATTAGAAAAATATCTCAAAGTCGGCACAACATATATAACATTAAAATATCTGAGTAAAAGAATATAAGTTAAACACAGAAAACAAATACAATTATTTAGTGTGGGTCTAATTATTGCAACAGATAGGTAAATTTTGTCAACCATATCAATAGTGCTAGGAAAGATTTTTTCAATTGTTTATGATTTTAATTAATTTTTTTGTATTTTCTGTAATCTATGGGTAGAAATTTAAAATTACTATTGTACAATTTACACAATATTTTCGTTTAAAAAATATTAAAGTTAAATATAATGAAATATTTTTTTTCTACTTTAAACTACTATGTAGGAGGATTGATTATAGTAAGGGTAATTTAAATCAATAGAGTATGAAATTACAAGATTATTCAAAGCAAAGTTTAACGTAAATAAATTAATTCAAATTGGTGGAATAATTAATAATTCAAAAGTGTGAACTAGTCACAGCTGCTTAAGCGAGTTTCGTCATTTATGACCACAGTTCAACAACATTAAAACATTCCACATTCATACCATCCTCTCCCGTAACCACACAGATCAGCATATTCAACCCGCCTACAACGTCCCTTACATACATTCATCGCTAAGGTATATGATTCTGTTTGGCTGAGGTATGTTTCAGGTAGACACAACGTTCACAGCAAACCAGCGTTTTCAAATTCCGACACTCAATCATTCTCACTATGTGTTGACATTATGCGGGGACAATTCTCAATGCATCCGGTACGCCTTAGGTAAACGAGTCTAATAAAGTTGACAATACTGCATATTTGAATCCCATATGGGGGGGGGGTGAAGTTGATCGCCTGCACGTGGTGCCCCCTGCTCTCGACTGAACGATCAACAGTCTGCGCTATACTCGAGCAGACCACAAGAGCAATAAAGATAAAGATAAACAAAATTTTTACAAACGGCCCTCTTCAGGGCCCTGACGACGGCCTGAAGCTAACCTTTTGGAATGCCGGAGGCCTAAACCAATCCAAATTATTAGAATTAAAACATATTATTTTAACTTTTGACGCGGACATCTTTATAATTGTCGAAGCTGGTGCATGCACTGACAACACTGTGTTTTGCCAAGTCCCAGGATATCCTCTCGTAACTCTGAAAAGAACACGTCCTGTTGCCTCTGGAATTCTTGCCGGTGTGAAAAATACAGTCATTGCTGAACATCAAATTATAAATGAAATGACCGACGACGATAAGTCAGAGATAATACTTTTTAAGGTTTGGAAGCAGACAAAAATGTACAAAGTCTATGGACTCTACAATTCACCATTAAATAGACCAAGTCTTGAAAACAGCATTCTGGGTATTTGTGCAAACACAATCATCACGGGAGATTTCAACGCACCATCATTAAGATGGGGTTATGATAGAACAACCGCAGTAGGGAGATCTATAGAAGACTTCGTTGACGAAAACCACCTCCACGTCCAACACAGCGACCCAACGTTTCTGTCCTACATCGGCTCACTGACCAGACCAGATCTTACGCTGCTCCACTCTGATCTGTAGACACGTACCAGCATGGAACTGAAAGACCCAGCTAGTGGCTGCGGACACCTTGTAATTAACATCACTGTATCACAGACCCGACGACCTGCAGCACCTAAGAGAAAACCAAGGTGGAACTTCAAGAAGGCCAACTGGACCAAGTTTAAATTGCTCTCCGATGACCTAATAACGGGGGATCTCATTACAGATTGCCCTGACAAATCTACAAAGGCCGTAGCATCCACTATACTTAAATGCGCCCAATCAACTGTGCCTCGAGGACAAGTGAAAAAGCACAGACCTTTCTGGTCAGCGAAACTCTCCATCCTGAAAAAGAAACGAAATGACGCCAGGAAAGCTGCTGAAGTTGAAAAGACAAGAGATAGTTGTGTAGAAGTGCGACGAGCGCAAGCGGCCCTCCAACGGGAAATTAAACAAAGCAAGCGACAAGCATACAGAACCTTTGTCAGCCGGTTGGACTATAAAAAAGATGGAATAAAAGCACATCGTTTCCTGTCAAGTCTAAATAATCAACAAGTAACTGCGTCTGCAGAACCTATAGTATACCACGGCAAACACATCCATGACCCCAAAAAGGTATCAAACGCTTTCTGCCAACACTACGCCAACGTTGGAAAATTAAAGACTCCTAAGCTCCAGAAAAATGAATTCCTAAAGTATCGACACACTACATGTCTATCAGAGGAAGAAAATCAGGTCATGAACGGAAACTTCTCCCTTGCAGAACTAAAGGTAGCTTTATATACTCTAAAGTCAGGAAAATCAGCTGGACCAGACTCCATATTCCCAGAGTTCCTGTTACATCTTGGGACATCCGCCCAGAAAACTCTCTTGAAGCTTATGAACCTAACCCTGAATAAATTCATTCCTGACCTGTGGCGCAAAGCGGAAATCATTCCTATCCTTAAAAAAGGAAAGTCTCCATGCGAAGTAAAAAGCTACAGACCCATTTCCCTCACGAGCTGCTGCTGCAAGCTAGCCGAGCGAATGATTGTCAATCGTCTGAGTCCCTTTCTAGAGAGGACCGGTGCCCTTTCAGATGAGCAAGCTGCCTTTAGGAAACACCGTGGCACTATGGACCAAGTTGTGAAGCTCGTTCAAGCAGTGAAGGATGTCTTTCATAGAAAAATGTCGACTGTGGCAGTCTTTGTAGACTTCAAGGAAGCATATGACAGAATATGGAGGAAGCTTTTGTTGCACAAACTCCAAAAATTAGGAATAACTGGAAAACTCTTAGGATGAGTGAAGTCCTTTCTGGCACAGAGGCATGTTCGAGTCCGTTTCCGAGACACAATTTCGTCATTTAAACAGCAACGCAACGGCCTACCGCAGGGAGCAGTACTCAGCTGTATCCTTTTCGATATTATGATAAACGACCTCTTAAAAATAGTAAAAGAAGTACCGGGCACATCAACCTTACTTTTTGCGGACGACCTTGTCCTTTGGGCTTCAAGCGGGACTCCTTCGAACCCGGAAGAAACTACAAATCGAACCCTTAGCAGAGTTCCTGACTGGGCCAACTACAACCAAATGGTAGTTAGTGAGAAAAAGACTGTTTTCACTCTATTCACCCTTTCAACTAAGCCGCCAAAACTGAGGATCAAGTTAAACAACAAAACTTTAAACCATGAAGATACTCCACGATATCTTGGCATCACGTTAGACAGGAAGCTAAACTTTGCAAATCATATTGAGGCAACAGCCGAAAAAGCCACCAACAGAAGCAAACTGCTGAAGAGATTAACAGCAACTACATGGGGTGCTACCCAGGATGTTCTAAATTCAACGTACCGGACCTATGTACGACCAACAATGGAGTATGGAGGAGAGGTGCTCAACCTGGCCAGCTCAAATTGCCTAAAGAAGCTAGACAAGGTTCAAAATAATAACATGAGGCTCATAACTGGAGGAGATAAATTGACTCCAATATTAGCTATGGAGATCCAAACAGGACTGGAACCCTTGGAAGTCAGAAGAGACAAATGTCTCCTAAAATTCTGGGAAAAAAATAAAAGAACAAATAGAAAGTTTTGGGAAACATATAAAGCTGCCACTTCCCGCCTCAGAACTCAGATTACTCCGGTAATCAAAGCTCTACAGCTGGAACAAAAATATAACTTTTTCCTTCATGCAGAAGCTGCCCCATTAAATCAACACAATCGAGTCTTTGCCAACCTACCTCCAGTTTTTCTAAACCTTGTTGACCAGGTGAAACCAAAGTCACAGGCTATGGATATTGAACTCAGGAAAGCAACATTACTGACCATCAACGAACGATTCCCTGAAAGTGACTGGCTTCATATTTACACAGATGGATCTTCAAACCCTTCAAGTGGAGAAACTGGAGCAGGATATTTTTCAAAATTATTTCAGGGCTCGGTAGCTGTGGGCCTCTGCTGCAGCAGTTTTGATGGTGAGGTTGTGGCCATAGGAGAAGCAGCATCATGCGTCATGCGACTTTCGCCGCGGCAGGTTGTATTCCTGATTGATTCACAATCAGCGATTTTGGCAGTTTCCTCTAACACACCAACTGACTGCACCTTGACAGTGTCGTGCAGAGAAAAAATGCAACTATGTCAAGAGGCAGGCTTCAGAATTGAGCTCAAGTGGATCCCCAGCCATGTTGGCACAACAGGGAACGAAAAAGCTGACAACCTCGCCAAGAGTGGGTGCTGTCTACCACAGCCACAAATCAAAATATCACTGGGCTCTGCTTACACCAGGATCCACGCAGCAGCTAAGACGTACTTGAAAAAATCACAAGAAAACCTGGCTGTTGGAAAGAGATGGCAAGAACTTTGCACCAACCCCATTCCAAAAAACCTGCCTCGACCTATCACTGTTGAGCTGTTCCGTCTAACCACCACGGGACACGACTACCTTCAGGCGCACCTTCATCGCATTGGGCTGGCGGACACGGATCGGTGCCCCTTGTGCCAAACAGGAAAGATGGATGGAGACCACCTTCCTGCCTGCCCGCAGCTCGAAGCATACAATAGCGACCCAAAAACCAGACTCTCCAAGCTCTACTGGTCTGCACGATGCCAAATGGTCGAGTTACCAAGGGCAGGCGTTGGATAAAGAAAAGAAGAAAGAAAGAATCCCATGTTATTGCACCTGTTTATATATATATATATAAATATTAGTATAAATTGATTGTTCAGACTAACATTTATTTACAAATTTATTTGGTAAACAACTACTACTTACTGATATTCCTCAGAAGACATGTCTTTTTTCAATGCTACGTTTCACAGAAATACTCGGTGAATAATGTATTGCCAAAGTGCGAACCTCGTCTATTGAAACATATCGATATGGAGTGGTTTTATCGAGTAAATTGTTTAATAGGTGTAACCTTGATTCTTATACTGGAGTATAGAAATACAATTAAAGAAAATAAAAAACATACTTACACCAATAGTTATAATAAGAGCCTAAGCTCATTAAAAAGTGGAAAATGTTTCAATATTATTTTACAGAAAATGTTAAAGGTGATTAATTAAACTTAGGCTTAATATATTTTAATATTTAAGAATTTGGTGACAAAATACAAAAGTTTGTACGAATTCATAAACTATATATTGTTTGAGGTTTTGATTTATAATTTTTTTTTCAATTTAAAAGTTCGGAATATGGTGGCATAGGAAAAACGTTTTTAAGATTTAATGAAGCATATATTTTTTTAAGGATTTTGTTTTATAAAAGATTGATAAATAACTTTACACGTTCGATCTTTGTTTAGTCTTCTTGAGGAATATAAATACACAAACACACACACACACATACATATATATATATATATATATATATATATATATATATATATATATTTATTTATTTATATATACGTATATAAATGTAAGTATGTATGTGTGTGTATATATATATATATATATATATAGATTATATATACACACTTATAATAGGAAGGCATGGTTTAATATTTTATTTCTTATGAAGTAGTTTATTCACTTTAGTAGAAAGTATAAAAGTAAATGTCTCTGAACACGGGACATATTTGGTATTTACAGTGTAATTTGCGCACATTTATGGCAAATAGCGTCAGGGAAATGTTTATTAAATTCTATTTGCGAAGAGCATTACGGCCTTTAATTTACAGCCAGTCGAGATTCCCATTTGTTGGAAAATTTAAGGTAAATTTCATTTAATTGCTTCACATCCAAATACAAATATAAAAGCTGAATAATAGTGGAGATTTACTCGTGTTACTGTATGCTTTTGTAAAACTAACTACACCTTTCAATATATACTAGAAATTACTTTATAATAATTTCTAACAAAGTATTTAATACTCTAATTTTCAAATTTTCCTAAAATTACACTTTTTCTCTGTTAGCTGGAACCAAGTGACTCGATACTGCAATGAAATATGTGCCACAGGTTTGACTTATTTACCGTATTATAAAATAGGCATATTAACGTATAAGTAATATCTTCCTAAACTTTAGAAGTATCGTTTCCAACATTTAAATGAACTATGTATTTATTGTTCTACAGATGACACATAAAATGACAAACAAAGGAATTAAATCTAATAACCTAACCTATATCTTCCGTGTTCTGGCCTCCTTGAAGTACGTTAATAGACAAAAATAGAACAAATTAGCAGAGTATTGCCAAATTTACTCGGTGTCGTTTATTGTGCAAACATTTAGTTAAGCTATTCTGAAAATGAGTGCTATTAGGTATTATAACTAATAATAAGCAATAATAATAACTAACTATAGGCAATTGGAATTTATTTTTATTATGAAAAAGGCACTACTTGCACTTATTCCAAGTATTGTGTATTTCTTTTTTACATTAAATCTAAAATAATCATTGTAATATTTAAATATATTGTAATATACCAATAATATTTAAAATTTCACTGAAAATTTCTAGATGTTCCTCTTTTTCTTAACTATTTTTGAATATAATCTTTTTTTTTAGTATAACAACTTGAATGGTATTTTTCCGGATTTTGTAATACATGTAGAGTTTGCCAAAATATTTATTTATATAATCATAACCTTCGTTTACTAAAACCTGAACATACGTTACATTTTATACAAATGGATTTATAAAATCTGATTCGGTTCATAAAGATATATATATATATATATATATATATATATATATATATATATATATATATATAATAAAATATGAATCTTATTTAGAAAGTATTTAATAACTGTTTAACTAATATAAAATTCACAATTTCTTTTTTTGACATAAGTTTATTTATGTAATTTTTGTTTACATACATTTAATGACTGATTCTGTTTTTTCATGACAAGTAATAATAATGATTTTTTATGATATTCAATGTTTTATTTGGAAAATGTAAAGATATTCACAATCCTTTTATCAAACATTTTAAGCAATTACACTTAGATAGACTTTCAAATAATAAAAAAAAAACTCGTAATTTATTATTTACTTCTCCATTACCTAGTTGATATGGGTTTTACTATTGTATACTACTAAATTCCAGCGTTTTAATCCTCCATATTCATTGGTATTCTATACATTCATTTATGGCCGATAAAATCGTCAATATTACAAGGAACACTAGGAACAAGCAAGCATAAAGTTTTACTGAATAGAATAATTAGGTCCATTTTATACTAATACTAATAATAAATGGGAAATTAATTAAATATATATATTGTATAAGGAGTTGATCCGATGTCAGCAAATAGACTGGAATCTGGAAACACACACACATGATTCAATTTGCTCCTACAGTCCTACTCAAACAATCCCTAATGTACAACGAAGCAGACTTAGGGTTTTTAATTACAAGGGATTATATTAGCTACCAGGATCTATGAATTATTTGGTGTCTTCAAATTAGGATTTATTTAGTAGTTAATTGGCCCAGTCTATCTTAAGTTGATCATTGGCAAATACAGCAAAGTGTACAAAGATAATCCATAGAAAAATTCCCATTAGAATTTACCTTCATTTGCTTGCATCCATTCGAAATATATTAGAAGATGTTCTGCCTATAAAGTGTTATCAAGACAATGTCCTTGAATGTAATAAATCAGACATTGTAAAACACAATGTATGAGGAATATATTGTACAGATATGCCATAATATGGTCAATATAATATGGAAATTACATTATATATTCACCCATTGGGATTAAGCGATAATATAGGTAATGGGAGGTGTCTATTTTAAATTCAAGCTAGACTGTAAGTAAAAACTATTTCTTATTCTTGTCAAAAACCAAAATTGAAAGTAGGTAAGGTTAGGAAATCTAAATACTTTTAAATATACAGCAACCAGATAAAATCCAAATGAAAATTTGTATCTGTTTCCTTTTGACTAAAATTAAATGTCACACTTTGAAAAAAGTTGTAATGAAGTATAGGACAGATGTGCTGAAAATACAACTTCACATCCGTTTTTACTGTATCTCGTAAATCTAACAAATTCCTAATATAGCAAAATATAATTAAGGTTTAAGCTTCAATGTTTAATGTTTTCACAAAATATTGTTATATATATAAACACACACACACACATACACACACATGCTATAAGTGTGTAACCCATGAAATAGAAATTAAATCAACCTAATCCTAGCTTATTTGTACACACGTGTACCTGAATCGAAATTAGGAAATAGATTTACACGTTTGTGCTTAACAAACTTGAGATTCTTTGTTACGTCAAACAAGGACTGTTTAGAAAGCCATGGGAATACAACGATTCTTGTGAAGATTGTTATATATATTACGTTTTCTAAACAGACAGAGGTAAATCAGCTAGGATTGGTGAGCACAAACATAGTAATAATACAACCAGAAATCGTCTTCTCTATACAAGGAGCACAAAAAGACCAGTCATGCCATTGGTTTCCAGTCCTGCCGACAAATTGTTAAAGTGGTATCTACCGGAGTTATATGTGAGGCCATCGAAAAAGAGAAGGAAAGAAGGGAGGCTCACAAATGATGAGGGAGACTCAGGAACACCTGAATATACTTTCAGCAGGGAAAGGCATCTTCGTTAGATTTTATTGACTAAATATTGCACAAAACGAAAGAAATACAAGCAATTGTTTAGTTCAGGTGTATTGCGCTTTATTAACCGATTGACGAAAAAATTTAAATGTTCGGTAACCAATCTATAAGGGAAACCAGAAATAGATTACCACATGTTTCAGTGGAAGTTATCACAAATTTCAGCCTTTTTTTACACTTTATTGTTTTATAATTTTACCCTATCTCAAAATAAAGTACCTGAAATATGTCATATGGAATAAAATCAACATTTAAACATTTGTGAATACCAAAAACCATTAAAGGTTTAATAACAAATTGAATGAGATTTTGCATTTTTTGTTTATTCAATTTAGTTGCATTGTTGGTTGTTTCGTAGATAAGGTTTGCGTTATTTATTTGTTTATATTTAAAAAAATTAATTTGAACCCTAACCCTAAGAACTTAGAAAATAATATTGTTTAATATTATTAAATATCAAATATGGTTTGAACACACGGCAATTGTTAAACTTAGGATGAAGGACAGTCAAGCAATCGGAGAATAAAGGCTTTGTCATGCCCGAGGTTTTGCATCGTCGGTCTTTTTTGCGGTTTGGATATGGATTTAGACGGATTTGGGATACGGCTGCAAAGGGTAAAATATTGCTTTGTGTGCTTTTCTTGTCGGTTCCCTCAGAGTAAGCTATAACCTGAATTTTTGTAATATGCTTCCAGATGATGAGATGATGTCATTGTAGTTATGTGAAAATAATTTATCAGTGTATACTTTTGTTCTTGGTAGTTTATTAAAATGTTTTGATATTGGTCTTGCTATGCCGTTTAGATTTAAAGTATTAAAACTTAAAAATCCATAAAAATGTTTTGCCTTTTTTAATTTATACAAATATTTATTATTGTTTAGTCCAATGTATATTCATGGCGCAATATTGATACGAGATATTTAAACATGACGTTTCTATTATGAACGGTTATTGGAAATATCATAAGTAGCCTTGTTCCTAATGAAGTAATTTATGTAATAATTGGTAATCAAAGTAAATAGGTAGTTATCTATAGCTTTACTAAAAATGAGACTTAATGGCATGAAAACACACAAATATAAGAAAAAGGTTGAGAAAACTGAACAATATACAAGTGTTTATAAGACAAAATTCACTTCACTACCTGTAGGCGTGTTTACAACACTAAAAACGATTTTATGGAAAGTTTTCTAGTTACCTAATTATATTCGTTAACAGGAATTAGCAATTTCAAATATCAATATAAGTGCCTATTACGTTATAAAGTAAATATGTAAAAATTATAAAAAATTACATTGGGTTTTAATATTAAAAATACGTTCATGCGGTAATTTCATTTTATTGCTTCACATCAAAACACAAATATAAAAACTGAATAATGGTGGAGATTTACTCGTGTTACTGTCTGCTTTTGTAAAACTACACCTTTTAATATATGTTAGGAAGTACGTTATATTTACTTCTAACAAAGTATTTAATACTCTAATTTTCAAATTTTCCTAAAATTACTCCTTTTCTCTGTTACCTGTAACTACATGACTCGATACTGCAATGTAATATGTGCCACAGGTTTGACTTATTTACCGTATTATAAAATGGGCATATTAACGTATAAGTAATTTCTTCCTAAACTTGGAAGTATCGTTTCCAACATTTAAATGAACTATGCATTTATTGTTCTACAGATGACACATAAAATGACATAGAAAGGAATTTAATCTAATAACCTAACCTATATCTCCCGTGCTCTGGCCTCCTTGAAGTACGTTAATAGACATAAAATAGAACAAATTAGCAGAGTATTGCCAAATTTACTCGGGGGTGTTTATTGTGCAAACCTTTAGTTAAGCTATTCTGAAAATGTGTGCTATTAGGTATTATAACTAATAATAAGCAATAATAATAACTAACCATAAGCAATAGGAATTTTTTTTTTTATTAACAAGGCACCTAATCCAAGTTTTGTGTATTTCTTTTTTACATTATATCTAAACCAATCATTGTAATATTTAAATATATTGTAATATGCCAATATTATTTAAATTTTGACCGACAATTTCTAGATGTTCCTCTTTTTCTCAACAATTTTTTAATATAATCTTTGTTTTCTATATAACAACTTTAATGGTATTTTTCCGGATTTTTGTAAAACATATAGAGTTAGCGAAAACACTTATTTATATAATCATAACCTTCCTTTACTAAAACCTGAACATACCTTACATTTTATACAAATGGATTTATAATATCTGATTCGGTTTATAACGATATATATATATATATATATATATATATATATATATATATATATATGTAAAAAGTATACAAAAACATTGAGTTTTATTATTAAAAATACGTTCATGCGGTATTTATTTTTTACTTCCTTCGGTTTCTCTTCTTCAAAAAGAAGCATATTAAGTTTCTAAGCCTCCTAGACATCACAAATTAACCCATTCAGAGAGCAGAGTGTCCAATGAGCCGACTAATATTGTGACAGAATGTTCGAGATATGAAAAAATAAACACCGATTTCAGTATTCTCAGGTAATTTCGAAATGTACGAGGACAGATTTATCCTTTTTTAAAAGTAAATGACTGTTATAAAATATATAGTTTTAGTAGAGGTACAAACGTTTTTATGTTAAGTAAATTAATTACTAGGAATTAATTTAGGGACCAGCATCTGTTTATTACTTGGTTTCATAAAATTATGGTTTATGAAGTAGTTTCTTGGGTCAGTGTTTATTTAGAGAATCATTCCTTAATAGAGCAAAGTGACCAAAGAAAATCTGCAGGGAACCTCTCACTGAAGGTTAAATTTATATTAAAACTTTACTTGCTTGTATCCGTTCGAAATATTAGAAAATGCTCTGCTCATAAAATGATATGTGTACAGCTTCCATCATGGTAAAAAATTAAGAGTTTTTAATTCACAATGTATGAGGAAAATATGGTACATATTGACCATAATATGGTCATTTTAATATGGGTATTACAAAATACAACCACACATGGTAGGAAGAGAACAAGTGAAAATATTTTGGTACTGGAAGGTTTGTCTTTCAAATTCAAGTGAAGCTGTAAGTACAAACTAATTTTTGTTCCTTTCATACAAAATTATTTGGAAGGTAGTTAAACTTATGATATTTAAACATTGTTAAATATACAGCTACCGGACTAATTCAAATTGAAAATCAGAAGTGTTTTACTATATCTCGTAGGACTAACGAATTGAAATATACTATCCGGATATTGTAATTAAGGTTTAGGTTTATATGTGTTAATGTTATCACAGAAATTGTCATATTTATATATATATGTATATATATATATATATATATATATATATATATATATATATATATTTGTTTGTGTGTGTCTGTATATATATATATATATATATATATATATATTTTAGGGAGTAATAAATTGAATCCATCTGCTAAAAGTAATGAAACATTCCATACCTCGAGCACAATATTAACGGGTTTAAGTGAGTGTGTAACGCTTAAAATACAAATCTAATGACTCTATTGCAAACATTATTTATACACACGTTTTCCTGAATTGTATTAAGAAATGGATTTACAGGTTTGTTTGTAACAAAAACTAATGGCTGAAATATGAAAGGTGTAAATTACCAAACGTTTTTACACTGAGGTATGAAATATTTCAGCCTTTGTTCACATTACATGGTTCGATAACTGAATCTATGCAAAAATATTGTCTCTGAAATCCATCAAGCAGTATTAAATCAACATTTAAAGAGTTTCCATTGCTAATGCAAACACAAGTTGATTAAAATTGTAATTGCTGTTTCAGGCTATATGTATTTATTTGTGTATCATTATTTTTTTTGTTTTACAGTGAGTGTTTTTATTATTTTAGTTTTGTTTGAAAAATATTATTTTAAATCCTATTTGAAATAAATAGGAAGACATATTGTGTAAATAAATCATGAAATTGCTTGTAATAGTTAAAAATCAGATAAAGGCCAGCCAATAAGACAAGGAAGCTGTTTTGGCCCTTGCTGTATAACAGAGTCTGTTTTGTTGTACACTATGGCTTATTTTAACCTGACTGTAGCAACAAATTTATTCATCTCTCTCTCTCTCTCTCTTCGTGTTTGTGTGTGTGTGTGTGTGTGTATGTGTGTGTGTGTGTGTGTATGTGTGTGTGTGTGTGTGTGTGTGTGTGTGTGTGTGTGTGTGTGTGTGTGTGTGTGTGTGTGTGTGTGTGTGTGTGTGTGTGTGTGTGTGTGTGTGTGTGTGTGTGTGTGTGTGTGTGTGTGTGTGTGTGTGTGTGTGTGTTGAAACGGGTTGAAATGTCCCGTTACAATTCAATAAAAAATTGAAATAATCTCAGTTTATAAAATATAATTTAAATAAATTTTTCAAGCCATGAATATTGATCATTAAGTCTATAATTCTAAAATTAATTATAATTGTACAAAAATCATGACTTCGGGACTGTTTTGTGTGCCAATTAAAAATCAGGTTTCTACAATATTTTAAATAAACAGTTGAGACAAGAAAAAACGGCAAATCCAAGTCAGATCCAAGCAAATCCAAGCAAATCGAGGGTGAGGGAATAGAGACGATAACTGTCGCTGAGCGTTTATTCGCTCTCTCGTAATTAGGCCACTGACCAGAAAGGTCATAGTTTCTGTTAAATTACCAAAAATACCAAAATAAATTTCTAGAGCGTAAACTCGAGGCCGCGAAGTGCGGGAATAATGTAGTATGTCTTAATTTATGTCTAGTGAAAACTAGACATCAAAATATGAAAAATCACGGTTAAATTTTCATTTGTCAAGAAACTGACTTCGCCGAATTTGTCCGTTCCTGCTTCCTGGATGAACCAAATTCCAGACGAGAAGAACTACCAGTCTGGAAGCATGAAGTCATCTCCTTGGGACGTATCATAGAAAGTGCGAGAATTGGGCAAGTCATGATTTCTATACAAATATAGTAATGAAATAAAATTTTATCTTGAAATACGTTCCAAAGATTTAAAGATTCAAATAAATGCTTTAAATGTGCAAAATTATAAATAATGCCTTTATTTCCTTGAAAATTAAATAAAAAATTGGTAATTACAAAATTATTAAGTTATAAAAATGGTTATGTAAAAATGTTCAAATGTTTGCAAATAGAGAAATAGTAAAGTATATGGAAAAAGATGAAGATTAGGCATAGTTATAAAATAAATTCATTCATAATATGTAAGGAAATGCAGTAACGTTTGTTACAACCAGTAGTTAAATAAACTGGGAAAAGATATTGTAGAAAAACTTGTAGAAAAATATAAATAATTTCTCAACCAGAAATTATTAAACAAAGTCAATCACAAATAATTAAACAAAGTCAATCACAAATTATTTAGTATTTTCTGAATGAGTGATAAAATTTGAAATTTAGTTGTAATTAAAATATTTCAATTTATATATATATATATATATATATATATATATATATATATATATAAATTCATAAGCTTGTAAATCAATGTTTTCTGTGGTAGTAGAATTAGCAACAAATTTGGTTTAAATAATACAATATGTAAATTTATTGAATGTCACCTAACTGCTGGCACAAAATAAGATCATAAATTAAATTTGAAATTTATAATATTTGATATAAACTTTGCCAACCTCCCTGCAATAAATATCAAAGTAATTTTAGTTTATTTAAGGAAAATTTAATTTTTGTTTTGTTAGCTAAGGAATTTAAGATAGTACCATTTGAAAGTATATATTCAATTTATTTCAGTTACAAATTTCTTTAATATTAAATTCAGTTTCCAACAAAAGTCAAAGGAGTATATTTTTTATTGAATTAATCCTGTGTTCAAAACTAATAAATTTAATTATTTCCCAACTAGCAAATTATAATAGTAAATTAATAAAATCAACACAATTAGTAAAATCCAGCCTTTTATAGTCAGTAATATTTATTTAATAATAAATAGCTAGAAATCAATGTGCAACCTAAAGATAATCGAGCAACCCGTCCACAGAAATTTTAGGAGGATATGGTAAGACTCTATCTTGCACGGACTTCACTAAAGCAGGAGCATGGTGGAGAGATGTCTTCAAAGCATGGTAAATCAAATTTATGATGTGATAAATTTTATGTGTTTTCAGCTGACATAACTTAGACCATATGACAGATCACTGACCTTACCATGACGTTAAATACACTTTATAGACAACGCTCCCAGGGTATACTTATTAGATGGGATTTTAAATACTTGCTCATGTAACTAGGTGGTAGGCTACTTTCGACAGGTTGAAGGTTGGCGGAGTGAAGCGCCGTTGCAGTGTGTGTGTGTATATGTGTGTGTTGCGACGGGCCACCTTAAGCAACCGTCGCCCGCAACAAGCCACAATCTTCCGTTGCAACGCAGCAAGATATACAATTTTGAAACACGACTATTCGGCAAAATCTGCTAGAGAACAAGTCACCAGATTTTAAAAAATCTAACTCGTGGGGTTATAGCCCTTTGGGTTTTCGTTCCTGGAAAATGAATTCTCTTAAAAGCATACTAGGATTAATGACGAAATGACACGATTGCTTAAAAAATATGTATAAATAAATACAATTATCTATAAAGTGGCACGTTAGTAAGAAACCGTCGTGTTTATTTTGCGAATAAATCAAATTTTCATAACAACACAGTTTATAAAACGTAAAATTAGAAAATCCTCATTTATCTTATAATTTTCTAACACTTTTTTAATTCAAAACAACTTTTTCAGAAAATTGTTTCACTATTTTTTAAATTAGGCTAACTCAATATTATTTGAATTTTAACCGTACTCTGATCAAAAAAAAAAAAAAAATTGTAACCTCATATGTAGAGTATAGTTTTTCACGTTAGAATCGATTTTGGAATTATCTTTCACTTTCATAATGTTTATGCTCCCCACTTGTATATTTTATAATCGTTCTTAAGCATGGTTTGTTAATTGTGGAAAATAGGTGAGTATAACTTAATAAAAATAGGAAACATACTTTATGAAGGTTTAAAAGTAGTAAAATTTCCCAACAGATAAAGAGCGAAAGGTAGAACAAGAGAGGGAGACAGAGAAGGAGAGACAGTGAGAGACAGACAGCGAATATTGATTAATTATTTAACGCCTAACTGATCTAATACTAACATTTAAGAGGTTTCAAATGTAGTAGTATTAACCGTGCTAATGTACTTTCAGAAAGATAGAGAGAGGGAGAGAGAGAAAGAGAGAGAGAGACGTAATATGCAATACCAATAATAGGTATCTGTCAAAAATCTTTACAAAATAAAATACCAAGTAAGCGCAAAGACTAACAAATATGATTTTTAAGAGGAACAAAATATCAGAAACGAACAATGGAATAGTTTATATAATTGATAAAACTAATTAACTAGACATCGGTTCAGCCAGTCATCGATTTTCAGTCTTGGTTAAATAGATTTGTGTGGGTTATTAATTCGAAGGGGTATGCCATGCTTTGTGTTTGAAGCGGAAGCTCCTAAGTTCAAGTAGACACGATATTAATTATCTTCAGAGTTATTATTATTTAGCTATGTAAACAAACACTGATAATGTAAGTGTTTAGGCTTAAAAAACTGTTTGTGTTTCAGTTAAAATGCTACTACATTTCTTTTCAGAGAATTTTCTATTAAAATAATATTAAAGTTTTCCTTTTGGATTCTCACATTTTTAGTACTAACCAATAAAACTTATATATTTGCTACCGTTACTAGAGGAAGAGAAAATGTATAATAAAATTCTGATAGTGTTTCATGGACCTCAAAAATAAATGTTAATGGCTTTCCTAATTAAATAATGCGGTGATTTTTTTCTGAATAATCTTTAAACTTTATGATTGACGTTCAAAATTAATAATTAATTGTGATTTACCTCTCACAGAATTTCAAACAATTTGATTAGTAAACACTCTTATCAGTAAACACAATAAAGGCCGTGGATGTCCTCATGATCTGAGTAGAGTTATTTTTAAAAATTATTTTTACTGATAATTATTTTATTATATCTTGCCTGGTCCCCGGATAATTTGATGATTTCTTAAACTTGGAATAGTGAGCTGCAGGTTGCCTATAATATGCAAACGGAGTTCGTACTTAGGCCTACATGCTTGTAGCCAAAATATCAACGACTTCTACTTTAATTCTTGAACACATTATAGAATATCTAAAATATATATTACTTGTATTATTGCTTAGTGATGTCATTTAACGTTGGAATCATACCTTATATTTGAACACGACCATATCAAACTATCAACCAGGAACGTCAAATGAAGAAACCTCACTAAAGATACCCCTAATCTTTCATCAGGTTGAAAAATAGTTTTCTTGATTTTGCAATAAAGACCTATCTCAAGGTATGATTAGGTATTTACGAGTATTTACTTACAATAAAGACTTCCTGCCACTTCTATCTAGCGCCTAAAAATACTGCCGTTTAATTCATGTAATTTTCAATTTATAACTAGTTTGTGTTATTTTTTTTCAACTGAAAGCTCATAATGTGCGAAATCAATTACATAAACACCGCACTTTATAAATATGAATAAGTGTTCGATTGGTTACCAATCGTACGTGTATAGATTTACAACAAGCATTGTTGTACAGCCTTTACCGGCGTGCCCCTGCCTTCAACTTTGCGTTACAGGCTTGTCGAGCAGAACTCTAATTTAAAAATAACCATACAAAACTTTATATGTAAAAATATATCCTCACCAAAGTGCAGCTTGAAGGTCTTTCTGTGACTTAAGGGCAACCTTCAAGCAATCCTGAATAGTGTCCATTGTTGCGAACGAATTCATTATCGGGATAAAATCTGCTCTCTCCACCTGTTGCCAGCGCATGACAAATTGACCTGAAAAAAATATTATTTACAGTGTCAAGGGAAATTTTTATGGAGTATTGTTAGTGACTATGGATATATTTTTAATACGGCGAGAGAAGAACTTGGGGGGCCGCCGGTAAATAATACAAATAGATATTATGGATAAATTCACAGTTGATTTAGGTGAATTAGAAATGCGATTCATTGTAATCAGTAATTTATTTACTTCTCCTTAACCGACATTAATTGCCTGCGCTTACCTCTCCAAGTATTACAAACATATGCATAGCCGCTAACGATTCTCCAATATAATTGGAGTAAGACCATGACAAATTGTCGTATTCATGTTAGACTCTTTTAAAACTTTGTATATTATTTTAAAAAATTATTAAATTTATTGTTTTTGTAATAATTAAATTATAAATATTTGGTTGTCATGGAAATTATACAAGTTGTTTTTCTCAAACTGTAGTGCATTGAGTTTAGTTGAAAGAAATTTGTTCTAAGAGTGCATCATGTACAGCATTATTGTAAATGACTCATTTGAAGAAAATTAACCCATCTATACCTATTAACCTGTATTTAAAACAGAAAACAAATTTGTAAAAAAATTAACTATTCAAATATTGTCAGATTGTCGTGAAAGGTTACCGGAATATACAGTCCCTTCACAGACACCAAGGAAGATGTGGGATGGCAACATGCTTCCGTAGAGTGGGTATGGCTGGTGTAATGAGTAAGAATATTGTTTCTTTAAAATAGCAGATTCTCAGTGTTGCATCAAACACAGATAAGTGTACTAAATTTTATTATTACAATATTTACTTCCCACCGTGTATCACTGTTAAACTACACCACTGGGTTTGCTAAGATGGTAAAATGACATTTATACTTTGGTTTTAGGATATATGAGGACTTATTTACTCATGGTGTCCTACGTGTGGAGAATAAAAAAAAAAATATATTCCTTTTGACACTGAAAACAAATGTTTAGTCTTCAGCATTTATTCACTAAATGAGATGTAACGCTACCTAAAAAAAAAAAAATACATTTTTTTGAAGTTGTTATCAATGGTAATTATTGATTTTATTCTTCCTATACCATAATTATTACTTATTTATGCTTGCGTTTCTTTGAAGCTTCTAACTAGGAAATATAAAAAGATACACTTTTAGTTGATAAATTCTGGTTGTTTCTAAGATCACACAACAAAGATATTTAGTTATTCTATAGTCTGAAAAAGTTAATAGCTTTAGATTTATTATTTTATGTTTACAACTACTTTTGTGCTCTGCCGCCTCTTGTCGGTATTTTAAGTCTTGATTTCCATATGCTTTATCTAAGCAATAATCTTTTCCTACAATTTGTATGTGTGTGTATATTAATAATATATATATATATATATATATATATATATATATATATATATACATAAGTTTTTTTAATATATGTCCTACCACAACTTTATATTTTTGAAAACCCTTTTGAAAAATGAAAAGTGACAATAGCTATTACCACAGACTTTATCTAACACCGAGTTGTAAATATTCTTTTAGCATTGGAACGTTTTAACATGAAAAAAAGTACTATTTTAACATTTACGAGATCGTATGTCTTGTTTAGACAAAAGCGTGTCGTAGACGGGCTTTCCCATGAATTATTGCTAGCTATCGCTTCTCTAAACCTTTTTTTTTAGTCAACTAACGATAGTCCATTTTATTTCTCTTTTGAGCATGTTGGTTCGCTGTTGTTGACGTCACATTGTGTATTTAGATTCACAGGAGACTGTACTTTCGTATGCTGTTAGAGTTACATTTTTAACCTCATTTTTAACCTTCAACACAAGAACAATTGATAATTTTATGCAAATTTTTAGTAGTTATTAAGTATGTTTCTAGTTATGCTGAATTAAATGTTGTGTTATTTGAAGTTTACCGATCAAAATAGGGTATAGTGGCTAAATCGCTAGTTTCTAAACTGGACCCTTTTTTCATTATCTTTCTGCACAGCTTGAAATTCTCTAAATATTATTGTTTTTCCTATTTGTCATTGTTGATCTTAAAATATCAAAATTTACCATGTTCTTAATTATTAATATGTTTAACTTTGATTTTACTTAGTACTACTAGTTTTTATTTTGCACACTTAGGGTTTTATTAAAACTTTTAATAATAATTAAATACGATAGATAATTTTTGCGTCCCTATTTTCCTCTAATTAACATCGTAGCCTAATTTTCCAAATCTGTAATTTTACTCAGCTAATTTCAATTTCCCACAAAATCGTAGATTCAGTTTATATTGTGGTTTGTGTACCCCACAGCCTGCCTAACGTTAAAGCTTATTGCTAGACCGGAAATGAATATTTGCATATGTTTCCAAGGCTAGTATTTTATCTAATATATTTTGTTAGCCTCAAATCGATATCTCTATCTAATCATTTATATCTTGAAAAGTTTTGGGCAAAATGTAACATTTCTTGGGCGAAGCACATGATTCCTTGTCTGTATGCCACCACCTGAAATTCTCAGGACTTGACTCCATGTCTATGTAGCACAAACTTAAATTTTCATGTTAACGGTAACCGTTCGCCTAGATTTCTTAATAAAGTATATACGAAACATGTTTTGGTTACTCCACACCACGCTGTACTGTAACATTTAGATAATGATAAGGAAGCTCGTGTTCAGGGGTATGGATCGTTCCAGGAGAGAATGACCCAACCTATTTGATTCCCAATTATTTCTAAGGACCTGACGTTGTGTAAAAACACAATAACCGCATCATTGTGAAACATAAAAACAATTCTATGAACTGGACTATTGTTCCAATGACTACTGAAATGGCATCGAATAAAATTAACAATGAGATACACCGAAACACCCTACTCTACACCACATTTCTGATGAAGATAAACAATAAACATCGGGGATCCTTCCGGACTATGTAGACCTTCTACATCTTCATAAATATACTCTTACCCGCATTCAGTTCCTTTTTGGTGTTTTTGCAGTACATTTCCCTTTTTAAATATTGGGGTAATGTCATTATTTTTACATAGTCAGGTCCAATGACAATTAACACTGCCCAATTCTTCAAAGTATGTGGTTCTATTTTGTAGTATGAAAATGTTAAGTCAAAGTGATTGAATTTATCTCAAAGTATGAGCTGGATCATTGTTTAGACGTTTTAAAAATCTTAACCAACATTTATTTGTTGCGTTGAGTCTCTTATGTTTTTAAAAATATTACTTTATCATTAAACTTTTCAGTGTCTTTCAGTACTTGTCTCGAACCGAAGCGTGATATACTTTGGGAGAGTTTTTCATAGGCTGTGGATAGTTAGGCCATTGTTTTCTAAACGTTTACTGGTAAATCTTGACAGGGTCGAATGAGACATTAAAACCACTGACTGGAACATTTACTACAACAGATTTTGCTGGATCTTAGTGTTGCTATTTGTTCCGAAGGTATGCTCTATGTGAACTTGAATTTGTACACACGGTCAACAAAGATCTCAGATTTTACATACGTATGAAGCCCCTAACAGAAGAAAACAATACCTTAATATTATGATAATATATATATATATATATATATATATATATATATATATATATATATATATATATTATACAAATATAATATATTATAATATAATATTATAATATTGTATGTGAAATACTTTTATGTCCATAAGGTCCAATAAAGGAAAGCAGATACTCCCCAAGTGGCAAGAATATTTACTTTAAAAAATAAACATGAGAGGAATTATTAGAATTGAACCATAAAAAACTTGCTTTATAGTTAGTATGATATTGGATAAAGTGGATGATGTAAGACAGATAGCCTACAAAGTCTAACTTTAAGAAACCTGAATTTCAAACAGTTACCAGAAGCTTTCAACTAAAATCTAATTCGTTGCTACAGAGCTCATCAAATTGTCTGAATGGAAGACTATGGCTTTGATGAGAGATTCGCCGACCATGAGATTTGGTTTAAGATCTAGTTCACATGCCACAAATCCACTAACTCCATGTTATAACCAAGCATCAGGATCAAGCGGGTGACAGTCTCAAAAATCACTTTCCCGTAGCAGGTTTTCAGTAAACTAACCAATTTTGAGCGTAGATAGTTTAAAATCTGTATAGCTTCTGAGAATGATTTTTATATATATCTGAAGAAAAAACTCTGTTTAATACAATTCCGGAAGGGCTGATAATTCTATTTTCCCTTACCCCCCTAAATAAACAGTAAACATATGAGATTCAAGCTTATCGATAATTAATTTTCATTTATTCGTTTTACTAATAAATACTTTATAATGGCAGAAATAATAATGATACGTAATTTTTTTTCAAAATTAACTGTAATTTCTTCCACCGTAGTAGAAGTCATAATAAGTATGTAAAAAGCAAATACGCCTGTAAGAATTTACATTAGTTGCCGAAATAGTTGATTTACGTCTCGAACTACATCAGACAATTCATTGGTCTACATCTTTGTGAACACTTACAATAGTGTCAGTATATCTTGTACAGTTTAAGTCAATGTAAATCTCTCGTACATATCAAGAAAGGAATCCTGCCTATAGGGGATATGATATAGTTTGTCACCAAGAATATTATTGAATCACTATATCAAGAGTCAAGTTAACTTTTTCGGTTTTTCTATATTCTTCCCTAAACGTCGATCATGGTGAAAAAATATTGACACCCATAAGAAGTGCATACAAATGTGAACAGTTGAAGCAAATAATGTACTACTTTTTAGGTGTATTGGAATGGATTTAATTGTGTATTTTTTTTAGTTTCCTTCCTAAGGAGGAGAAAATTACAAGTCGGCATCATTTAACTTTACATCTATATTTACGGTGGTTTGAATTTATGTTGTCAGATTATTACAAAAAGTACATATTTTGGCATATAGTAGACTCTTCATTTTCTATGGAGGGGATTGCGTATTGAAATTTCGTAAACGGTTTAATGAAATGTTGTGTACTTTTGCTTATAATGTTAGATTTAAATACTATCTTTCCAAGATAACAGTAAATCGTATAAGATTATATGTTGTATGTGTTCCCAATTTTCAATTAAATATATTACTTAAAAAACTTGGACGTATATTAGTATGTTACACTTGCCTAAAGCAGCACTTAATTTTTAATTATTGATGACTGGCGTCTCTGGAAATGCGTTCCATTGTCAACTCAGGCCGTAACTGACCTCTTTGTTGAATATTTTAATCCTTTAAGATTGAATCACGATATCATAATTATTAAAGTGGCTTCTTTAAAAAAAGTTTCATTTTTTAAAGATTCATCAATACTCTTAATGACTCGGATAGCTTCTGAAAGTAGAAACATATTAAAATGCATCAGTTGGGAGTGATTAGTTAAATTAAAACAATAAGGTATTTCAATAATGTTTGATATTCAAGAAAAGAAAAAACAAATAATATCGTTTGAGATGTTTATAATATATATATATATATATATATATATATATATATATATATATATATATATATATATATATATACATATTAATTGTGGGTCAGTCTTTCATTACAAGTTAATGTTTTATTTTCGATGAAAATGGTTTAATGAAAATCCTAAAATTAGGGCATTTGCCTTAAACTATATCTTAGATAAAAACAAATCATCACTAATTAGTTAGTTTATTTAAAAAAAGAAAAATTCTAAAAACAAAATTATTTACAATAGTTCATTTTTTAAGGAAAAGATGATCAGAGCCATTCACAACGACAAACGACATGATGTAATTGTTTAGACCGTTGCTCAGTAACGAGATATTATTGTGCAAATATTAGTAGACGTACAAAAACCAAAGCTGTAAGTATGTTTTTCAAAACAACTTCAACGTATCATAAAATAAAAATGTCTTTAAGTACACAGATAAATGGATACGTATGGCGTATTAATGGTGTGATACAAAATTAAACATGTAGAATGTAAATAGAACCATGTGGGTTGTAACAGATAGCTTGTGGGAATTTAATAGGTATTAGGGAGACGTGGGTATCGACGTAATGTGTAAATGCAAGATTATTTGCTAAAGGGTGAAAATTTAGATATTAGAGTTGTAGTGTGTAGTGCTAGTATATAGATTGTAGTGGGTAGTGCTAGTATATAGTTTGTAGAGTGTAGTGCTAGTATATAGGTTATAGTATGTAGGACTAGTATATAGGTTGTAGTGTGTAGGACTAGTATATAAGTTATAGTGTGTAGGACTAGTATGTAAGTTGTAGTGTGTAGGACTAGTATATAGGTTGTAGTGTGTAGGACTTATATGTAAGTTGCAGTGTGTAGTACTAGTACATAGGTTTTAGTGTGATGGACTAGTATATAGGTTGTAGTGTGTAGGACTAGTATATAGGTTGTAGTGTGTAGGACTAGTATATAGGTTGTAGTGTGTAGGACTATTATATAGCTTGTAGTGTGTAGGAATAGTATATAAGTTGCAGTTTGTAGGATTAATATTAAGTTGTAGTGTGTAGGACTACTATATAGGTTGTAGTGTGTAGAACTAGTATATAAAATGCAGCGTGTAGGACTAGTATATAAGTTGTAGTGTGTAGGACTAGTAAATAGGTTGTAGTGTGTAGGACTAGTATATAGGTTGTAGTGTGTAGTGCTAGTATATAGATTTTAGTGAGTAGGACTAGTATATAAGTTGTAGTGTGTAGTGCTAGTATATAAGTTGTAGTGTGCAGTGCTAGTATATAGGTTGTAGTGTGTAGTGCTAGTATATAAGTTGTAGTTTGTTGTGCTAGTATATAGGTTGTAGTGGGTAGTGCTAGTATATAGATTTTAGTGAGTAGGACTAGTATATAAGTTGTAGTGTGTAGTGCTAGTATATAGGTTGTAGTGGGTAGTGCTAGTATATAGATTTTAGTGAGTAGGACTAGTATATAAGTTGTAGTGTGTAGTGCTAGTATATAAGTTGTAGTGTGCAGTGCTAGTATATAGGTTGTAGTGTGTAGTGCTAGTATATAAGTTGTAGTTTGTTGTGCTAGTATATAGGTTGAAGTGTGTAGTGCTAGTATATAAGTTGTAGTGTGTAGTGCTAGTATATAACTTGTAGAGTGTAGTCTTAGTATGTAAGTTTTATAATAGGTCTAGTATTTTAGTTGCAGTGCTAGGATATAAGTTGTAGTGTGTAGACATAGTATATAGATTGTAGTGGGTAGTGCTAGTATATAGATGGTAGGGGGTTATGCTAATATATATATATATATATATATATATATATATATATATATATATATATTATATATATATATATTTTGTATATTATATATATATTATTATATATATTATATTATATATTAAATATATGTATATTATATATATATATATATATATATATATATATATTGTTGTGGGTAGGACCAGTATATAAGTTGTAGTTTGTAGGACTAGTATATAAGTTGTAGTGTGTAGGACTAGTATATAGGTTGTAGTGTGTAGTGCTAGTATAGTTTGTTGTGTGTAGTGCTAGTATATATATTGTAATGGGTAGGTCTAGTATATAAGTTGTAGTGTGTAGGACTAGTATATAAGTTGTAGTGTGTAGGACTAGTATTAACGTGCACTGTGTAAGACTAGTATATAGGTTGTAGTGTGTAGAACTACTATATAGATTTTAGTGAGTTGTGCTAACATATAGATGGTAGTGTGTAGGACTAGTATATAAGTTGTAGTGTGTAGGACTAGTATATAGGTTGTAGTGTGTAGTGCTAGTATAGTTTGTTGTGTGTAGTGCTAGTATATATATTGTAATGGGTAGGTCTAGTATATAAGTTGTAGTGTGTAGGACTAGTATATAAGTTGTAGTGTGTAGGACTAGTATATACGTGCACTGTGTAAGACTAGTATATAGGTTGTAGTGTGTAGAACTACTATATAGATTTTAGTGAGTTGTGCTAACATATAGATGGTAGTGTGTAGGACTAGTATATAAGTTGTAGTGTGTAGGACTAGTATATACGTGCACTGTGTAAGACTAGTATATAGGTTGTAGTGTGTAGAACTACTATATAGATTTTAGTGAGTTGTGCTAACATATAGATGGTAGTGGGTAGGACTAGTATATAAGTAGTAGTGTGTACGACTAGTATATAAGTGTAGTGTGTAGTGCTAGTATATACGTTGTAGTGTGTAGGACTAGTATGTACGTTGTAGTGTGTAGGACTAGTATGTAAGTTGTAGTGTGTAGGACTAGTACATAGATTGTAGTGTTTAGGACTAGTACATAAGTTGTAGTGTGTAGGACTAGTATATAAGCTGTAGTGTGTAGGACTAGTACATAAGTTGTAGTGTGTAGGACTAGTACATAACTTGTATTGTGTAGGACTAGTACATACGTTGTAGTGCGTAGGACTAGTACATAAGTTGTAGTGTGTAGGACCAGTACATAAGTTGTAGTGTGTAAGACTAGTACATAAGTAGTAGTGTGTAGGACTAGTACAGAAGTTGTAGTGTGTAGTGCTAGTATATGAATTGTAGTGTGTAGTACTAGTACATAAGTTGTAGTGTGTAGGACTAGTACATACGTTGTAGTGTGTAGTGCTAGTATATACGTTGTAGTGTGTAGGACTAGAATGTAAGTTGTAGAGTGTAGGGCTAGTATCTAAATTGTAGTGTGTATGAATAGTATGTAAGTTGTAGTGTGTAGGAATAGTATATAAGATGTAGTGTGTAGCTTTAGTATATAAGTTGTAGTGTGTAGGACTAGTATGTAAGTTGTAGTGTGTAGGACTAGTATATAGGTTGTAGTGTGTAGGACTAGTACATACGTTGTAGTGTGTAGGACTAGTACATAAGTTATAGTGTGTAGGACTAGTACATACGTTGTAGTGTGTAGGACTAGTACAAACGTTGTAGTGTGTAGGACTAGTACATAAGTTGTAGTGAGTAGTGCTAGTATATACGTTGTAGTGTGTAGGACTAGTATGTAAGTTGTAGTGTGTAGGACGAGTATATAGGTTGTAGTGTGTAGGACTAGTACATAAGTTGTGGTGTGTAGTGCTAGTATATACGTTGTAGTGTGTAGGACTAGTATGTAAGTTGTAGTATGTAGGACTAGTATGTAAGTTGTAGTGTGTAGGACTAGTATGTAAGTTGTAGTGTGTAGGAGTAGTAAGTAAGATGTAGTGTGTATTACTAGTACATAAGTTGTAGTGTGTAGGACTAGTATGTAAGGTGTAGTGTGTTGGACTAGTATGTAAGTTGTAGTTTGTAGGACTAGTATAGACGTAGTACTGTGTAGGACTGGTACATAAGTTGTAGTGTGTAGGACTAGTACATAAGCTGTTTTGTGTAGGACTAGTATATAGATTGTAGTGGGTAGAGCGAGTATATAGTTGGTGGGGGGTAGTGTTAATATATATATATATATATATATATATATATATATATATATATATATATATATACATATATATATATATATATATATATATATATATATATATATATATATATATATATTTATATATATATATATATATATATATATATATATATATACATATATATATATATATATATATATATATATATATATTATATATATATATATATATATATATATATATATATATATATATTGTTGTGGGTAGGACTAGTATATAAGTTGTAGTTTGTAGGACTAGTATATAAGTTGTAGTGTGTAGAACTAGTATATAAAATGCAGCGTGTATGACTAGTATATAAGTTGAAGTGAGTAGGACTAGTAAATAGGTTGTAGTGTGTAGGACTAGTATATACGTTGTAGTGTGTAGTACTAGTATATAAGTTGTAGTATGTAGGACTAGTATATAAGTAGTAGTGTGTACGACTAGTATATAAGTGAAGGGTGTAGTGCTAGTATATACGTTGTAGTGTGTAGGACTAGTATATAAGTTGTAGTGTGTAGGACTAGTATATACGTGCACTGTGAAGGACTAGTATATGGGTTGTAGTTTGTAGAACTACTATATAGATGTTAGTGAGTAGTGCTAGCATATAGATGGTAGTGTGTTGTGCTAATATATAGATTGTAGTGGGTAGGACTAGTATATAAGTAGTAGTGTGTACGACTAGTATATAAGTGAAGTGTGTAGTGCTAGTATACACGTTGTAGTGTATAGGACTAGTATGTAATTTGTTGTGTGTAGGACTAGTACATAGGTTGTAGTGTGTAGGACTAGTACATAAGTTGTAGTGTGTAGGACTAGTACATACGTAGTAGTGTGTAGGACTAGTACATAATTTGTAGTGTGTAGGACCAGTACATAAGATGTAGTGTGTAGGATTAGTACATAGGTTGTAGTGTGTAGGACTAGTACAGAAGTTGTAGTGTGTAGTGCTAGTATATGAATTGTAGTGTGTAGTACTAGCACATAAGTTGTAGTGTGTGGACTAGTACATAAGTTGTAGTGTGTAGTGCTAGTATATACGTTGTAGTATGTAGGACTAGTATGTAAGTTGTAGTGTGTAGGAATAGTATATAAGATGTAGTGTGTAGCTTTAGTATATAAGTTGTAGTGTGTAGTTCTAGTATATAGATTGTAGTGGGTAGTGCTAATATATAGATTATAGTGGATAGAACCAGTATATAAGTTGTAGTGTGTAGGACTAGTACATACGTTGTAGTGTGTAGGATTAGTACAAAAGTTGTAGTGTGTAGGACTAGTACATAAGTTGAAGTGAGTAGTGCTAGTATATACGTTGTAGTGTGTAGGAATAGTATGTAAGTTGTAGTGTTTAGAACTAGTATATAGGTTGTAGTGAATAGGACTGGTACATAGGATGTAGTGTGTAGGACTAGTACATATGTTGTGGTGTGTAGTGCTAGTATATACGTTGTGGCGTGTAGGACTAGTATGTAAGTTGTAATGTGTAGGACTAGTATGAAAGTTGTAATGTGTAGGACTAGTATGTAAGTTGTAGTGTGTAGGACTAGTATGTAAGTTGTAGTGTGTATTACTAGTACATAAGTTTTAGTGTGTAGGACTAGTAAGTAAGGTGTAGTGTGTAGGACTAGTATGTAAGTTGTAGTGTGTAGGACTAGTACATACGTTGTAGTGTGTAGGACTAGTACATAAGTTGTAGTATGTAGGACTAGTACATAAGTTGTAGTGTGTAGGACTAGTACATAAGTTGTAGTGTGTAGGACTAGTACATAAATTGTAGTGTGTAGGACTAGTACATAAGTTGTAGTGAGTAGTGCTAGTATATACGTTGTAAAGTGTAGGACTAGTATGTAAGTTGTAGTGTGTAGGACTAGTACAGAAGTTGTAGTGTGTAGTGCTAGTATATGAATTGTAGTGTGTAGTACTAGTACATAAGTTGTAGTGTGTAGGACTAGTACATACGTTGTAGTGTGTAGTGCTAGTAAATACGTTGTAGTGTGTAGGACTAGTATGTAAGTTGTAGTGTGTAGGGCTTGTATCTATGTTGTAGTGTGTATGAATAGTATGTAAGTTGTAGTGTGTAGTAATAGTATATAAGATGTAGTGTGTAGCTTTAGTGTATAAGTTGTAGTGTGTAGTTCTAGTATATAGATTGTAGTGGGTAGTGCTAATATATAGATTATAGTGGGTAGGACTAGTCTATAAGTTGTAGTGTGTTGGACTAGTACATGATTTGTAGTGTGTAGGACTAGTACATAAGTTGTAATGTGTTGGACTAGGACATAGGTTGTAGTGTGTAATACTGTTAGGCCTACATACGTTGTAGTGTGTAGGACTAGTACAAAAGTTGTAGTGTGTAGGACTAGTACATAAGTTGTAGTGAGTAGTGCTAGTATATACGTTGTAGTGTGTAGGACTAGTATGTAAGTTGTAGTGTGTAGAACTAGTATATAGGTTGTAGTGTGTAGGACTGGTACATAGGTTGTAGTGTGTAGGACTAGTACATATGTTGTGGTGTGTAGTGCTAGTATATACGTTGTAGTGTGTAGGAGAAGTACATAAGATTTAGTGTGTAGGACTAGTACATAAGTTGTAGTATGTAGTGCTAGTATATACGTTGTAGTGTGTAGGACTAGTATGTAAATTGTAGTGTGTAGGACTAGTATGTAAGTTGTAGAGTGTTGGACTAGTATGTAAGTTGTAGTGTGTAGGACTAGTATGTAAGTTGTAGTGTGTAGTACTAATATGTAAGTTGTAGTGTGTATTACTAGTACATATGATGTAGTGTGTAGGACTAGTATGTAAGGTGTAGTGTGTAGGACTAGTATGTAAGTTGTACTGTGTAGGACTAGTATATACGTAGTAATGTGTAGGACTAGTACATACGTTGTAGTGTGTAGGACTAGTACATAAGTTGTAGTGGGAAGGACTAGTATATAACTTGTAGTGTGTAGGACTAGTACATAGGTTGTAGTGTGTAGGACTAGTACATAAAAAGTAGTGTGTAGGACTAGTACATAAGTTGTAGTGTGTGGGACTAGTATGTAAGTTGTAGTGTGTAGGACTAGTATATACGTTGTAGTGTGTAGGACTAGTATATAAGTTTCAGCGTGCAGGACTAGTATATAAGTTGTGGTGTGTAGGACTAGTACATAAGTTGTAGTGTGTAGGACTACTAAATATGTTGTAGTGTGTATTTTAGTACATAAGTTGTAGTGTGTAGGACTAGTACATACGTTGCAGTGTGTGGGACTAGTACATAAGTTGTTGTGTGAAGGCTAGTACATAAGTTGAAGTGTGTAGGACTAGTACATACGTTTTAGTGTGTAGGACTAGTACATACGTTGTAGTGCGTAAGACTAGTATGTAAGCTGTAGTGTGTAGGAATACTACATATGTTGTAGTGTGTATGACTAGTACATAAGTTGTAGTGTGTAAGACTAGTACATAAGTTGTAGTGTGTTGGACTAGTACATAAGTTGTAGTGTGTAGTGCTAGTATATACGTTGTAGTGTATAGGACTAGTATGAAAGTTGTAGTGTGTAGTGCTAGTATATAAGCTGTAGTGTGTAGTACTAGAACATAAGTTGTAGTGTGTAGGACTGGTACATAAGTTGTAGTGTGTAGTGCTAGTATATACGGTGTAGTGTGTAGGACTAGTTTGTAGGTTGTAGTGTGTAGGACTAGTATGTAAGTTGTAGTGTGTAGAACTAGTATGTAAGTTGTAGAGTGTTGGACTAGTATGTAAGTTGTAGTGTGTAGGACTAGTATGTAAGATGTAGTGTGTAGGACTAATACGTAAGTTGTAGTGTGTATTACTAGTACATAAGTTGCAGTGCGTAGGACTAGTATGTAAGGTGCAGTGTGTAGGAATAGTATGTGAGGTGTAGTGTGTAGGACTAGTATATACGTAGTAGTGTGTAGGACTAGTACATACGTTGTAGTGTGTAGGACTAGTACATAAGTTGTAGTGTGTAGGACTAGTACAAATGTTGTAGTGTGTAGGACTAGTACATACGTTGTAGTGCGTAGTGCTAGTATATACGTTGCAGTGTGTAGGACTAGTATGTAAGTTGTATTGTGTAGGACTAGTATATAGGTTGTAGTGTGTAGGACTAGTACATAAGTTGTAGTGTGTAGGACTAGTACATAAGTTGTGGTGTGTAGTGCTAGTATATACGTAGTAGTGTGTAGGACTAGTATGTAAGTTGTAGTGTGTAGGACTAGTATGTAAGTTTTAGTGTGTAGGACTAGAATATACGTTGTAGTGTGTAGGACTAGTACAAAAGTTGTAGTGTGTAGGATTAGTTCATAAGTTGTAGTGTGTAGGACTAGTACATAAGTTGTAGTGTGTAGGACTAGTACATACGTTTTAGTGTGTAGGACTAGTACATAAGTTGTAGTGTGTAGGACTAGAATGTAAGTTGTAGTGTGTAGGACTACTACATATGTTGTAGTGTGTAAGACTAGTACATAAGTTGAAGTGTGTAGGACTAGTACATAAGTTGTAGTTTGTAGGACTAGGACATAAGTTGTAGTGTGTAGTGCTAGTATATACGTTGTAGTGTATAGGATTAGTATGTAAGTTGTAGTGTGTAGTGCTAGTATATAGGCTGTAGTGTATAGTACTAGAACATAAGTTGTAGGGTGTAGGACTAGTACATAAGTTGTAGTGTGTAGTGCTAGTATATACGGTGTAGTGTGTAGGACTAGTATGTAGGTTGTAGTGTGTAGGACTAGTATGTAAGTTGTAGTGTGCAGAACTAGTACATCAGTAATAGTGTATAAGTCTAGTACATAAGTTGTAGTGTGTAGGGCTAATACAAATGTTGTAGTGTTTTGGAATAGTACATCAGTAATAGTGTATAAGACTAGTACATAAGTTGTAGTGTGTAGGGCTAGTACAAATGTTGTAGTGTTTAGGAATAGTACATAAGTTGTAGTGTGTACTACTAGTACATAAATTGTAGGGTGCAGGGTTAGTACATAAGTTGTAGTGTGTAGTGCTAGTATATACGTTGTAGAGTGTAGGACTAGTATGTAAGTTGTAGTGTGTAGGACTAGTATATAAGTTGTAGTGGGTAGGACTAGTATGTACGTTGTAGTGTGTAGGACTAGTAGATAAGTTGAAGTGTGTAGTGCTAGTATATACGTTGTAGTGTGTAGGACTAGTATGTAAGTTGTAGTGTGTAGGATTAGTTTGTAAGTTGTAGTGTGTAGGTCTAGTATGTAAGTTGTAGTGTGTAGGACTAGTACATACGTTATAGTGTGTAGGAGTAGTACATCCGTTGTAGTGTGAAGGACTAGTACATAAGTTGTAGTGTGTAGGACTAGTATGTAAGTTGTAGTGTGTACGACTACTATATAAATTGTAGTGTGTAGGACTAGTATGTAAGTTGTAGTGTGTAGGACTAGTATATACGTTGTAGTGCGTAGGGCTACTACATAAGTTGTAGTGTGTAGGATTAGTACATAAGTTGTTGTGTGTAGGACTAGTATGTAAGTTGTAGTGTGTAGGACTAGTATATACGTTGTAGTGCGTAGGGCTAGTATATAAGTTGTAGTGTGTAGGACTAGTATATAAGTTGTAGCGTGTAGGACTAGTATGTAAGTTGTAGTGTGTAGGACTAATATATGTTGTAGTGTGTAAGTTTAGTACATAAGTTGTAGTGTGTAGGACTAGTACATAAGTTGTAGTGTGTAGGACTAGTACATAAGTTGTTGTGTGTAGGACTAGTACATAAGTTGCAGTGTGTAGGACTAGTACATAAGTTTTAGTGTGTAGGACTAGTACATAAGTTGTAGTGTGTAGGACTAGTATGTAAGTTGTAGTGTGTAGGACTACTACATATGTTGTAGTGTGTAAGACTAGTACATAAGTTGTAGTGTGTAGGACTAGTACATAAGTTGTAGTGTGTAGGACTAGTACATATGTTGTAGTGTGTAGGACTAGTACATCAGTAATAGTGTGTAAGACTAGTACATAAGTTGTAGTGTGTAGGACTAGTACATAAGTTGTAGTGTTTAGGACTAGTACATAAGTTGTAGTGTGTACTACTAGTACATAAATTGTAGGGTGCAGGGTTAGTACATAAGTTGTAGTGTGTAGTGCTAGTATATACGTTGTAGAGTGTAGGACTAGTATGTAAGTTGTAGTGTGTAGGACTAGTATATAAGTTGTAGTGGGTAGGACTAGTATGTACGTTGTAGTGTGTAGGACTAGTAGATAAGTTGAAGTGTGTAGTGCTAGTATATACGTTGTAGTGTGTAGGACTAGTATGTAAGTTGTAGTGTGTAGGATTAGTTTGTAAGTTGTAGTGTGTAGGTCTAGTATGTAAGTTGTAGTGTGTAGGACTAGTACATACGTTATAGTGTGTAGGAGTAGTACATACGTTGTAGTGTGAAGGACTAGTACATAAGTTGTAGTGTGTAGGACTAGTATGTAAGTTGTAGTGTGTACGACTACTATATAAATTGTAGTGTGTAGGACTAGTATGTAAGTTGTAGTGTGTAGGACTAGTATATACGTTGTAGTGCGTAGGGCTACTACATAAGTTGTAGTGTGTAGGATTAGTACATAAGTTGTTGTGTGTAGGACTAGTATGTAAGTTGTAGTGTGTAGGACTAGTATATACGTTGTAGTGCGTAGGGCTAGTATATAAGTTGTAGTGTGTAGGACTAGTATATAAGTTGTAGCGTGTAGGACTAGTATGTAAGTTGTAGTGTGTAGGACTACTATATGTTGTAGTGTGTAAGTTTAGTACATAAGTTGTAGTGTGTAGGACTAGTACATAAGTTGTAGTGTGTAGGACTAGTACATAAGTTGTTGTGTGTAGGACTAGTACATAAGTTGCAGTGTGTAGGACTAGTACATAAGTTTTAGTGTGTAGGACTAGTACATAAGTTGTAGTGTGTAGGACTAGTATGTAAGTTGTAGTGTGTAGGACTACTACATATGTTGTAGTGTGTAAGACTAGTACATAAGTTGTAGTGTGTAGGACTAGTACATAAGTTGTAGTGTGTAGGACTAGTACATATGTTGTAGTGTGTAGGACTAGTACATCAGTAATAGTGTGTAAGACTAGTACATAAGTTGTAGTGTGTAGGACTAGTACATAAGTTGTAGTGTTTAGGACTAGTACATAAGTTGTAGTGTGTACTACTAGTACATAAATTGTGGTGTGTAGGGTTAGTACATAAGTTGTAGTGTGTAATGCTAGTATATACGTTGTAGTGTGTAGGACTAGTTTATAATTTGTAGTGGTTAGGACTAGTATGTAAGTTGTAGTATGTAGGACTAGTACATAGGTTGTAGTGTGTAGTGCTAGTATATACGTTGTAGTGTGTAGGACTAGTATGTAAGTTGTAGTGTGTAGGTCTAGTATTTAAGTTGTAGTTTGTAGGACTAGTACATAAGTTATAGTGTGTAGGAGTAGTACATACGTTGTAGTGTGTAGGAGTAGTACATAGGTTGTAGTGTGTAGGACTAGCATGTAATTTGTAGTGTGTAGGACTACTATATAAATTGTACTTGTAGGACTAGTATGTAAGTTGTAGTGTGTAGGACTAGTATATACGTTGTAGTGTGTGGGACTAGTACATAAGTTGTAGGGTGTAGGACTAGTACATAATTTGTAGTGTGTAGGACTAGTACATAAGTTGTAGTGTGTAGGACTAGTATATACGTTGTAGTGTGTAGGACTAGTACATAGTTTTTAGTGTGTAGGACTAGTATATGAGTAGAAGTGTGTAGTGCTAGTATGTAAGTTAAAGTGTGTAGGACAAGTACATAAGTTGTAGTGTGTAGGACTAGTACATAGGTTTTAGTGTGTAGAACTAGTACATAAGTTGTAGTGTGTAGGACTAGTATATAGGTTGTAGCGTGTAGGACTAGTATGTAAGTTGTAGTGTGTAGGACTAATATATACATTGTAGTGTGTAGGACTAGTATATAAGTTTTGGTGTGTAGTACTAGTATGTAAGTTGTAGTGTGTAGGACTAGTACATAAGTTGTTGTGGGTAGGACTAGTATGTAGGTTGTAGTGTGTAGGACTAGTATATAAGTTGTAGTGTGTAGGACTAATATGTAAGTTGTAGTGTGTAGGACGAGTACATAAGTTGTAGTGTGTAGGACTAGTGCATAGGTTTTAGTGTGTAGGACTACTATATAGGTTGTAGTGTGAAGGACTAGTAAGTAGGATGTAGTGTGTAGGTCTAGTCCATAAGTTGTACTGTGTAGGACTAGTACAAATGTTGTAGTGTGTAGGACTAGTATACAAGTTGTAGTGTGTAGGACTAGTATAAATGATGTAGTGTGTAGGACCAGTATATAGGTTGTAGTGCGTAGGACTAGTATATAAGATGTAATGTGTAGGACTAGTATATACATTGTAGTGTGTAGGACTATTATGTAAATCGTAGTGTGTCGGTCTAGTACTTAAGTTGTAGTGTGTAGGACTAGTACATATCTTGTAGTGTGTATGACTAGTATAAAGGTTGTAGTGTGTAGGACTAGTATGTAAGTTGTAATGTGTAGGACTAGTATATACATTGTAGTGTGTAGGACTACTATATAAGTTGTAGTATGTAGGACTAGTACATAGGTTGTAGTGTGTAGTGCTAGTAAATACTTTTTAGTGGGTAGGGCTACTATATAAGTTGTAGTATGTAGTGCTAGTATATACGTTGTAGTGTAGGACTAGTATGTAAGTTGTAGTGTGTAGGAATAGTATATACGTTGTAGTGTGTAGGACTAGTACATAAGTTGTAGTGTGTAGGACTAGTACATACGTTTTAGTGTGTAGGACTAGTACATAAGTTGTAGTGTGTAGGATTAATACATAAGTTGTAGTGTGTAGGACTAGTACATAAGTTGTAGTGTGTAGGACTAGTACATAAGTTGTAATGTGTAGGACTAGTACATACGTTGTAGTGTGTAGGACTAGTACATAAGTTGTAGTGTGTAGCACCAGTACATAAGTTGTAGTGTGTAGGACTAGTACATACGTTTTAGTGTGTAGGACTAGTACAAAGGTTGTAGTGTATATGACTAGTACATACTGTAAGTTGTAGTGTGTAGGACTAGTACATAGGTTGTAGTGTGTAGGACGAGTACATACGTTGTAGTGTGTAAGACTAGCACATATGTTGTAGTGTGTAGGACTAGTACAGAAGTTGTAGTGTGTAGTGATAGTATATAAGCTGTAGTGTGTAGGACTACTACATAGGTTGTAGTGTGTAGGACTAGTACATAAGTTGTAGTATGTAGGGCTAGTACATAAATTGTAGGGTGTAGGACTAGTTTATAAGTAGTAGTGTGTAGGACTAGTATGTAAGTTGTAGTGAGTCGGACGAGTACAAAAAGTTGTAGTGTGTTGGACTAGTACATAAGTTTTAGTTTGTAGGACTAGTATATAGGTTGTAGTGTGTAGGACTAGTACATAAGTTGTAGTGTGTAGTACTAGTATACAGGTTGTAGTGTGTAGGACTAGTATATACGTTGTAGTGTGTAGGACTGGTATATAGGTTTTATTGTGTAGTGCTAGTATGTAAATTGTAGTGTGTAGTGCTAGTACATAAGATGTAGTGTGTTGGACTACTATATAAGTTGTAGTGTGTAGGACTAGTACATAAGTTGTAGTGTGTAGTGCTAGTGTTTAGGACTACTATATAAGTTGTAGTGTGTAGGACTAGTACATAAGTTGTAGTGTGTAGGAATAGTACAGAGGTTGTTGTGTCTAGGACTAGTACATAAGTTGTAGTGTGTAGGACTAGTACATAAGTTGTAGTGTGTAGTGCTAGTATATACGTAGTAGTGTGTAGGACTAGTATGTAAATTGTAGTGTGTAGGACTAGTACATAGGTTGTACTGTGAAGGACTAGTACATACGTTGTAGTATGTAGGACTAGTACATAAGTTCTAGTGTGTAGGACTAGTACATAAGTTGTAGTGTGTAGGACTAGTACATAGGTTGTAGTGTGTAGTGCTAGTATATACGTTGTAGTGTGTAGAACTAGTATGTAAGTTGTAGTGTGTAGGATTAGTATGTTAGTTGTAGTGTGTACGACTAGTATGTAAGTTGTAGTGTGTAGTTCTAGTACATAAGTTATAGTGTGTAGGAGTAGTACATACGTTGTAGTGTGTAGGACTAGTACATACGTTGTAGTGTGTAGGACTCGTATGTAAGTTGTAGTGAGAAGGACTAGTATGTAAGTTGTAGTGTGTAGGATTAGTATATACGTTGTAGTGTGAAGGACTAGTGCATAAGTTGTGGTGTGTAGGACTAGTACATAAGTTGTAGTGTGTAGTTATAGTATATACGTTGTAGTGTGTAGGACTAGTATGTAAGCTGTAGTGTGTAGGACTAGTATATAAGTTGTAGTGTGTAGGAGTAGTATGTAAATTGTAGTGTGTAAGACTAGTACATAAGTTGTAGTGTGTAGTGCTAGTATATACGTTGTAGTGTGTAGGACTAGTATGCAAGTTCTAGTGTGTAGGATTAGTATGTAAGTTGTAGTGTGTAGGACTAGTATGTAAGTTGTAGTGTGTAGGACTAGTATGTAAGTTGTAGTGTGTAGGACTAGTACATAAGTTATAGTGTGTAGCAGTAGTACATACGTTGTAGAGTGTAGGACTAGTACATAGGTTGTCGTGTGTAGGACTAGTATGTAAGTTGTAGTGTGAAGGACTAGTATATACGTTGTAGTGTGTAGGACTAGTACATAAGTTGTAGTGTGTAGGACCAGTACATAAGTTGTAGTGTGTAGGACTATTATGTAAGTTGTAGTGTGTAGGACTAGTACATAAGTTGTAGTGTGTAGGACTAGTATGTAAGTTGTAGTGTGTAGGACTAGTATATATATGTTGTTGTGTGTAGGACTAGTACATAGGTTGTAGTGAGTAGGACTAGTACTTACGTTGTAGTGTGTAGGACTATTATGTAAGTTGTCGTGTGTAGGATTAGTATATACGTTGTAGTGTGTAGGACTAGTACATAAGTTGTAGTGTGTAGGACTAGTACATAAGTTGTAGTATGTAGGACTAGTATATAAATTGTAGTGTGTAGGACTAGTATTTAAGTTGTAGTGTGTAGGACTAGTACATAGGTTGTAGTGTGTAGCACTAGTATGTAAGTTGTAGTGTGTAGGACTAGTACATAGGTTGTAGTCTGTAGCACTAGTTTGTAAGTTGTAGTGTGTAGGACTAGTACATAAGTTATAGTGTGTAGGACTATTACATAAGTTGTAGTATGTAGGACTAGTACATAAATTGTAGTGTGTAGGACTAGTACATAGGTTTTAGTGTGTAGGACTACTATATAGGGTGTAGTGTGTAGGACTAGTATGTAAAATGTAGTGTGTAAGACTAGTTCATAAGTTGTAGTGTGTAGGACTAGTATACAAGTTGTAGTGTGTAGGACTAGTATATACGTTGTAGTGTGAAGGTCTAGTGCATAAGTTGTGGTGTGTAGGACTATACATAAGTTGTAGTGTGTAGGACTAGTACATAAGTTGTAGTGTGTAGTTCTAGTATATACGTTGTAGTGTGTAGGACTAGTATGTAAGTTGTAGTGTGTAGGACTAGTATATACGTTGTAGTGTGTAGGACTAGTATGTAAGTTATAGTGTGTAGGATTGCTATGTAAGTTGTAGTGTGTAGGACTAGTATGTAAGTTGTAATGTGTAGGACTAGTATGTAAGTTGTAGTGTGTAGGACTAGTACATAAGTTATAGTGTGTAGGAGTAGTACATACGTTGTGGTGTGTAGGACTAGTACATAGGTTGTCGTGTGTAGGACTAGTATGTAAGTTGTAGTGTGTAGGACTAGTACATAAGTTGTAGTGTGTAGTGCTAGTATGTAAGTTGTAGTGTGTTGTGCTAGTATGTAAGTAGTGGTGTGTAGGACTAGTATATAGGTTTTAGTGTGTAGAACTAGTAAATAAGTTGTAGTGTGTAGGACTAGTATATAGGTTGTAGTGTGTAGGACTAGTATGTAAGTTGTAGTGTGTAGGACTAGTATATACATTGTAGTGTGTAGGACTAGTATATAAGTTTTGGTGTGTAGTACTAGTATGTAAGTTGTAGTGTGTAGGATTAGTATGTACGTTGTAGTGTGTAGGATTAGTATGTAAGTTGTAGTGTGTAGGACTAGTACATAAGTTGTAGTGGGTAGGACTAGTATGTAAGTTGTAGTGTGTAGGACTAGTATATAAGTTGTAGTGTGTAGGACTAATATGTAAGTTGTAGTGTGTAGGACGAGTACATAAGGTGTAGTGTGTAGGACTAGTGTATAGCTTTTAGTGTGTAGGACTACTATATAGGTTGTAGTGTGTAGGACTAGTATGTAAGATGTAGTGTGTAGGGCTAGTCCATAAGTTGTACTGTGTAGGACTAGTACAAATGTTGTAGTGTGTAGGACTAGTATACAAGTTGTAGTGAGTAGGACTAGTATATAAGATGTAGTGTGTAGGACAAGTATATAGGTTGTAGTGCGTAGGACTAGTATATAAGTTGAAGTGTGTAGAGCTAGTATGTAAGTTGTAGTGTGTATTACTAGTACATAGGTTTTAGTGTGTAGAACTAGTACATAAGTTGTAGTGTGTAGGACTAGTATATAAGTTGTAGTGTGTAGGACTAGTATGTAAATCGTAGTGTGTAGGACTAGTACTTAAGTTGTAGTGTGTAGGACTAGTACATATCTTGTAGTGTGTAGGACTAGTATATAAGTTGTAGTGTGTAGGACTAGTATGTAAGTTGTAATGTGTAGGACTAGTATATACATTGTAGTGTGTAGGACTACTATATAAGTTGTAGTATGTAGGACTAGTACATAGGTTGTAGTGAGTAGTGCTAGTAAATACTTAGTAGTGGGTAGGACTACTATATAAGTTGTAGTGTGTAGGACTAGTACATAAGTTGTAGTGTGTAGGACTAACATATAAGTTTTAGTATGTGGTGCTAGTATATACGTTGTAGTGTAGGACTAGTATGTCAGTTGTAGTGTGTAGGAATAGTATATGCGTTGTAGTGTGTAGGACTAGTACATAGGTTGTAGTGTGTAGGACTAGTACATAAGTTTTAGTGTGTAGGACTAGTACATAAGTTGTAGTGTGTAGGACTAGTACATAAGTTGTAGTGTGTAGGACTACTACATAAGTTGTAGTGTGTAGGCTAGTACATACGTTGTAGTGTGTAGGACTAGTACATAGGTTGTAGTGTGTAGGACTAGTACATATGTTGTAGTGTGTAGGACTAGTACAAAGGTTGTAGTGTGTAGGACTAGTACATACTGAAAGTTGTAGTGTGTAGGACTAGTACATAGGTTGAAGTGTGTAGGACTAGTACATACGTTGTAGTGTGTAGGACTAGTACATAAGTTGTAGTGTGTAGGACTAGTAGAAAGGTTGTAGTGTGTAGGACTAGTACATACTGTAAGTTGTAGTGTGTAGGACTAGTACATAAGTTGTAGTGTGTAGTTATAGTATATACGCTGTAGTGTGTAGGGCTAGTATGTAAGTTGTAGTGTGTAGGACTAGTATATAAGTTGTAGTGTGTAGGAGTAGTATGTAAATTGTAGTGTGTAAGACTAGTACATAGGTTGTAGTGTGTAGTGCTAGTATATACGTTGTAGTATGTAGGACTAGTATGTAAGTTGTAGTGTGTAGGATTAGTATGTAAGTTGTAGTGTGTAGGACTAGTATGTAAGTTGTAGTGTGTAGGACTAGTATGTAAGTTGTAGTGTGTAGTAATAGTACATAAGTTATAGTGTGTAGGAGTAGTACATACGTTGTAGTGTGTAGGACTAGTACATAACTTGTCGTGTATAGGACTAGTATGTAAGTTGTAGTTTGTAGTGTGTAGGATTAGTACATATGTTGTAGTGAGTAGTACTAGTATGTAAGTTGTAGTGTGTAGGACTAGTATATACGTTGTAGTGTGTAGGACTAGTACATAAGTTGTAGTGTGTAGGACCAGTACATAAGTTGTAGTGTGTAGGACTAGTACATAAGTTGTAGTGTGTAGGACTTGTACATACGTTGTGGTGTGTAGTGCTAGTATATACGTTGTAGTGTGTAGGACTAGTATGTAAGTTGTAGTGTGTAGGACTAGTATGTAAGTTTTAGTGTGTAGGACTAGAATATACGTTGTAGTGTATAGGACTAGTACATAAGTTGTAGTTTGTAGGACTAGTTCATAAGTTGTAGTGTGTAGGACTAGTAAATAAGTTGTAGTGTGTAGGAATAGTATATAAGTTGTAGTGTGTAGGACTAGTATGTAAGTTGTAGTGTGTAGGACTAGTATATACGTTGTAGTGTGTAGGACTAGTATATAAGTTTCAGCGTGCAGGACTAGTATATAAGTTGTGGTGTGTAGGACTAGTACATAAGTTGTAGTGTGTAGGACTACTAAATATGTTGTAGTGTGTATTTTAGTACATAAGTTGTAGTGTGTAGGACTAGTACATACGTTGCAGTGTGTGGGACTAGTACATAAGTTGTTGTGTGAAGGCTAGTACATAAGTTGAAGTGTGTAGGACTAGTACATACGTTTTAGTGTGTAGGACTAGTACATACGTTGTAGTGCGTAAGACTAGTATGTAAGCTGTAGTGTGTAGGAATACTACATATGTTGTAGTGTGTATGACTAGTACATAAGTTGTAGTGTGTAAGACTAGTACATAAGTTGTAGTGTGTCGGACTAGTACATAAGTTGTAGTGTGTAGTGCTAGTATATACGTTGTAGTGTATAGGACTAGTATGAAAGTTGTAGTGTGTAGTGCTAGTATATAAGCTGTAGTGTGTAGTACTAGAACATAAGTTGTAGTGTGTAGGACTGGTACATAAGTTGTAGTGTGTAGTGCTAGTATATACGGTGTAGTGTGTAGGACTAGTTTGTAGGTTGTAGTGTGTAGGACTAGTATGTAAGTTGTAGTGTGTAGAACTAGTATGTAAGTTGTAGAGTGTTGGACTAGTATGTAAGTTGTAGTGTGTAGGACTAGTATGTAAGATGTAGTGTGTAGGACTAATACGTAAGTTGTAGTGTGTATTACTAGTACATAAGTTGCAGTGCGTAGGACTAGTATGTAAGGTGCAGTGTGTAGGAATAGTATGTGAGGTGTAGTGTGTAGGACTAGTATATACGTAGTAGTGTGTAGGACTAGTACATACGTTGTAGAGTGTAGGACTAGTACATAAGTTGTAGTGTGTAGGACTAGTACAAATGTTGTAGTGTGTAGGACTAGTACATACGTTGTAGTGCGTAGTGCTAGTATATACGTTGCAGTGTGTAGGACTAGTATGTAAGTTGTATTGTGTAGGACTAGTATATAGGTTGTAGTGTGTAGGACTAGTACATAAGTTGTAGTGTGTAGGACTAGTACATAAGTTGTGGTGTGTAGTGCTAGTATATACGTAGTAGTGTGTAGGACTAGTATGTAAGTTGTAGTGTGTAGGACTAGTATGTAAGTTTTAGTGTGTAGGACTAGAATATACGTTGTAGTGTGTAGGACTAGTACAAAAGTTGTAGTGTGTAGGATTAGTTCATAAGTTGTAGTGTGTAGGACTAGTACATAAGTTGTAGTGTGTAGGACTAGTACATACGTTTTAGTGTGTAGGACTAGTACATAAGTTGTAGTGTGTAGGACTAGAATGTAAGTTGTAGTGTGTAGGACTACTACATATGTTGTAGTGTGTAAGACTAGTACATAAGTTGAAGTGTGTAGGACTAGTACATAAGTTGTAGTTTGTAGGACTAGGACATAAGTTGTAGTGTGTAGTGCTAGTATATACGTTGTAGTGTATAGGATTAGTATGTAAGTTGTAGTGTGTAGTGCTAGTATATAGGCTGTAGTGTATAGTACTAGAACATAAGTTGTAGGGTGTAGGACTAGTACATAAGTTGTAGTGTGTAGTGCTAGTATATACGGTGTAGTGTGTAGGACTAGTATGTAGGTTGTAGTGTGTAGGACTAGTATGTAAGTTGTAGTGTGCAGAACTAGTACATCAGTAATAGTGTATAAGTCTAGTACATAAGTTGTAGTGTGTAGGGCTAGTACAAATGTTGTAGTGTTTATAAATAGTACATCAGTAATAGTGTATAAGACTAGTACATAAGTTGTAGTGTGTAGGGCTAGTACAAATGTTGTAGTGTTTAGGAATAGTACATAAGTTGTAGTGTGTACTACTAGTACATAAATTGTAGGGTGCAGGGTTAGTACATAAGTTGTAGTGTGTAGTGCTAGTATATACGTTGTAGAGTGTAGGACTAGTATGTAAGTTGTAGTGTGTAGGACTAGTATATAAGTTGTAGTGGGTAGGACTAGTATGTACGTTGTAGTGTGTAGGACTAGTAGATAAGTTGAAGTGTGTAGTGCTAGTATATACGTTGTAGTGTGTAGGACTAGTATGTAAGTTGTAGTGTGTAGGATTAGTTTGTAAGTTGTAGTGTGTAGGTCTAGTATGTAAGTTGTAGTGTGTAGGACTAGTACATACGTTATAGTGTGTAGGAGTAGTACATACGTTGTAGTGTGAAGGACTAGTACATAAGTTGTAGTGTGTAGGACTAGTATGTAAGTTGTAGTGTGTACGACTACTATATAAATTGTAGTGTGTAGGACTAGTATGTAAGTTGTAGTGTGTAGGACTAGTATAAACGTTGTAGTGCGTAGGGCTACTACATAAGTTGTAGTGTGTAGGATTAGTACATAAGTTGTTGTGTGTAGGACTAGTATGTAAGTTGTAGTGTGTAGGACTAGTATATACGTTGTAGTGCGTAGGGCTAGTATATAAGTTGTAGTGTGTAGGACTAGTATATAAGTTGTAGCGTGTAGGACTAGTATGTAAGTTGTAGTGTGTAGGACTACTATATGTTGTAGTGTGTAAGTTTAGTACATAAGTTGTAGTGTGTAGGACTAGTACATAAGTTGTAGTGTGTAGGACTAGTACATAAGTTGTTGTGTGTAGGACTAGTACATAAGTTGCAGTGTGTAGGACTAGTACATAAGTTTTAGTGTGTAGGACTAGTACATAAGTTGTAGTGTGTAGGACTAGTATGTAAGTTGTAGTGTGTAGGACTACTACATATGTTGTAGTGTGTAAGACTAGTACATAAGTTGTAGTGTGTAGGACTAGTACATAAGTTGTAATGTGTAGGACTAGTACATATGTTGTAGTGTGTAGGACTAGTACATCAGTAATAGTGTGTAAGACTAGTACATAAGTTGTAGTGTGTAGGACTAGTACATAAGTTGTAGTGTTTAGGACTAGTACATAAGTTGTAGTGTGTACTACTAGTACATAAATTGTGGTGTGTAGGGTTAGTACATAAGTTGTAGTGTGTAATGCTAGTATATACGTTGTAGTGTGTAGGACTAGTTTATAATTTGTAGTGGTTAGGACTAGTATGTAAGTTGTAGTATGTAGGACTAGTACATAGGTTGTAGTGTGTAGTGCTAGTATATACGTTGTAGTGTGTAGGACTAGTATGTAAGTTGTAGTGTGTAGGTCTAGTATTTAAGTTGTAGTTTGTAGGACTAGTACATAAGTTATAGTGTGTAGGAGTAGTACATACGTTGTAGTGTGTAGGAGTAGTACATAGGTTGTAGTGTGTAGGACTAGCATGTAATTTGTAGTGTGTAGGACTACTATATAAATTGTACTTGTAGGACTAGTATGTAAGTTGTAGTGTGTAGGACTAGTATATACGTTGTAGTGTGTGGGACTAGTACATAAGTTGTAGGGTGTAGGACTAGTACATAATTTGTAGTGTGTAGGACTAGTACATAAGTTGTAGTGTGTAGGACTAGTATATACGTTGTAATGTGTAGGACTAGTACATAGTTTTTAGTGTGTAGGACTAGTATATGAGTAGAAGTGTGTAGTGCTAGTATGTAAGTTAAAGTGTGTAGGACAAGTACATAAGTTGTAGTGTGTAGGACTAGTACATAGGTTTTAGTGTGTAGAACTAGTACATAAGTTGTAGTGTGTAGGACTAGTATATAGGTTGTAGCGTGTAGGACTAGTATGTAAGTTGTAGTGTGTAGGACTAATATATACATTGTAGTGTGTAGGACTAGTATATAAGTTTTGGTGTGTAGTACTAGTATGTAAGTTGTAGTGTGTAGGACTAGTACATAAGTTGTTGTGGGTAGGACTAGTATGTAGGTTGTAGTGTGTAGGACTAGTATATAAGTTGTAGTGTGTAGGACTAATATGTAAGTTGTAGTGTGTAGGACGAGTACATAAGTTGTAGTGTGTAGGACTAGTGCATAGGTTTTAGTGTGTAGGACTACTATATAGGTTGTAGTGTGAAGGACTAGTAAGTAGGATGTAGTGTGTAGGTCTAGTCCATAAGTTGTACTGTGTAGGACTAGTACAAATGTTGTAGTGTGTAGGACTAGTATACAAGTTGTAGTGTGTAGGACTAGTATAAATGATGTAGTGTGTAGGACCAGTATATAGGTTGTAGTGCGTAGGACTAGTATATAAGATGTAATGTGTAGGACTAGTATATACATTGTAGTGTGTAGGACTATTATGTAAATCGTAGTGTGTCGGTCTAGTACTTAAGTTGTAGTGTGTAGGACTAGTACATATCTTGTAGTGTGTATGACTAGTATAAAGGTTGTAGTGTGTAGGACTAGTATGTAAGTTGTAATGTGTAGGACTAGTATATACATTGTAGTGTGTAGGACTACTATATAAGTTGTAGTATGTAGGACTAGTACATAGGTTGTAGTGTGTAGTGCTAGTAAATACTTTTTAGTGGGTAGGGCTACTATATAAGTTGTAGTATGTAGTGCTAGTATATACGTTGTAGTGTAGGACTAGTATGTAAGTTGTAGTGTGTAGGAATAGTATATACGTTGTAGTGTGTAGGACTAGTACATAAGTTGTAGTGTGTAGGACTAGTACATACGTTTTAGTGTGTAGGACTAGTACATAAGTTGTAGTGTGTAGGATTAATACATAAGTTGTAGTGTGTAGGACTAGTACATAAGTTGTAGTGTGTAGGACTAGTACATAAGTTGTAATGTGTAGGACTAGTACATACGTTGTAGTGTGTAGGACTAGTACATAAGTTGTAGTGTGTAGCACCAGTACATAAGTTGTAGTGTGTAGGACTAGTACATACGTTTTAGTGTGTAGGACTAGTACAAAGGTTGTAGTGTATATGACTAGTACATACTGTAAGTTGTAGTGTGTAGGACTAGTACATAGGTTGTAGTGTGTAGGACGAGTACATACGTTGTAGTGTGTAAGACTAGCACATATGTTGTAGTGTGTAGGACTAGTACAGAAGTTGTAGTGTGTAGTGCTAGTATATAAGCTGTAGTGTGTAGGACTACTACATAGGTTGTAGTGTGTAGGACTAGTACATAAGTTGTAGTATGTAGGACTAGTACATAAATTGTAGGGTGTAGGACTAGTTTATAAGTAGTAGTGTGTAGGACTAGTATGTAAGTTGTAGTGAGTCGGACGAGTACAAAAAGTTGTAGTGTGTTGGACTAGTACATAAGTTTTAGTTTGTAGGACTAGTATATAGGTTGTAGTGTGTAGGACTAGTACATAAGTTGTAGTGTGTAGTACTAGTATACAGGTTGTAGTGTGTAGGACTAGTATATACGTTGTAGTGTGTAGGACTGGTATATAGGTTTTATTGTGTAGTGCTAGTATGTAAATTGTAGTGTGTAGTGCTAGTACATAAGATGTAGTGTGTTGGACTACTATATAAGTTGTAGTGTGTAGGACTAGTACATAAGTTGTAGTGTGTAGTGCTAGTGTTTAGGACTACTATATAAGTTGTAGTGTGTAGGACTAGTACATAAGTTGTAGTGTGTAGGAATAGTACAGAGGTTGTTGTGTCTAGGACTAGTACATAAGTTGTAGTGTGTAGGACTAGTACATAAGTTGTAGTGTGTAGTGCTAGTATATACGTAGTAGTGTGTAGGACTAGTATGTAAATTGTAGTGTGTAGGACTAGTACATAGGTTGTACTGTGAAGGACTAGTACATACGTTGTAGTATGTAGGACTAGTACATAAGTTCTAGTGTGTAGGACTAGTACATAAGTTGTAGTGTGTAGGACTAGTACATAGGTTGTAGTGTGTAGTGCTAGTATATACGTTGTAGTGTGTAGAACTAGTATGTAAGTTGTAGTGTGTAGGATTAGTATGTTAGTTGTAGTGTGTACGACTAGTATGTAAGTTGTAGTGTGTAGTTCTAGTACATAAGTTATAGTGTGTAGGAGTAGTACATACGTTGTAGTGTGTAGGACTAGTACATACGTTGTAGTGTGTAGGACTCGTATGTAAGTTGTAGTGAGAAGGACTAGTATGTAAGTTGTAGTGTGTAGGATTAGTATATACGTTGTAGTGTGAAGGACTAGTGCATAAGTTGTGGTGTGTAGGACAGTACATACGTTGTAGTGTGTAGGACTAGTACATAAGTTGTAGTGTGTAGTTATAGTATATACGTTGTAGTGTGTAGGACTAGTATGTAAGCTGTAGTGTGTAGGACTAGTATATAAGTTGTAGTGTGTAGGAGTAGTATGTAAATTGTAGTGTGTAAGACTAGTACATAAGTTGTAGTGTGTAGTGCTAGTATATACGTTGTAGTGTGTAGGACTAGTATGCAAGTTCTAGTGTGTAGGATTAGTATGTAAGTTGTAGTGTGTAGGACTAGTATGTAAGTTGTAGTGTGTAGGACTAGTATGTAAGTTGTAGTGTGTAGGACTAGTACATAAGTTATAGTGTGTAGCAGTAGTACATACGTTGTAGAGTGTAGGACTAGTACATAGGTTGTCGTGTGTAGGACTAGTATGTAAGTTGTAGTGTGAAGGACTAGTACATAAGTTGTAGTGAGTAGGACTAGTATGTAAGTTGTAGTGTGTAGGACTAGTATATACGTTGTAGTGTGTAGGACTAGTACATAAGTTGTAGTGTGTAGGACCAGTACATAAGTTGTAGTGTGTAGGACTATTATGTAAGTTGTAGTGTGTAGGACTAGTACATAAGTTGTAGTGTGTAGGACTAGTATGTAAGTTGTAGTGTGTAGGACTAGTATATATATGTTGTTGTGTGTAGGACTAGTACATAGGTTGTAGTGAGTAGGACTAGTACTTACGTTGTAGTGTGTAGGACTATTATGTAAGTTGTCGTGTGTAGGATTAGTATATACGTTGTAGTGTGTAGGACTAGTACATAAGTTGTAGTGTGTAGGACTAGTACATAAGTTGTAGTATGTAGGACTAGTATATAAATTGTAGTGTGTAGGACTAGTATTTAAGTTGTAGTGTGTAGGACTAGTACATAGGTTGTAGTGTGTAGCACTAGTATGTAAGTTGTAGTGTGTAGGACTAGTACATAGGTTGTAGTCTGTAGCACTAGTTTGTAAGTTGTAGTGTGTAGGACTAGTACATAAGTTATAGTGTGTAGGACTATTACATAAGTTGTAGTATGTAGGACTAGTACATAAATTGTAGTGTGTAGGACTAGTACATAGGTTTTAGTGTGTAGGACTACTATATAGGGTGTAGTGTGTAGGACTAGTATGTAAAATGTAGTGTGTAAGACTAGTTCATAAGTTGTAGTGTGTAGGACTAGTATACAAGTTGTAGTGTGTAGGACTAGTATATACGTTGTAGTGTGAAGGTCTAGTGCATAAGTTGTGGTGTGTAGGACTATACATAAGTTGTAGTGTGTAGGACTAGTACATAAGTTGTAGTGTGTAGTTCTAGTATATACGTTGTAGTGTGTAGGACTAGTATGTAAGTTGTAGTGTGTAGGACTAGTATATACGTTGTAGTGTGTAGGACTAGTATGTAAGTTATAGTGTGTAGGATTGCTATGTAAGTTGTAGTGTGTAGGACTAGTATGTAAGTTGTAATGTGTAGGACTAGTATGTAAGTTGTAGTGTGTAGGACTAGTACATAAGTTATAGTGTGTAGGAGTAGTACATACGTTGTGGTGTGTAGGACTAGTACATAGGTTGTCGTGTGTAGGACTAGTATGTAAGTTGTAGTGTGTAGGACTAGTACATAAGTTGTAGTGTGTAGTGCTAGTATGTAAGTTGTAGTGTGTTGTGCTAGTATGTAAGTAGTGGTGTGTAGGACTAGTATATAGGTTTTAGTGTGTAGAACTAGTAAATAAGTTGTAGTGTGTAGGACTAGTATATAGGTTGTAGTGTGTAGGACTAGTATGTAAGTTGTAGTGTGTAGGACTAGTATATACATTGTAGTGTGTAGGACTAGTATATAAGTTTTGGTGTGTAGTACTAGTATGTAAGTTGTAGTGTGTAGGATTAGTATGTACGTTGTAGTGTGTAGGATTAGTATGTAAGTTGTAGTGTGTAGGACTAGTACATAAGTTGTAGTGGGTAGGACTAGTATGTAAGTTGTAGTGTGTAGGACTAGTATATAAGTTGTAGTGTGTAGGACTAATATGTAAGTTGTAGTGTGTAGGACGAGTACATAAGGTGTAGTGTGTAGGACTAGTGTATAGCTTTTAGTGTGTAGGACTACTATATAGGTTGTAGTGTGTAGGACTAGTATGTAAGATGTAGTGTGTAGGGCTAGTCCATAAGTTGTACTGTGTAGGACTAGTACAAATGTTGTAGTGTTTAGGACTAGTATACAAGTTGTAGTGAGTAGGACTAGTATATAAGATGTAGTGTGTAGGACAAGTATATAGGTTGTAGTGCGTAGGACTAGTATATAAGTTGAAGTGTGTAGAGCTAGTATGTAAGTTGTAGTGTGTATTACTAGTACATAGGTTTTAGTGTGTAGAACTAGTACATAAGTTGTAGTGTGTAGGACTAGTATATAAGTTGTAGTGTGTAGGACTAGTATGTAAATCGTAGTGTGTAGGACTAGTACTTAAGTTGTAGTGTGTAGGACTAGTACATATCTTGTAGTGTGTAGGACTAGTATATAAGTTGTAGTGTGTAGGACTAGTATGTAAGTTGTAATGTGTAGGACTAGTATATACATTGTAGTGTGTAGGACTACTATATAAGTTGTAGTATGTAGGACTAGTACATAGGTTGTAGTGAGTAGTGCTAGTAAATACTTAGTAGTGGGTAGGACTACTATATAAGTTGTAGTGTGTAGGACTAGTACATAAGTTGTAGTGTGTAGGACTAACATATAAGTTTTAGTATGTGGTGCTAGTATATACGTTGTAGTGTAGGACTAGTATGTCAGTTGTAGTGTGTAGGAATAGTATATGCGTTGTAGTGTGTAGGACTAGTACATAGGTTGTAGTGTGTAGGACTAGTACATAAGTTTTAGTGTGTAGGACTAGTACATAAGTTGTAGTGTGTAGGACTAGTACATAAGTTGTAGTGTGTAGGACTACTACATAAGTTGTAGTGTGTAGGCTAGTACATACGTTGTAGTGTGTAGGACTAGTACATAGGTTGTAGTGTGTAGGACTAGTACATATGTTGTAGTGTGTAGGACTAGTACAAAGGTTGTAGTGTGTAGGACTAGTACATACTGAAAGTTGTAGTGTGTAGGACTAGTACATAGGTTGAAGTGTGTAGGACTAGTACATACGTTGTAGTGTGTAGGACTAGTACATAAGTTGTAGTGTGTAGGACTAGTAGAAAGGTTGTAGTGTGTAGGACTAGTACATACTGTAAGTTGTAGTGTGTAGGACTAGTACATAAGTTGTAGTGTGTAGTTATAGTATATACGCTGTAGTGTGTAGGGCTAGTATGTAAGTTGTAGTGTGTAGGACTAGTATATAAGTTGTAGTGTGTAGGAGTAGTATGTAAATTGTAGTGTGTAAGACTAGTACATAGGTTGTAGTGTGTAGTGCTAGTATATACGTTGTAGTATGTAGGACTAGTATGTAAGTTGTAGTGTGTAGGATTAGTATGTAAGTTGTAGTGTGTAGGACTAGTATGTAAGTTGTAGTGTGTAGGACTAGTATGTAAGTTGTAGTGTGTAGGAATAGTACATAAGTTATAGTGTGTAGGAGTAGTACATACGTTGTAGTGTGTAGGACTAGTACATAACTTGTCGTGTATAGGACTAGTATGTAAGTTGTAGTTTGTAGTGTGTAGGATTAGTACATATGTTGTAGTGAGTAGTACTAGTATGTAAGTTGTAGTGTGTAGGACTAGTATATACGTTGTAGTGTGTAGGACTAGTACATAAGTTGTAGTGTGTAGGACCAGTACATAAGTTGTAGTGTGTAGGACTATTATTTGAGTTGTAGTGTGTAGGACTAGTACATAAGTTGTGGTATGTAGGACTAGTATGTAAGTTGTAGTGTGTAGGACTAGTATATACATTGTAGTGTGTAGGACTAGTATATAAGTTTTGGTGTGTAGTACTAGTATGTAAGTTGTAGTGTGTAGGACTAGTACATAAGTTGTAGTGTGTACGACTAGTACATAAGTTGTAGTGCGTAGGACTAGTACATAAGTTGTAATGTGTAGCACTAGTATGTAAGTTGTAGTGTGTAGGACTAGTACATAAGTTGTAGTGTGTAGGACTAGTATGTAAGTTGTAGTGTGTAGGACTAATATGTAAGTTGTAGTGTGTAGGACGAGTACATAAGTTGTAGTGTGTAGGACTAGTATGTAAATCGTAGAGTGTAGGACTAGTACTTAAGTTGTAGTGTGTAGGACTAGTACATATCTTGTAGTGTGTAGGACTAGTATATAAGTTGTAGTGTGTAGGACTAGTATGTAAGTTGTAATGTGTAGGACTAGTATATACATTGTAGTGTGTAGGACTACTATATAAGTTGTAGTATGTAGGACTAGTACATAGGTGTGTAGTGCTAGTAAATACTTTGTAGTGGGTAGGACTACTATATAAGTTGTAGTGTATAGGACTAGTATGTAAGTTGTAGTGTGTAGGACTAGTATATATATGTTGTTGTGTGTAGGACTAGTACATAGGTTCTAGTGAGTAGGACTAGTACATAAGTTGTAGTGTGTAGGACTAGTATGTAAGTTGTCGTGTGTAGGATTAGTATATACGTTGTAGTGTGTAGGACTAGTACATAAGTTGTAGTGTGTAGGACTAGTACATAAGTTGTAGTATGTAGGACTAGTATATAAATTGTAGTGTGTAGGACTAGTATTTAAGTTGTAGTGTGTAGGACTAGTACATAGGTTGAAATGTGTAGCACTAGTATGTAAGTTGTAGTGTGAAGGACTAGGACATAAGTTGTAGTGTGTAGGACTAGTACATAAGTTGTAGTATGTAGGACTAGTACATAAATTGTAGTGTGTAGGACTAGTATATAAGTTGTAATGTGTAGGACTAATATGTAAGTTGTAGTGTGTAGGACGAGTACATAAGTTGTAGTGTGTAGGGCTAGTACATAGGTTTTAGTGTGTAGGACTACTATATAGGATGTATTGTGTAGGACTATTATGTGAGATGTAGTGTGTAAGACTAGTTCAAAAGTTGTAGTGTATAGGACTAGTATACAAGTTGTAGTGTGTAGGACTAGTATATAGGTTGTAGAGTGTAGGACTAGTATATAGGTTGTAGTGTGTAGGACTAATATATAAGTTGTAGTGTGTAGTGCTAGTATGTAAGTAGTAGTGTGTAGGACTACTTTATAAGTTGTAGTGTGTAGGACTTGTACTTAAGTTGTCGTGTGTAGTGCTAGTATATACGTTGTAGTGTGTAGAACTAGTACATAAGTTATAGTGTGTACGACTAGTACATAAGTTGTAGTGCGTAGGACTAGTACATAGGTTGTAGTCTGTAGCACTAGTATGTAAGTTGTAGTGTGTAGGACTAGTACATAGGTTGTAGTATGTAGGACTAGTACATAAGTTGTCGTGTGTAGGACTAGTATGTAAGTTGTAGTTTGTAGTGTGTAGGACTAGTACATAAGTTGTAGTGAGTAGGACTAGTACATAAGTTGTAGTGTGTAGGACTATTATGTGAGTTGTAGTGTGTAGGACTAGTACATAAGTTGTAGTATGTAGGACTAGTATGTAAGTTGTAGTGTGTAGGACTAGTATATACATTGTAGTGTGTAGGCCTAGTATATAAGTTTTGGTGTGTAGTACTAGTATGTAAGTTGTAGTGTGTAGGACTAGTACATAAGTTGTAGTGTGTACGACTAGTACATAAGTTGTAGTGCGTAGGACTAGTACATAAGTTGTAATATGTAGCACAAGTATGTACGTTGTAGTGTGTAGGACTAGTACATAAGTTGTAGTGTGTAGGACTAGTATGTAAGTTGTAGTGTGTAGGATTAGTATGTACGTTGTAGTGTGTAGGATTAGTATGTAAATTGTAGTGTGTAGGACTAGTGCATAAGTTGTAGTGGGTAGGACTAGTATGTAAGTTGTAGTGTGTAGGACTAGTATATAAGTTGTAGTGTGTAGGACTAATATGTAAGTTGTAGTGTGTAGGACGAGTACATAAGTTGTAGTGTGTTGGACTAGTGCATAGGTTTTAGTGTGTAGGACTGCTATATAGGTTGTATTGTGTAGGACTAGTATGTAAGATGTAGTGTGTAGGGCTAGTCCATAAGTTGTACTGCGTAGGACTAGTACAAATGTTGTAGTGTGTAGGACTAGTATACAAGTTGTAGTGTGTAGGACTAGTATATAAGATGTAGTGTGTAGGACAAGTATATAGGTTGTAGTGCGTAGGACTAGTATATAAGATGAAGTGTGTAGTGCTAGTATGTAAGTTGTAGTGTGTATTACTAGTACATAAGTTTTAGTGTGTAGAACTAGTACATAAGTTGTAGTGTGTAGGACTAGTATATAAGTTGAAGTGTGTAGGACTAGTATGTAAATCGTAGAGTGTAGGACTAGTACTTAAGTTGTAGTGTGTAGGACTAGTACATATCATGTAGTGTGTAGGACTAGTATATAAGTTGTAGTGTGTAGGACTAGTATGTAAGTTGTAATGTGTAGGACTAGTATATACATTGTAGTGTGTAGGACTACTATATAAGTTGTAGTATGTAGGACTAGTACATAGGTTGTAGTGTGTAGTGCTAGTAAATACTTTGTAGTGGGTAGGACTACTATATAAGTTGTAGTGTATAGGACTAGTACATAAGTTGTAGTGTGTAGGACTAGTATATAAGTTGTAGTATGTAGTGCTAGTATATACGTTGTAGTGTAGGACTAGTATGTAAGTTGTAGTGTGTAGGAATAGTATATACGTTGTAGTTTGTAGGACTAGTACATAGGTTGTATTGTGTAGGACTAGTACATAAGTTTTAGTGTGTAGGACTAGTACATAAGTTGTAGTGTGTAGGACTAGTACATAAGTTGTAGTGTGTAGGACTAGTATATAAGTTGTAGTGTGTAGGACTAGTATATAAGTTGTAGTGTGTAGGCTACTACATACGTTGTAGTGTGTAGGACTAGTACATAAGTTGTAGTGTGTAGGACTAGTACATAAGTTGTAGTGTGTAGGACTAGTACATAAGTTGTAGTGTGTAGGACTAGTAGAAAGGTTGTAGTGTGTAGGACTAGTACATACTGTAAGTTGTAGTGTGTAGGACTAGTATGTAAGTTGTAGTGTGTAGGACTAGTATGTAAGTTGTAGTGTGTAGGAATAGTACATAAGTTATAGTGTGTAGGAGTAGTACATACGTTGTAGTGTGTAGGACTAGTACATAACTTGTCGTGTGTAGGACTAGTATGTAAGTTGTAGTTTGTAGTGTGTAGGATTAGTACATATGTTGTAGTGAGTAGTACTAGTATGTAAGTTGTAGTGTGTAGGACTAGTATATACGTTGTAGTGTGTAGGACTAGTACATAAGTTGTAGTGTGTAGGACCAGTACATAAGTTGTAGTGTGTAGGACTATTATTTGAGTTGTAGTGTGTAGGACTAGTACATAAGTTGTGGTATGTAGGACTAGTATGTAAGTTGTAGTGTGTAGGACTAGTATATACATTGTAGTGTGTAGGACTAGTATATAAGTTTTGGTGTGTAGTACTAGTATGTAAGTTGTAGTGTGTAGGACTAGTACATAAGTTGTAGTGTGTACGACTAGTACATAAGTTGTAGTGTGTAGGACTAGTATGTAAGTTGTCGTGTGTAGGATTAGTATATACGTTGTAGTGTGTAGGACTAGTACATAAGTTGTAGTGTGTAGGACTAGTACATAAGTTGTAGTATGTAGGACTAGTATATAAATTGTAGTGTGTAGGACTAGTATTTAAGTTGTAGTGTGTAGGACTAGTACATAGGTTGAAATGTGTAGCACTAGTATGTAAGTTGTAGTGTGAAGGACTAGTACATAAGTTGTAATGTGTAGCACTAGTATGTAAGTTGTAGTGTGTAGGACTAGTACATAAGTTGTAGTGTGTAGGACTAGTATGTAAGTTGTAGTGTGTAGGACTAATATGTAAGTTGTAGTGTGTAGGACGAGTACATAAGTTGTAGTGTGTAGGACTAGTGCATAGGTTTTAGTGTGTAGGACTACTATATAGGTTGTATTGTGTAGGACTAGTATGTAAGATGTTGTGTGTAGGGCTAGTCCATAAGTTGTACTGTGTAGGACTAGTACAAATGTTGTAGTGTGTAGGACTAGTATGTAAATCGTAGAGTGTAGGACTAGTACTTAAGTTGTAGTGTGTAGGACTAGTACATATCTTGTAGTGTGTAGGACTAGTATATAAGTTGTAGTGTGTAGGACTAGTATGTAAGTTGTAATGTGTAGGACTAGTATATACATTGTAGTGTGTAGGACTACTATATAAGTTGTAGTATGTAGGGCTAGTACATAGGTGTGTAGTGCTAGTAAATACTTTGTAGTGGGTAGGACTACTATATAAGTTGTAGTGTATAGGACTACTACATAAGTTGTAGTGTGTAGGACTAGTATATAAGTTGTAGTATGTAGTGCTAGTATATACGTTGTAGTGTAGGACTATTATGTAAGTTGTAGTGTGTAGGAATAGTATATACGTTGTAGTGTGTAGGACTAGTACATAGGTTGTATTGTGTAGGACTAGTACATAAGTTTTAGTGTGTAGGACTAGTACATAAGTTGTAGTGTGTAGGACTAGTACATAAGTTGTAGTGTGTAGGACTAGTACATAAGTTGTAGTGTGTAGGACTAGTACATAAGTTGTAGTGTGTAGGCTAGTACATACGTTGTAGTGTGTAGGACTAGTACATAAGTTGTAGTGTGTAGGACTAGTACATAAGTTGTAGTGTGTAGGACTAGTACATAAGTTGTAGTGTGTAGGACTAGTACAAAGGTTGTAGTGTGTAGGACTAGTACATACTGTAAGTTGTAGTGTGTAGGACTAGTACATAGGTTGTAGTGTGTAGGACTAGTACATACTGTAGGTTGTAGTGTGTAGGACTAGTACATAAGTTGTAGTGTGTAGTTATAGTATATACGTTGTAGTGTGTAGGACTAGTATGTAAGTTGTAGTGTGTAGGAGTAGTATGTAAATTGTAGTGTGTAAGACTAGTACATAAGTTGTAGTGTGTAGTGCTAGTATATACGTTGTAGTGTGTAGGAATAGTATGTAAGTTGTAGTGTGTAGGATTAGTATGTAAGTTGTAGTGTGTAGGACTAGTATGTAAGTTGTAGTGTGTAGGACTAGTATGTAAGTTGTAGTGTGTAGGACTAGTACATAAGTTATAGTGTGTAGGAGTAGTACATACGTTGTAGTGTGTAGGACTAGTACATAAGTTGTCGTGTGTAGGACTAGTATGTAAGTTGTAGTGTTTCGGACTAGTACATAAGTTGTAGTGAGTAGGACTAGTATGTAAGTTGTAGTGTGTAGGACTAGTATATATATGTTGTTGTGTGTAGGACTAGTACATAGGTTCTAGTGAGTAGGACTAGTACATAAGTTGTAGTGTGTAGGACTAGTATGTAAGTTGTCGTGTGTAGGATTAGTATATACGTTGTAGTGTGTAGGACTAGTACATAAGTTGTAGTGTGTAGGACTAGTACATAAGTTGTAGTATGTAGGACTAGTATATAAATTGTAGTGTGTAGGACTAGTATTTAAGTTGTAGTGTGTAGGACTAGTACATAGGTTGAAATGTGTAGCACTAGTATGTAAGTTGTAGTGTGAAGGACTAGGACATAAGTTGTAGTGTGTAGGACTAGTACATAATGTTGTAGTTTGTAGGACTAGTACATAAATTGTAGTGTGTAGGACTAGTATATAAGTTGTAATGTGTAGGACTAATATGTAAGTTGTAGTGTGTAGGACGAGTACATAAGTTGTAGTGTGTAGGGCTAGTACATAGGTTTTAGTGTGTAGGACTACTATATAGGATGTATTGTGTAGGACTATTATGTGAGATGTAGTGTGTAAGACTAGTTTAAAAGTTGTAGTGTATAGGACTAGTATACAAGTTGTAGTGTGTAGGACTAGTATATAGGTTGTAGAGTGTAGGACTAGTATATAGGTTGTAGTGTGTAGGACTAATATATAAGTTGTAGTGTGTAGTGCTAGTATGTAAGTAGTAGTGTGTAGGACTACTTTATAAGTTGTAGTGTGTAGGACTTGTACTTAAGTTGTCGTGTGTAGTGCTAGTATATACGTTGTAGTGTGTAGAACTAGTACATAAGTTATAGTGTGTACGACTAGTACATAAGTTGTAGTGCGTAGGACTAGTACATAGGTTGTAGTCTGTAGCACTAGTATGTAAGTTGTAGTGTGTAGGACTAGTACATAGGTTGTAGTGTGTAGGACTAGTACATAAGTTGTCGTGTGTAGGACTAGTATGTAAGTTGTAGTTTGTAGTGTGTAGGACTAGTACATAAGTTGTAGTGAGTAGGACTAGTACATAAGTTGTAGTGTGTAGGACTATTATGTGAGTTGTAGTGTGTAGGACTAGTACATAAGTTGTAGTATGTAGGACTAGTATGTAAGTTGTAGTGTGTAGGACTAGTATATACATTGTAGTGTGTAGGCCTAGTATATAAGTTTTGGTGTGTAGTACTAGTATGTAAGTTGTAGTGTGTAGGACTAGTACATAAGTTGTAGTGTGTACGACTAGTACATAAGTTGTAGTGCGTAGGACTAGTACATAAGTTGTAATATGTAGCACTAGTATGTACGTTGTAGTGTGTAGGACTAGTACATAGGTTGTAGTGTGTAGGACTAGTATGTAAGTTGTAGTGTGTAGGATTAGTATGTACGTTGTAGTGTGTAGGATTAGTATGTAAATTGTAGTGTGTAGGACTAGTACATAAGTTGTAGTGGGTAGGACTAGTATGTAAGTTGTAGTGTGTAGGACTAGTATATAAGTTGTAGTGTGTAGGACTAATATGTAAGTTGTAGTGTGTAGGACGAGTACATAAGTTGTAGTGTGTAGGACTAGTGCATAGGTTTTAGTGTGTAGGACTACTATATAGGTTGTATTGTGTAGGACTAGTATGTAAGATGTAGTGTGTAGGGCTAGTCCATAAGTTGTACTGCGTAGGACTAGTACAAATGTTGTAGTGTGTAGGACTAGTATACAAGTTGTAGTGTGTAGGACTAGTATATAAGATGTAGTGTGTAGGACAAGTATATAGGTTGTAGTGCGTAGGACTAGTATATAAGATGAAGTGTGTAGTGCTAGTATGTAAGTTGTAGTGTGTATTACTAGTACATAAGTTTTAGTGTGTAGAACTAGTACATAAGTTGTAGTGTGTAGGACTAGTATATAAGTTGAAGTGTGTAGGACTAGTATGTAAATCATAGAGTGTAGGACTAGTACTTAAGTTGTAGTGTGTAGGACTAGTACATATCTTGTAGTGTGTAGGACTAGTATATAAGTTGTAGTGTGTAGGACTAGTATGTAAGTTGTAATGTGTAGGACTAGTATATGCATTGTAGTGTGTAGGACTACTATATAAGTTGTAGTATGTAGGACTAGTACATAGGTTGTAGTGTGTAGTGCTAGTAAATACTTTGTAGTGGGTAGGACTACTATATAAGTTGTAGTGTATAGGACTAGTACATAAGTTGTAGTGTGTAGGACTAGTATATAAGTTGTAGTATGTAGTGCTAGTATATACGTTGTAGTGTAGGACTAGTATGTAAGTTGTAGTGTGTAGGAATAGTATATACGTTGTAGTGTGTAGGACTAGTACATAGGTTGTATTGTGTAGGACTAGTACATAAGTTTTTGTGTGTAGGACTAGTACATAAGTTGTATTGTGTAGGACTAGTACATAAGTTGTAGTGTGTAGGACTAGTATATAAGTTGTAGTGTGTAGGACTAGTATATAAGTTGTAGTGTGTAGGCTACTACATACGTTGTAGTGTGTAGGACTAGTACATAAGTTGTAGTGTGTAGGACTAGTACATAAGTTGTAGTGTGTAGGACTAGTACATAAGTTGTAGTGTGTAGGACTAGTACAAAGGTTGTAGTGTGTAGGACTAGTACATACTGTAAGTTGTAGTGTGTAGGACTAGTACATAGGTTGTAGTGTGTAGGACTAGTACATACTGTAGGTTGTAGTGTGTAGGACTAGTACATAAGTTGTAGTGTGTAGTTATAGTATATACGTTGTAGTGTGTAGGACTAGTATGTAAGTTGTAGTGTGTAGGAGTAGTATGTAAATTGTAGTGTGTAAGACTAGTACATAAGTTGTAGTGTGTAGTGCTAGTATATACGTTGTAGTGTGTAGGACTAGTATGTAAGTTGTAGTGTGTAGGATTAGTATGTAGGTTGTAGTGTGTAGGACTAGTATGTAAGTTGTAGTGTGTAGGACTAGTATGTAAGTTGTAGTGTGTAGGACTAGTACATAAGTTATAGTGTGTAGGAGTAGTACATACGTTGTAGTGTGTAGGACTAGTACATAAGTTGTCGTGTGTAGGACTAGTATGTAAGTTGTAGTGTGTCGGACTAGTACATAAGTTGTAGTGAGTAGGACTAGTATGTAAGTTGTAGTGTGTAGGACTAGTATATACGTTGTAGTGTGTAGGACTAGTACATAATTTGTAGTGTGTAGGACTAGTATGTAAGTTGTAGTGTGTAGGACTAGTATATATATGTTGTTGTGTGTAGGACTAGTACATAGGTTGTAGTGAGTATGACTAGTACATAAGTTTTAATGTGTAGGACTAGTATGTAAGTTGTCGTGTGTAGGATTAGTATATACGTTGTAGTGTGTAGGACTAGTACATAAGTTGTAGTGTGTAGGACTAGTACATAAGTTGTAGTATGTAGGACTAGTACATAAATTGTAGTGTGTAGGACTAGTATATAAGTTGTAATGTGTAGGACTAATATGTAAGTTGTAGTGTGTAGGACGAGTACATAAGTTGTAGTGTGTAGGGCTAGTACATAGGTTTTAGTGTGTAGGACTACTATATAGGGTGTATTGTGTAGGACTATTATGTAAGATGTAGTGTGTAAGACTAGCTCAAAAGTTGTAGTGTATAGGACTAGTATACAAGTTGTAGTGTGTAGGACTAGTATATAGGTTGTAGAGTGTAGGACTAGTATATAGGTTGTAGTGTGTAGGACTAATATATAAGTTGTAGTGTGTAGTGCTAGTATGTAAGTAGTAGTGTGTAGGACTACTTTATAAGTTGTAGTGTGTAGGACTTGTACATAAGTTGTCGTGTGTAGTGCTAGTATATACGTTGTAGTGTGTAGAACTAGTACATAAGTTGTAGTGTGTACGACTAGTACATAAGTTGTAGTGCGTAGGACTAGTACATAGGTTGTAGTCTGTAGCACTAGTATGTAAGTTGTAGTGTGTAGGACTAGTACATACGTTGTAGTGTGTAGGACTAGTACATAAGTTGTAGTATGTAGGACTAGTACATAAATTGTAGTGTGTAGGACTAGTACATAGGTTTTAGTGTGTAGGACTACTATATAGGGAGTAGTGTGTAGGACTAGTATGTAAAATTTAGTGTGTAAGACTAGTTCATAAGTTGTAGTGTGTAGGACTAGTATACAAGTTGTAGTGTGTAGGACTAGTATATACGTTGTAGTGTGAAGGATTAGTGCATAAGTTGTGGTGTGTAGGACTATACATAAGTTGTAGTGTGTAGGACTAGTACATAAGTTGTAGTGTGTATTTCTAGTATATACGTTGTAGTGTGTAGCACTAGTACATACGTTAAAGTGTGTAGGACTAGTACATAAGTTTTAGTGTGTAGGACTAGTATGTAAGTTGTAGTGTGTAGGACAAGTATATAAGTTGTTGTGTGTAGGAGAAGTATGTAAATTGTAGTGTGTAAGACTAGTACATAAGTTGTAGTGCGTAGTGCTAGTATATACGTTGTAGTGTGTAGGACTAGTATGTAAGTTGTAGTGTGTAGGATTCGTATGTATGTTGTAGTGTGTAGGACTAGTATGTAAGTTGTAATGTGTAGGACTAGTATGTAAGTTGTAGTGTGTAGGACTAGTACAAAGGTTATAGTGTGTAGGACTAGTATGTAAGTTGTAGTGTGTGGGACTAGTATGTAAGTTGTAGTGTGTAGGACTAGTACATAATTTGTAGTGTGTAGGACTAGTATGTAAGTTGTAGTGTGTAGGACTAGTATATACGTTGTAGTGTGTAGGACTAGTACATAGTTTATAGTAATTAGGACTAGTACATAAGTTGTAGTGTGTAGGACTAGTATGTAAGTTGTAGTGTGTAGGACTAGTACATAAGTTGTAGTGTGTAGGACTAGTATGTAGGTTGTCGTTTGTGGGATTAGTATATACGTTGTAGTGTGTAGGACTAGTACATAAGTTGTAGTGTGTGGGCTAGTACATAGGTTTTAGTGTGTAGGACTTTTATGTAAGTTGTAGTGTGTAGGACTAGTACATAAGTTGTAGTGTGTAGGACTATAATTTAGCTTGTCGTTTGTGGGATTAGAATATACGTTGTAGTGTGTAGGACTAGTACATAGGTTGTAGTGTGTGGGCTAGTACATAGGTTTTAGTGTGTAGGACTACCATATAGGTTGTAGTGTGTAAGACTAGTTCATAAGTTGTAGTGTGTAGGACTAGTATATGGGTTGTAGTGTGTAGTACTAGTATATAGGTTGTAGTGTGTAGGACTAGTATATAGGTTGTAGTGTGTAGGACTAGTATATAAGTTGTAGTGTGTAGTGCTAGTATGTAAGTAGTAGTGTGTAGGACTAGTACATAAGTTGTAGTGAGTAGGACTAGTATGTAAGTTGTAGTGTGTCGGATTAGTATATACGTTGTAGTGTGAAGGACTAGTGCATAAGTTGTGGTGTGTAGGACTAGTACATAAGTTGTAGTGTGTAGGACTAGTACATAAGTTGTAGTGTGTAGTTCTAGTATATACGTTGTAGTGTGTAGGACTAGTATGTAAGTTGTAGTGTGTAGGACTAGTATATAAGTTGTAGTGTGCAGGAGTAGTATGTAAATTGTAGTGTGTAAGACTAGTACATAAGTTGTAGTGCGTAGTGCTAGTATATACGCTGTAGTGTGTAGGACTAGTACATAAGATGTAGTGTGTAGGACTAGTACATAAGTTGTAGTGTGTAGGACTAGTACATACTGTAAGTTGTAGTGTGTAGGACTAGTACATAAGTTGTAGTGTGTAGTTATAGTATATACGCTGTAGTGTGTAGGACTAGTATGTAAGTTGTAGTGTGTAGGACTAGTATATAAGTTGTAGTGTGTAGGAGTAGTATGTAAATTGTAGTGTGTAAGACTAGTACATAGGTTTTAGTGTGTAGTGCTAGTATATACGTTGTAGTATGTAGGACTAGTATGTAAGTTGTAGTGTGTAGGATTAGTATGTAAGTTGTAGTGTGTATGACTAGTATGTAAGTTGTAGTGTGTAGGACTAGTTTGTAAGTTGTAGTGTGTAGGAATAGTACATAAGTTATAGTGTGTAGGACCAGTACATAAGTTGTAGTGTGTAGGACTATTATTTGAGTTGTAGTGTGTAGGACTAGTACATAAGTTGTAGTATGTAGGACTAGTATGTAAGTTGTAGTGTGTAGGACTAGTATATACATTGTAGTGTGTAGGACTAGTATATAAGTTTTGGTGTGTAGTACTAGTATGTAAGTTGTAGTGTGTAGGACTAGTACATAAGTTGTAGTGTGTACGACTAGTACATAAGTTGTAGTGCGTAGGACTAGTACATAAGTTGTAATGTGTAGCACTAGTATGTAAGTTGTAGTGGGTAGGACTAGTATGTAAGTTGTAGTGTGTAGGACTAGTATATAAGTTGTAGTGTGTAGGACTAATATGTAAGTTGTAGTGTGTAGGACGAGTACATAAGTTGTAGTGTGTAGGACTAGTGCATAGGTTTTAGAGTGTAGGACTACTATATAGGTTGTATTGTGTAGGACTAGTATGTAAGATGTTGTGTGTAGGGCTAGTCCATAGGTTGTACTGTGTAGGACTAGTACAAATGTTGTAGTGTGTAGGACTAGGATACAAGTTGTAGTGTGTATGACTAGTATATAAGATGTAGTGTGTAGGACAAGTATATAGCTTGTAGTGCGTAGGACTAGTATATAAGTTGAAGTGTGTAGTGCTAGTATGTAAGTTGTAGTGTGTATTACTAGTACATAAGTTTTAGTGTGTAGAACTAGTACATAAGTTGTAGTGTGTAGGACTAGTATATAAGTTGTAGTGTGTAGGACTAGTATGTAAATCGTAGAGTTTGGGACTAGTACTTAAGTTGTAGTGTGTAGGACTAGTACATATGTTGTAGTATGTAGGACTAGTATATAAATTGTAGTGTGTAGGACTAGTATTTAAGTTGCAGTGTGTAGGACTAGTACATAGGTTGAAATGTGTAGCACTAGTATGTAAGTTGTAGTGTGAAGGACTAGTACATAAGTTGTAGTGTGTAGGACTAGTACATAAGTTGTAGTATGTAGGACTAGTACATAAATTGTAGTGTGTAGGACTAGTATATAAGTTGTAATGTGTAAGACTAATATGTAAGTTGTACTGTGTAGGACGAGTACATAAGTTGTAGTGTGTAGGGCTAGTACATAGGTTTTAGTGTGTAGGACTACTATATAGGGTGTATTGTGTAGGACTATTATGTAAGATGTAGTGTGTAAGACTAGTTCAAAAGTTGTAGTGTATAGGACTAGTATACAAGTTGTAGTGTGTAGGACTAGTATATAGGTTGTAGAGTGTAGGACTAGTATATAGGTTGTAGTGTGTAGGACTAATATATAAGTTGTAGTGTGTAGTGCTAGTATGTAAGTAGTAGTGTGTAGGACTACTTTATAAGTTGTAGTGTGTAGGACTTGTACATAAGTTGTCGTGTGTAGTGCTAGTATATACGTTGTAGTGTGTAGAACTAGTACATAAGTTGTAGTGTGTACGACTAGTACATAAGTTGTAGTGCGTAGGACTAGTACATAGGTTGTAATGTGTAGCACTAGTATGTAAGTTGTAGTGTGTAGGACTAGTACATAAGTTGTAGTGTATAGGACTAGTATGTAAGTTGTAGTGTGTAGGATTATTATGTACGTTGTAGTGTGTAGGATTATTATGTAAGTTGTAGTGTGTAGGACTAGTACATAAGTTGTAGTGGGTAGGACTAGTATGTAAGTTGTAGTGTGTAGGACTAGTATATAAGTTGTAGTTTGTAGGACTAATATGTAAGTTGTAGTGTGTAGGACGAGTACATAAGTTGTAGTGTGTAGGACTAGTGCATAGGTTTTAGTGTGTAGGACTACTATATAGGTTGTATTGTGTAGGACTAGTATGTAAGATGTAGTGTGTAGGGCTAGTCCATAAGTTGTACTGTGTAGGACTAGTACAAATGTTGTAGTGTATAGGACTAGTATACAAGTTGTAGTGTGTAGGACTAGTATATAAGATGTAGTGTGTAGGACAAGTATATAGGTTGTAGTGCGTAGGACTAGTATATAAGTTGAAGTGTGTAGTGCTAGTATGTAAGTTGTAGTGTGTATTACTAGTACATAAGTTTTAGTGTGTAGAACTAGTACATAAGTTGTAGTGTGTAGGACTAGTATATAAGTTGTAGTGTGTAGGACTAGTATGTAAATCGTAGAGTGTAGGACTAGTACTTAAGTTGTAGTGTGTAGGACTAGTACATATCTTGTAGTGTGTAGGACTAGTATATAAGTTGTAGTGTGTAGGACTAGTATGTAAGTTGTAATGTGTAGGACTAGTATATACATTGTAGTGTGTAGGACTACTATATAAGTTGTAGTGTATAGGACTAGTACATAAGTTGTAGTGTGTAGGACTAGTATATAAGTTGTAGTATGTAGTGCTAGTATATACGTTGTAGTGTAGGACTAGTATGTAAGTTGTAGTGTGTAGGAATAGTATATACGTTGTAGTGTGTAGGACTAGTACATAGGTTGTATTGTGCAGGACTAGTACATACGTTTTAGTGTGTAGGACTAGTACATAAGTTGTAGTGTGTAGGACTAGTACATAAGTTGTAGTGTGTAGGACTAGTACATAAGTTGTAGTGTGTAGGACTAGTACATAAGTTGTAGTGTGTAGGCTAGTACATACGTTGTAGTGTGTAGGACTAGTACATAAGTTGTAGTGTGTAGGACTAGTACATAAGTTGTAGTGTGTAGGACTAGTACATTAGTTGTAGTGTGTAGGACTAGTACAAAGGTTGTAGTGTGTAGGACTAGTACATACTGTAAGTTGTAGTTTGTAGAACTAGTACATAGGTTGTAGTGTGTAGGACTAGTACATACTGTAGGTTGTAGTGTGTTGGACTAGTACATAAGTTGTAGTGTGTAGTTATAGTATATACGTTGTAGTGTGTAGGACTAGTATGTAAGTTGTAGTGTGTAGGAGTAGTATGTAAATTGTAGTGTGTAAGACTAGTACATAGGTTGTAGTGTGTAGTGCTAGTATATACGTTGTAGTGTGTAGGACTAGTATGTAAGTTGTAGTGTGTAGGATTAGTATGTAAGTTGTAGTGTGTAGGACTAGTATCTAAGTTGTAGTGTGTAGGACTAGTATGTAAGTTGTAGTGTGTAGGACTAGTACATAAGTTATAGTGTGTAGGAGTAGTACATACGTTGTAGTGTGTAGGACTAGTACATAAGTTGTCGTGTGTAGGACTAGTATGTAAGTTGTAGTGTGTCGGACTAGTACATAAGTTGTAGTGAGTAGGACTAGTATGTAAGTTGTAGTGTGTAGGACTAGTATATACGTTGTAGTGTGTAGGACTAGTACATAAGTTGTAGTGTGTAGGACTAGTATGTAAGTTGTAGTGTGTAGGACTAGTATATATGTGTTGTTGTGTGTAGGACTAGTACATAGGTTGTAGTGAGTAGGACTAGTACATAAGTTGTAGTGTGTAGGACTAGTATGTAAGTTGTCGTGTGTAGGATTAGTATATACGTTGTAGTGTGTAAGACTAGTACATTAGTTATAGTGTGTAGGACTAGTACATAAGTTGTAGTATGTAGGACTAGTATATAAATTGTAGTGTGTAGGACTAGTATTTAAGTTGTAGTGTGTAGGACTAGTACATAGGTTGAAATGTGTAGCACTAGTATGTAAGTTGTAGTGTGAAGGACTAGTACATAAGTTGTAGTGTGTAGGACTAGTACATAAGTTGTAGTATGTAGGACTAGTACATAAATTGTAGTGTGTAGGACTAGTATATAAGTTGTAATGTGTAGGACTAAAATGTAAGTTGTAGTGTGTAGGACGAGTACATAAGTTGTAGTGTGTAGGGCTAGTACATAGGTTTTAGTGTGTAGGACTACTATATAGGGTGTATTGTGTAGGACTATTATGTAAGATGTAGTGTGTAAGACTAGTTCAAAAGTTGTAGTGTATAGGACTAGTATACAAGTTGTAGTGTGTAGGACTAGTATATAGGTTGTAGAGTGTAGGACTAGTATATAGGTTGTAGTGTGTATGACTAATATATAAGTTGTAGTGTGTAGTGCTAGTATGTAAGTAGTAGTGTGTAGGACTACTTTATAAGTTGTAGTGTGTAGGACTTGTACATAGGTTGTCGTGTGTAGTGCTAGTATGTAAGTTGTAGTGTGTAGGACTAGTATATATGTTGTTGTGTGTAGGAGAAGTATGTAAATTGTAGTGTGTAAGACTAGTACATAAGTTGTAGTGCGTAGTGCTAGTATATACGTTGTAGTGTGTAGGACTAGTATGTAAGTTGTAGTGTGTAGGATTAGTATGTATGTTGTAGTGTGTAGGACTAGTATGTAAGTTGTAATGTGTAGGACTAGTATGTAAGTTGTAGTGTGTAGGACTAGTACAAAGGTTATAGTGAGTAGGAGTAGTACATACGTTGTGGTGTATAGGACTAGTCCATAGGTTGTCGTGTGTAGGACTAGTATGTAAGTTGTAGTGTGTGGGACTAGTATGTAAGTTGTAGTGTGTAGGACTAGTACATAAGTTGTAGTGTGTAGGACTAGTATGTAAGTTGTAGTGTGTAGGACTAGTACATAAGTTGTAGTGTGTAGGACTAGTATGTAGGTTGTCGTTTGTGGGATTAGTATATACGTTGTAGTGTGTAGGACTAGTACATAAGTTGTAGTGTGTGGGCTAGTACATAGGTTTTAGTGTGTAGGACTAGTATGTAAGTTGTAGTGTGTAGGACTAGTACATAAGTTGTAGCGTGTAGGACTATAATTTAGCTTGTCGTTTGTGGGATTAGAATATACGTTGTAGTGTGTAGGACTAGTACATAAGTTGTAGTGTGTGGGCTAGTCCATAGGTTTTAGTGTGTAGGACTACCATATAGGTTGTAGTGTGTAAGACTAGTTCATAAGTTGTAGTGTGTAGGACTAGTATATGGGTTGTAGTGTGTAGTACTAGTATATAGGTTGTAGTGTGTAGGACTAGTATATAGGTTGTAGTGTGTAGGACTAGTATATAAGTTGTAGTGTGTAGTGCTAGTATGTAAGTAGTAGTGTGTAGGAATAGTACATAAGTTGTAGTGAGTAGGACTAGTATGTAAGTTGTAGTGTGTCGGATTAGTATATACGTTGTAGTGTGAAGGACTAGTGCATAAGTTGTGGTGTGTAGGACTAGTACATAAGTTGTAGTGTGTAGGACTAGTACATAAGTTGTAGTGTGCAGGAGTAGTATGTAAATTGTAGTGTGTAAGACTAGTACATAAGTTGTAGTGCGTAGTGCTAGTATATACGCTGTAGTGTGTAGGACTAGTATGTAAGTTGTAGTGTGTAGGACTAGTATATAAGTTGTAGTGTGTAGGACTAGTATATAAGTTGTAGTGTGCAGGAGTAGTATGTAAATTGTAGTGTGTAAGACTAGTACATAAGTTGTAGTGCGTAGTGCTAGTATATACGCTGTAGTGTGTAGGACTAGTATGTAAGTTATAGTGTGTAGGATTAGTATGTAAGTTGTAGTGTGTAGGACTAGTATGTAAGTTGTAAAGTGTAGGACTAGTATGTAAGTTGTAGTGTGTAGGACTAGTACATAAGTCATAGTGTGTAGGAGTAGTACATACGTTGTGGTGTGTAGGACTAGTACATGGGTTGTCGTGTGTAGGACTAGTATGTAAGTTGTAGTGTGTAGGACTAGTACATAAGTTGTAGTGTGTAGTGCTAGTATGTAAGTTGTAGTGTGTTGTGCTAGTATGTAAGTTGTAGTGTGTAGGACTAGTACATAGGTTTTAGTGTGTAGAACTAGTACATAAGTTGTAGTGTGTAGGACTAGTATATAGGTTGTAGTGTGTAGGACTAGTATGTAAGTTGTAGTGTGTAGGACTAGTATATACATTGTAGTGTGTAGGACTAGTATATAAGTTTTGGTGTGTAGTACTAGTATGTAAGTTGTAGTGTGTAGGACTAGTAGATAAGTTGTAGTGTGTACGACTAGTACATAAGTTGTAGTGCGTAGGACTAGTACATAAGTTGTAGTGTGTAGGACTAGTATGTAAGTTGTAGTGTGTAGGATTAGTATGTACGTTGTAGTGTGTAGGATTAGTATGTAAGTTGTAGTGTGTAGGACTAGTACATAAGTTGTAGTGTGTAGGACTAGTATGTAAGTTGTAGTGTGTAGGATTAGTATGTACGTTGTAGTGTGTAGGACTAGTATATAAGTTGTAGTGTGTAGGACTAGTGCATAGGTTTTAGTGTGTAGGACTACTATATAGGTTGTAGTGTGTAGGACTAGTATATAAGATGTAGTGTGTAGGACAAGTATATAGGTTGTAGTGCGTAGGACTAGTATATAAGTTGTAATGTGTAGGACTAGTATATACTTTGTAGTGTGTAGGACTACTATATAAGTTGTAGTATGTAGGACTAGTACATAGGTTGTAGTGTGTAGTGCTAGTAAATACTTTGTAGTGGGTAGGACTACTATATAAGTTGTAGTGTGTAGGACTAGTACATACGTTGTAGTGTAGGACTAGTATGTAAGTTGTAGTGTGTAGGAATAGTATATACGTTGTAGTGTGTAGGACTAGTACATAAGTTGTAGTGTGTAGGACTAGTACATACGTTTTAGTGTGTAGGACTAGTACATAAGTTGTAGTGTGTAGGACTAGTACATAAGTTGTAGTGTGTAGGACTAGTACATAAGTTGTAGTGTGTAGGACTAGTACATAAGTTGTAGTGTGTAGGACTATTACATAAGTTGTAGTGTGTAGGCTAGTACATACGTTGTAGTGTGTAGTACTAGTACATAAGTTGTAGTGTGTAGGACTAGTACATAAGTTGTAGTGTGTAGGACTAGTACATAAGTTGTAGTGTGTAGGACTAGTAAAAAGGTTGTAGTGTGTAGGACTAGTACATACTGTAAGTTGTAGTGTGTAGGACTAGTAAATAGGTTGTAGTGTGTAGGACTAGTACATACGTTGTGGTGTGTAAGACTAGGACATATGTTGTAGTGTGTAGGACTAGTACAGAGGTTGTAGTGTGTAGTGGTAGTATATAAGCTGTAGTGTGTAGGACTACCACATAGGTTGTAGTGTGTAGGACTAGTACATAAGTTGTAGTATGTAGGACTAGTACATAAATTGTAGGGTGTATAACTAGTTTATAAGTTGTAGTGTGTAGGAATAGTATGTACGTTGTAGTGTGTAGGACGAGTACATAAGTTGTAGTGTGTAGGACTAGTACATAAGTTTTAGTTTATAGGACTAGTATATAGGTTGTAGTGTGTAGGACTAGTACATAAGTTGTAGTGTGTAGGACTAGTATACAAGTTGTATTGTGTAAGACTAGTATATACTTTGTAGTGTGTGGGACTGGTATATAGGTTGTTGTGTGTAGTGCTAGTATGTAAGTTGTAGTGTGTAGTGCTAGTACATAAGATGTAGTGTGTAGTACTACTATATCAGTTGTAGTGTGTAGGACTAGTACATAAGTTGTAGTGTGTATTGCTAGTGAATACGTTGTAGTGGGTAGGACTACTATATAAGTTGTAGTGTGTAGGACTAGTACATAAGTTGTTGTGTCTAGGACTAGTACATAAGTTGTAGTGTGTAGGACTAGTGCATAGGTTGTAGTGTGAAGGACTAGTACATACGTTGTAGTATGTAGGACTAGTACATAAATTGTAGTGTGTAGGACTAGTACATAAGTTGTAGTGTGTATGATTAGTACATACGTTGTAGTGTGTAGTGCTAGTATATACGTTGTAGTGTGTAGAACTAGTATGTAAGTTGTAGTGTGAAGGATTAGTATGTTAGTTGTAGTGTCTATGACTAGTATGTAAGTTGTAGTGTGTAGGACTAGTACATAAATTGTAGTGTGTAGGACTAGTACATATGTTGTAGTGTGTATGATTAGTACATACGTTGTAGTGTGTAGTGCTAGTAGATACGTTGTAGTGTGTAGAACTAGTATGTAAGTTGTAGTGTGTAGGATTAGTATGTTAGTTGTAGTGTCTATGACTAGTATGTAAGTTGTAGTGTGTAGGACTAGTATGTAAGTTGTAGTGTGTAGGACTAGTACATAAGTTATAGTGTGTAGGAGTAGTACATACTTTGTAGTGTGTAGGACTAGTACATAAGTTGTCGTGTGTAGGACTAGAATGTAAGTTGTAGTGTGTAGGACTGGTACATAAGTTGTAGTGAGTAGGACTAGTATGTAAGTTGTAGTGTGTAGGACTAGTATATAAGTTGTAGTGTGCAGGAGTAGTATGTAAATTGTAGTGTGTAAGACTAGTACATAAGTTGTAGTGCGTAGTGCTAGTATATACGCTGTAGTGTGTAGGACTAGTATGTAAGTTATAGTGTGTAGGATTAGTATGTAAGTTGTAGTGTGTAGGACTAGTATGTAAGTTGTAAAGTGTAGGACTAGTATGTAAGTTGTAGTGTGTAGGACTAGTACATAAGTCATAGTGTATAGGAGTAGTACATACGTTGTGGTGTGTAGGACTAGTACATGGGTTGTCGTGTGTAGGACTAGTATGTAAGTTGTAGTGTGTAGGACTAGTACATAAGTTGTAGTGTGTAGTGCTAGTATGTAAGTTGTAGTGTGTTGTGCTAGTTTGTAAGTTGTAGTGTGTAGGACTAGTACATAGGTTTTAGTGTGTAGAATTAGTACATAAGTTGTAGTGTGTAGGACTAGTATATAGGTTGTAGTGTGTAGGACTAGTATGTAAGTTGTAGTGTGTAGGACTAGTATATACATGGTAGTGTGTAGGACTAGTATATAAGTTTTGGTGTGTAGTACTAGTATGTAAGTTGTAGTGTGTAGGACTAGTAGATAAGTTGTAGTGTGTACGACTAGTACATAAGTTGTAGTGCGTAGGACTAGTACATACGTTGTAGTGTGTAGGACTAGTATGTAAGTTGTAGTGTGTAGGATTAGTATGTACGTTGTAGTGTGTAGGATTAGTATGTAAGTTGTAGTGTGTAGGACTAGTACATAAGTTGTAGTGGGTAGGACTAGAATGTAAGTTGTAGTGTGTAGGACTAGTATATAAGTTGTAGTGTGTAGGACTAGTGCATAGGTTTTAGTGTGTAGGACTACTATATAGGTTGTAGTGTGTAGGACTAGTATATAAGATGTAGTGTGTAGGACAAGTATATAGGTTGTAGTGCGTAGGACTAGTATATAAGTTGAAGTGTGTAGTGCTAGTATTTAAGTTGTTGTGTGTATTACTAGTACATAAGTTTTAGTGTGTAGAACTAGTACATAAGTTGTAGTGTATAGGACTAGTATATAAGCTGTAGTGTGTAGGACTAGTATGTAAATCGTAGTGTGTAGGACTAGTACTAAAGTTGTAGTGTGTAGGACTAGTACATAACTTGTAGTGTGTAGGACTAGTATATAAGTTGTAGTGTGTAGGACTAGTGCATAGGTTTTAGTGTGTAGGACTACTATATAGGTTGTAGTGTGTAGGACTAGTATATAAGATGTAGTGTGTAGGACAAGTATATAGGTTGTAGTGCGTAGGACTAGTATATAAGTTGAAGTGTGTAGTGCTAGTATTTAAGTTGTTGTGTGTATTACTAGTACATAAGTTTTAGTGTGTAGAACTAGTACATAAGTTGTAGTGTATAGGACTAGTATATAAGCTGTAGTGTGTAGGACTAGTATGTAAATCGTAGTGTGTAGGACTAGTACTAAAGTTGTAGTGTGTAGGACTAGTACATAACTTGTAGTGTGTAGGACTAGTATATAAGTTGTAGTGTGTAGGACTAGTATGTAAGTTGTAATGTGTAGGACTAGTATATACTTTGTAGTGTGTAGGACTACTATATAAGTTGTAGTATGTAGGACTAGTACATAGGTTGTAGTGTGTAGTGCTAGTAAATACTTTGTAGTGGGTAGGACTACTATATAAGTTGTAGTGTGTAGGACTAGTACATACGTTGTAGTGTAGGACTAGTATGTAAGTTGTAGTGTGTAGGAATAGTATATACGTTGTAGTGTGTAGGACTAGTACAAAGGTTGTAGTGTGTAGGACTAGTACATACGTTTTAGTGTGTAGGACTAGTACATAAGTTGTAGTGTGTAGGACTAGTACATAAGTTGTAGTGTGTAGGACTAGTACATAAGTTGTAGTGTGTAGGACTAGTACATAAGTTGTAGTGTGTAGGACTATTACATAAGTTGTAGTGTGTAGGCTAGTACATACGTTGTAGTGTGTAGTACTATTACATAAGTTGTAGTGTGTAGGACTAGAACATAAGTTGTAGTGTGTAGGACTAGTACATAAGTTGTAGTGTGTAGGACTAGTAAAAAGGTTGTAGTGTGTAGGACTAGTACATACTGTAAGTTGTAGTGTGTAGGACTAGTAAATAGGTTGTAGTGTGTAGGACTAGTACATACGTTGTGGTGTGTAAGACTAGGACATATGTTGTAGTGTGTAGGACTAGTACAGAGGTTGTAGTGTGTAGTGGTAGTATATAAGCTGTAGTGTGTAGGACTACCACATAGGTTGTAGTGTGTAGGACTAGTACATAAGTTGTAGTATGTAGGACTAGTACATAAATTGTAGGGTGTATAACTAGTTTATAAGTTGTAGTGTGTAGGAATAGTATGTAAGTTGTAGTGTGTAGGACGAGTACATAAGTTGTAGTGTGTAGGACTAGTACATAAGTTTTAGTTTATAGGACTAGTATATAGGTTGTAGTGTGTAGGACTAGTACATAAGTTGTAGTGTGTAGGACTAGTATACAAGTTGTATTATGTTAGACTAGTATATACGTTGTAGTGTGTGGGACTGGTATATAGGTTGTTGTGTGTAGTGCTAGTATGTAAGTTGTAGTGTGTAGTGCTAGTACATAAGATGTAGTGTGTAGTACTACTATATCAGTTGTAGTGTGTAGGACTAGTACATAAGTTGTAGTGTGTAGTGCTAGTGAATACGTAGTAGTGGGTAGGACTACTATATAAGTTGTAGTGTGTAGGAGTAGTACATAAGTTGTTGTGTCTAGGACTAGTACATAAGTTGTAGTGTGTAGGACTAGTACATAGGTTGTAGTGTGAAGGACTAGTACATACGTTGTAGTATGTAGGACTAGTACATAAATTGTAGTGTGTAGGACTAGTACATAAGTTGTAGTGTGTATGATTAGTACATACGTTGTAGTGTGTAGTGCTAGTATATACGTTGTAGTGTGTAGAACTAGTATGTAAGTTGTAGTGTGTAGGATTAGTATGTTAGTTGTAGTGTGTATGACTAGTATGTAAGTTGTAGTGTGTAGGACTAGTATGTAAGTTGTAGTGTGTAGGACTAGTACATAAGTTATAGTGTGTAGGAGTAGTACATACTTTGTAGTGTGTAGGACTAGTACATAAGTTGTCGTGTGTAGGACTAGAATGTAAGTTGTAGTGTGTAGGACTAGTACATAAGTTGTAGTGAGTAGGACTAGTATGAAAGTTGTAGTGTGTAGGAATAGTATATACGTTGTAGTGTGTAGGACTAGTACATAAGTTGTAGTGTGTAGTACTAGTACATAAGTTGTAGTGTGTAGGACTAGTATGTAAGTTGTAGTGTGTAGGACTAGTACATAGGTTGTAGTGTGTAGGACTAGTACATAAGAAGTAGTATGTGGACTAGTATATAAATTGTAGTGTGTAGGACTAGTATCTAAGTTGTAGTGTGTAGGACTATTATGTAAGTTGTAGTGTGTAGGAAAGTACATAAGTTGTAGTGTGTAGGACTAGTACATAAGTTTTAGTTTGTAGGACTACTATATAGGTTGTAGTGTGTACGTCTAGTACATAAGTTGTAGTGCGTAGGACTAGTACATTGGTTGTAGTGTGTAGCACTAGTATGTAAGTTGTAGTATGTAGGACTAGTACATAAATTGTAGTGTGTAGGACTAGTACATAGGTTTTAGTGTGTAGGACTACTATATAGGGTGTAGTGTGTAGGACTAGTATGTAATATGTAGTGTGTACGACTGGTATACAAGTTGTAGTGTGTAGTTTTAGTATATACGTTGTAGTGTGTAGGACTAGTACATACGTTAAAGTGTGTAGGACTAGTACATAAGTTGTAGTGTGTAGGACTAGTATGTAAGTTGTAGTGTGTAGGACTAGTATATAAGTTGTAGTGTGTAGGAGTAGTATGTAAATTGTAGTGTGTAAGACTAGTACATAAGTGGTAGTGCGTAGTGCTAGTATATACGTTGTAGTGTGTAGGACTAGTATGTAAGTTGTAGTGTGTAGGATTAGTATGTAAGTTAAAGTGTGTAGGACTAGTATGTAAGTTGTAATGTGTAGGACTAGTATGTAAGTTGTAGTGTGTAGGACTAGTACATAAGTTATAGTGTGTAGGAGTAGTACATACGTTGTGGTGTGTAGGACTAGTACATAGGTTGTCATGTGTAGGACTAGTACATAAGATGTAGTGTGTAGGACCAGTACATAAGTTGTAGCGTGTAGGGCTAGTTCATAGGTTTTAGTGTGTAGGACTACTATATAGGTTGTAGTGTGTAAGACTAGTTCATAAGTTGTAGTGTGTAGGACTAGTATATAGGTTGTAGTGTGTAGGACTAGTATATAGGTTTTAGTGTGTAGGACTAGTATATAGGTTGTAGTGTGTAGGACTAGTATATAAGTTGTAGTGTGTAGTGCTAGTATGTAAGTAGTAGTGTGTAGGACTAGTACATAAGTTGTAGTGAGTAGGACTAGTATGTACGTTGTAGTGTGTAGGACTAGTATATAAGTTGTAGTGTGTAGGAGTAGTATGTAAATTGTAGTGTGTAAGACTAGTACATAAGTTGTAGTGCGTAGTGCTAGTATATACGTTGTAGTGTGTAGGACTAGTATGTAAGTTGTAGTGTGTAGGATTAGTATATAAGTTGTAGTGTGTAGGACTAGTACATAATTTGTAGTATGTAAGACCTGTATATAAATTGTAGTGTGTAGGACTAGGATTTCAGTTGTAGTGTGTAGGTCTAGTATGTAAGTTGTAGTGTGTAGGACAAGTACATAAGTTGTAGTGTGTAGGACTAGTATATATATTGTAGTGTGTAGGACTAGTATATAGGTTGTAGTGTGTAGGACTAGTATATAGGTTGTAGTGTGTAGGGCTAGTATATAGGTTGTAGTGTGTAGGACTACTATGTAAGATGTAGTGTGTAGGACTTGTACATAAGTTGTGGTGTGTAGTGCTAGAATATACGTTGTAGTGTGTAGAACTAGTATATAAGTTGTAGTGTGTAGGAGTAGTATGTAAATTGTAGTGTGTAAGACTAGTACATAAGTTGTAGTGCGTAGTGCTAGTATATACGTTGTAGTGTGTAGGACTAGTATGTAAGTTGTAGTGTGTAGGATTAGTATGTAAGTTGTAGTGTGTAGGACTAGTATGTAAGTTGTAATGTGTAGGACTAGTATGTAAGATGTAGTGTGTAGGACTAGTACATAGGTTATAGTGTGTAGGAGTAGTACATACGTTGTGGTGTGTAGGACTAGTACATAGGTTGTCGTGTGTAGGACTAGTATGTAAGTTGTAGTGTGTAGGACTAGTACATAAGTTGTAGTGAGTAGGATTAGTATGAAGTTGTAGTGTGTAGGACTAGTATATACGTTGTAGTGTGTAGGACTAGTACATAAGTTGTAGTGTGTAGGACCAGTACATAAGTTGTAGTGTGTAGGACTAGTATGTAAATTGTAGTGTGTAGGACTAGTACATAAGTTGTAGTGTGTAGGACTAGTATGTAAGTTGTAGTGTGTAGGACTAGTATATACGTTGTAGTGTGTAGGACAAGTACATAGGTTGTAGTGATTAGGACTAGTATGTAGGTTGTCGTTTGTGGGATTAGTATATACTTTGTAGGGTGTAGAACTAGTACATAAGTTGTAGTGTGTAGGACTAGTACATAATTTGTAGTATGTACGACCTGTATATAAATTGAAGTGTGTAGGACTAGGATTTAAGTTGTAGTGGGTAGGACTAGTATTTACGTTGTAGTGTGTAGGACTAGTACATAGGTTGTAGTGTGTAGGACTAATATGTACGTTTTAGTGAGTAAGACTAGTACATAAGTTGTAGTGTGTAGTGCTAGTATATACGTTGTAGTGTGTAGGACTAGTTTGTAAGTTGTAGTGTGTAGGATTAGTATGTAAGTTGCAGTTTGTAGGACTAGTGCATAAGTTGTAGTGTGTAGGACTAGTATGTAAGTTGTAGTGTGTGGAATTAGTATATACGTTGAAGTGTGTAGGACTACTACATACGTTAAAGTGTGTAGGACTACTACATAAGTTGTAGAGTGTAGGACTAGTATGTAAGTTGTAGTGTGTAGGACTAGTACATAAGTTGTAGTGAGTTGGACTAGTATGTAAGTTGTAGTGTGTAGTTCTAGTATATACGTTGTAGTGTATAGGACTAGTATGTAACATGTAGTGTATAGGACTAGTATATAAGTTGTAGTGTGTAGGACTAGTATGTAAGTTGTAGTGTGTAGGACTAGTACATAAGTTGTAGTGAGTTGGACTAGTATGTAAGTTGTAGTGTGTAGTTCTAGTATATACGTTGTAGTGTATAGGACTAGTATGTAACATGTAGTGTGTAGGACTAGTATATAAGTTGTAGTGTGTAGGACTAGTATGTATGTTGTAGTGTGTAAAACTTGTACATACGTTGTAGTGTGTAGTGCTAGTATATACGTTGTTGTGTGTAGGACTAGTATGTAAGTTGTAGTGTGTAGGATTAGTATGTAAGTTGTAGTGTGTAGGACTAGTATGTAAGTTGTAGTGTGTAGGACTAGTATGTAAGTTGTAGTGTGTAGGACTAGTACATACGTTATAGTGTGTAGGAGTAGCACATACGTTGTAGTGTATAGGACTGGTACATAAGTTGTCGTGTGTAGGATTAGTATATAAGTTGTAGTGTGTAGGACTAGTACATAAGTTGTAGTGTGTAGGACTAGTACATGAGTTGTAGTGTGTAGAACTAGTATGTAAGTTGTAGTGTGTAGGACTAGTACATAAGTTGTAGTGTGTAGGACTAGTATGTAAGTTGTAGTGTGTAGGACTAGTACATAAGTTGTAGTGAGTAGGACAAGTATGTAAGTTGTAGTGTGTAGGACTAGAATGTAAGTTGTAGAGTGTAGGATTAGTATATAAGTTGTAGTGTGTAGGACTAGTACATAAGTTGTAGTGTGTAGGACTAGTACATGAGTTGTAGTGTGTAGAACTAGTATGTAAGTTGTAGTGTGTAGGACTAGTACATAAGTTGTAGTGTGTAGGACTAGTATGTAAGTTGTAGTGTGTAGGATTAGTATATATGTCGTAGTGTGTAGGACTAGTACATAAGTTGTAGAGTGTAGGATTAGTATATAAGTTGTAGTGTGTAGGACTAGTACATAAGTTGTAGTGTGTAGGACTAGTACATGAGTTGTAGTGTGTAGAACTAGTATGTAAATTGTAGTGTGTAGGACTAGTACATAAGTTGTAGTGTGTAGGACTAGTATGTAAGTTGTAGTGTGTAGGACTAGTATATACGTTGTAGTGTGTAGGACTAGTACATAAGTTGTAGAGTGTAGGATTAGTATATAAGTTGTAGAGTGTAGGACTAGTACATAAGTTGTAGTGTGTAGGACTAGTACATGAGTTGTAGTGTGTAGAACTAGTATGTAAGTTGTAGTGTGTAGGACTAGTACATAAGTTGTAGTGTGTAGGACTAGTATGTAAGTTGTAGTGTGTAGGACTAATATATACGTTGTAGTGTGTAGGACTAGTACATAGGTTGTAGTGGGTAGGACTAGTACATAAGTTGTAGTTTGTAGGACTAGTATGTGTGGTGTAGTGTGTACGACTAGTACATAAGCTGTAGTGCGTAGGACTAGTACATAGGTTGTAGTGTGTAGAACTAGTACATAAGTTGTAGTATGTAGGACTAGTACATAAATTGTAGTGTGTAGGACTAGTATATAAGTTGTAGTGTTTAGCACTAGTATGTAAGTTGTAGAGTGTAGGACTAGTACATAAGTTTTAGTGTGTTGGACTAGTATGTAAGTTGTAGTGTGTAGGATTAGTATATACGTTGTAGTGTGTAATACTAGTACATCAGTTGTAGTGTGTAGGACTAGTACATAATTTGTAGTGTGTAGGACTAGTACATAAGTTGTAGTATGAAAGACTAGTACATAAATTGTAGTGTGTAGGACTAGTATATAAGTTGTAGTGTGTAGGACTAATATGTAAGTTGTAGTGAGTAGGACTAGTACATAAGTTGTAGTGCGTAGGACTAGTACATATTTTGTAATGTGTAGCATTAGTATGTAAGTTGTAGTGTGTAGGACTAGTACATAAATTGTAGTGTGTAGGACTAGTACATAGGTTGTAGTATGTAGGACTAGTACATAAGTTGTAGTGTGTAGGGCTAGTACATAATTTTTAGTGTGTAGGACTACTATATAGGTTGTAGTGTGTAAGACTAGTGCATAAGTTGTAGTGTGTAGGACTAGTATATAGGTTGTAGTGTGTAGGACTAGTTTATAGGTTGTAGTGTGTAGGACTAGTATATAGGTTGTAGTGTGTAATGCTAGTATGTAAGTAGTAGTGTGTAGGACTAGTACATAAGTTGTAGTGAGTAGGACTAGTATGTAGGTTGTAGTGTGTAGGATTAGTATATACGTTGTAGTGTGAAGGACTAGTGCATAAGTTGTGGTGTGTAGGACTAGTACATAAGTTGTAGTGTGTAGGACTAGTACATAAGTTGTAGTGTGTAGTTCTAGTATATACGTTGTAGTGTGTAGGACTAGTATGTAAGTTGTAGTGTGTAGGACTAGTATATAAGTTGTAGTGTGTAGGAGTAGTATGTAAATTGTAGTATGTAAGACTAGTACATAAGTTTTAGTGCGTAGTGCTAGTATATACGTTGTAGTGTGTAGGACTAGTATGTAAGTTGTAGTGTGTAGGATTAGTATGTAGGTTGTAGTGTGTGGGACTAGTATGTAAGTTGTAATGTGTAGTACTAGTATGTAAATTGTAGTGTGTAGGACTAGTAAATAAGTTATAGTGTGTAGGAGTAGTGCATACGTTGTGGTGTGTAGGACATAGGTTGTCGTGTGTAGGACTAGTGTGTAAGTTGTAGTGTGTAGGGCCAGTACATAAGTTGTAGTGTGTAGGACTAGTATGTAAGTTGTAGTGTGTAGGACTAGTACATAAGTTCTAGTGTGTAGGACTAGTATGTAAGTTGTAGTGTGTAGGACTAGTACATAAGTTCTAGTGTGTAGGACTAGTATGTAAGTTGTAGTGTGTAGGACTAGTACATAAGCTGTAGTGTGTAGGACTAGTACATAATTTGTAGTATGTAGGACCTGTATATAAATTGTAGTATGTAGGACTAGGATTTAAGTTGTAGTGTGTAGGACTAGTATGTAAGTTGTAGTGTGTAGGACTAGTATATAAGTTGTAGTGTGTAGGACTAATATGTAAGTTTCAGTGTGTAAGACTAGTACATAGGTTGTAGTGTGTAGTGCTAGTATATACGTTGTATTGTGTAGGACTAGTATGTAAGTTGTAGTGTGTAGGATTAGTATGTAAGTTGTAGTGTGTAGGACTAGTACATAAGTTGTAGTGTGTAGGACTAGTATGTAAGTTGTAGTGTGTAGGATTAGTATATACGTTGTAGTGTGTAGGACTAGTACATACGTTAAAGTGTGTAGGACTAGTACATAAGTTGTAGAGTGTAGGACTTGTATGTAAGTTGTAGTGTGTAGGACTAGTACATAAGTTGTAGTGAGTAGGACTAGTATGTAAGTTGTAGTGTGTAGTTCTAGTATATACGTTGTAGTGTATAGGACTAGTATGTAACATGTAGTGTGTAGGACTAGTATATAAGTTGTAGTGTGTAGGACTAGTATGTAAGTTGTAGTGTGTAAAACTAGTACATACGTTGTAGTGTGTAGTGCTAGTATATACGTTGTTGTGTGTAGGACTAGTATGTAAGTTGTAGTGTGTAGGATTAGTATGTAAGTTGTAGTGTGTAGGACTAGTATGTAAGTTGTAGTGTGTAGGACTAGTATGTAAGTTGTAGTGTGTAGGACTAGTACATACGTTATAGTGTGTAGGAGTAGCACATACGTTGTAGTGTATAGGACTAGTACATAAGTTGTCGTGTGTAGGTTTAGTATGTAAGTTGTAGTGTGTAGGACTAGTACATAAGTTGTAGTGAGTAGGACAAGTATGTAAGTTGTAGTGGGTAGGACTAGAATATACGTCGTAGTGTGTAGGACTAGTACATAAGTTGTAGAGTGTAGGATTAGTATATACGTTGTAGTGTGTAGGACTAGTACATAAGTTGTAGTGTGTAGGACTAGTACATATGTTGTAGTGTGTAGAACTAGTATGTAAGTTGTAGTGTGTAGGACTAGTACATAAGTTGTAGTGTGTAGGACTAGTATGTAAGTTGTAGTGTGTAGGACTAGTATATACGTTGTAGTGTGTAGGACTAGTACATAGGTTGTAGTGCGTAGGACTAGTACATAAGTTGTAGTTTGTAGAACTAGTATGTAAGTTGTAGTGTGTACGACTAGTACATAAGCTGTAGTGCGTAGGACTAGTATATAGGTTGTGGTGTGTAGGACTAGTACATAAGTTTTAGTATGTAGGACTAGTACATAAATTGTAGTGTGTAGGACTAGTATATAAGTTGTAGTATTTAGCACTAGTATGTAAGTTGTAGTGTGTAGGACTAGTACATAAGTTGTAGTGTGTAGGACTAGTATGTAAGTTGTAGTGTGTAGGACTAGTACATAATTTGTTGTGTGTAGGACTAGTACAAAAGTTGTAGTATGAAGTACTAGTACATAAATTGTAGTGTGTAGGACTAGTATATAAGTTGTAGTGTGTAGGACTAATATGTAAGTTGTAGTGTGTAGGACGAGTACATAAGTTGTAGGGTGTAGGGCTAGTACATAGGTTTAAGTGTGTAGGACTACTATATAGGTTGTAGTGTGTAGGACTAGTATGTAAGATGTAGTGTGTAAGACTAGTAAATAAGTTGTAGTGTGTAGGACTAGTATACAAGTTGTAGTGTGTAGGACTAGTATATAAGTTGTAGTGTGTAGGACTAGTATATAGGTTGTAGTGTGTAGGACTACTATATAAGTTGTAGTGTGAGTTTAACGGGGCCCACCTGGGGACAACTACCCCTAACTCTACCTGTACGTAACCTAGGACTATAGGGGTAGTTTTGGATGATGCACCAGGTCGTCGCGGCCTTGATCCTAGCCTTGGGGGTGGTTTCGACCACGTTTAGAGGGGTGGGTGGTAGTTTTTCGAAACAAATAATTCTAACCCACTGACCTAAGCTAGCCAAAATGGATCCAACCTAACCTAACCTACGTATAGGGGGTGTCTTCAGCTACGTTCAGGACCATCCCCGGGGGTAGCTCCGGGGGTAGATTCGGGTAGGGGTAGTTTTCGAAAAAATTTTGGAATAATGTGTCCTGACCGATAGGGTGAGTTTAGAGTGCATTAGCGCTACGGTTGAGGGTAGTTCCACCTGGGGTAGTTTTAAATAAAATATGAAATTGCCAAAAATAGTCTAAACGGAGCAGGGCCTCAGGTAAAGACATCCCGAAGCCTGCTTTTAGGTAAAGCAACCCTGGAATAGCTCCCGGCGTGGGGGTTATCTTGTGGAAAGATTTAATATATCTGATGACGTATCCGCCCTCGAACGACTCTAGGCAGTAGGCCCACCCTAAAATGAATGGTCTACCCCTAAATCATATGGCTGACGAGGGGCACAGGTGTGTATGATTGCTAAACTAGTAAACAATACAGTATTAGATGGGATACTCACCCAAAGGCCATCCCCGACGAGCCAGCGCCCCACGCTATATACAGATATAAATTATCTAAAAACATACCCGAACACGGTGTCGCTACAGAGGTATCTAGTATGGCCCACCTCTAAAGGTGAAAAAAAATAAACAGTGCAACAAGGCCTTATCGCTTGAGGGAACACGTTTGACCTACATATCCTGTAACAGTATGTTAGACATGTGCAGCCATGCAGAGATAACGCATAATCTTAGAACCGCAAAGACAGCTGGCGACCGTTATAACAGGTCTATAACCCGCACAGCTGTGTTGTTGTGAAACAAGGCGATTGTAATTGTGTTAACTACCGTATCGATTTATTATGTAGGCTGGTATAGTAAACAAGTAGCTTTATACATAGCTGTGGAAGAGTCCATTCGAGAGGGGGGTGGTCGAGTCCATCCGAGCTGGACCGTTCCATAATTACGTCTTTTGATTACATCTCGGTGGGCGATCAAATTTGTAGAGGTATGGAGGGGCAGGCGTTTATGATTTATAAATCCCATCGTGACAAACACCACTTGCTATCCAGCTTTGGAAGAAGAAACATTCTGGTAAGATATCTTGTTGTTACTTGTTCTCGTGTGAAATCTGTAGCCTATATACTAGAGTCCTATATTATTGCAATCGCCCCAGTCAATCAGAGCGATTTGTAATCATTTTGTGAATCAGAGTTGAATAATTTGTATAACCTAATATCATTGTTGATCTGAATATTTATGAAAACAATTTAATCATAACATATATTTTAATAAATATCTAGCAAATACAATTGTTAGTACGAGTATTACCAAACAACTAGATTCATTATTAGCGATTCATTCAAAATTTCACATAACTATTATTTGTATAACATATACCATTGTCAACCCCAGTATCTATTCTAGTTATTATCTCAAAAAATTAAACTGTTTCACATAGAATCAATTTGAATATATATATAGCATATACATTTGTTAATTTATGATCTATTGTAGTGACTTGTATCTGTAAAATGGCCGTTCGTATTGTATCAACGGACCAGACATATGTACGAAAATTCCGTTTGCACGGTACTAGAGTGACATTCAACTTCAACCCCGTACCCGTTGCGGAAAACGAGCTGATGTGGGTCAGACGAGGAATAGAGGAAATCTTAGAGACTATGAAGAACAACGCTACCGAAGACATACAATTGGGCTTCACTATGCAGAGCTTAAATCTCCGAAACCACGCCCCTGGATATATTGCTTTTAGAGCGGCCTCTTCGATAACTGTGGACGACTTGTTTAACATCTTTGGTTCCATAATCTAGAGCAACGCAAATACTTTTAAAGCCGACGACACCTTCAGAGTGAAATGTACAAAGGTTAAAGTACCTATAGGGCGTGGGTGTGTAAGATCCGGACTGTATAATAACTTCAAAGAAGAATCGCACCAAAGAAGAATCATTCTTACGATTAAAAACACGGACACCCTCTGTTTACACCGTGCTCTGGTTGTAGCTATAGCGCATGCGTTAAAAGACCCCGAGTACAAGCTTGTGTGTAAGGACAGGTGCAATCGTCAAACCAACAGAGCAAACCAGCTAATGACGGACGCCGGGGTGCAGATAGGAGATGGCGGTGCCGGGATTCGAGAGTTGCAACAGTTTCAAGAATTACTCTCCGATTATAAAATCACCGTCTACAATTACGGCAGCAATGGTCGTGATATTTACTTTGAAGGCGACGTTCAGAACCACAAGCACTAGCTAAATTTGTTATATCACGCCAACCACTTCAACGTTGTTACAAATTTGACAAGTGCGTTCGCTTGTAAATACTATTGCGAATTGTGTCATGTTCCATGCAACGATCGCATGCACCATAGATGCGCAACCCAGTGCAACTCTTGCAAGAGGTCTCCGCCGAGTGTGCTTGAAGACGACGGCATCCTGTGCGGCGACTGCAATAGACAATTTCAGAATAGAGCTTGTTTTAGGGCGCACATCAAAAGCGTATGCCGTGCTATAAGAAAGTGTCCAGACTGTAATAGATACAATCTAAAGAAGGGTAGAAAAGCTCCTCACGTATGCGGCGAGAGCTATTGTAAAGTGTGTAAGGATTACATGCCTGCAGGTCATCTGTGCTACATGAGAATTGATACACGTCGCCCGCTATCAAATAACTTTCAGTTCGTCGTCTTTGATCTTGAAACTCGACAAGACGAAGTTATTAATGACGCCCGTGTGCATCGAGTCAACTTGTGCGTATCCCAGCAATACTGTTGGATGTGTATGAACGGCGGCGGCGCTTGCCTACAGTGCATGGATAGAACCCGAGTGTTCAGAGAGTATCCCATCAACGGGTTAATGGCGTATCTTATGGAAGTGCGAAAGACGTACAAAAAGTTGATTGTAATCGCTCACAACGGCCAGGCCTTTGACTATCCGTTTATCCTAAAGTACGTGATGGAAGAGACTCAATTTATACCCGACCTGATTATGCGAGGCACCAAGGTCATCCTGATGGAGATTGACAATACAAAGTTCATCGACTCTCTAAACTACATGCCCATGGCTTTGTCTAAACTGCCTAAGGCCTTCGATCTGCCTCCGGAAAAGAAAAAGGGATATTTTCCGCACCTCTTCAACACGCTGGCAAACCAAGCGTATGTAGGCCCCATGTATGCCAAAGAGTACTATTGCCCCGATTCTATGTTTGACAAGAATCACGAAGAGTTCTCACGATGGTATGACGACCTGGTGCGCAACGAGTACGTCTTTGGCTTTCAAAAGGAAATATTCGAATACTGCCTAACGGAAGTGGAGATCTTGGCACAGGCGTGCTTGAAATTCAGGGCCTGTTTCCTACAAGAGTGTAATGTTGATCCGTTCCTAGAGACGGTGACCATCGCTAGCACCTGTAACCTGGCGTTTAGAAGAAACTTTTTAAAACCAAACACCATAGCCATACTTCCGAAAGCCGGCTACCGTCTGGCCGATAAACAATCGTTTATCGGTCTGCAATGGTTGCTGTGGCTCGAAACAGAGGGCAACCTGCGAATAAGTCATGCGGGTAACGGCCGCGAGATGAAGGTCGACGGCTTAAAGGTCGACGGACTGTGCATGGAGACAAACACCGTGTACGAATTCCAAGGATGCTGGTTCCACGGCTGCCCCAAGTGCTTCCCCAACGGACGTGACGCTGCTCTGGAGGATGATCCGGCGGACACGCACAACGCACGCTTCGAAAGGACAAAAGCCAAGAACGCTAAAATCTCATGGGCCGGATACGAAGTCGTCGAGATGTGGGAGTGTGTATGTAGGCAGCAGAAGAAAAACGACAAGTCCTTAGATTATCTCGACAACCACCCCGTCCTCAACGCAGCGCATCTCAACCCCCGTGACGCATTCTTCGGCGGCAGGACGGGAAATATAAAGACCTACTGCGCCGCTAAAGAGGGCGAAACAATCCAGTACGCAGACGTGTGTTCGCTCTACCCGTGGGTATGCAAGTACGGAAAATACCCGATTGGACACCCAAAGTTGGCCGTCGGTAACGACGAATGCAAGAAATTGGGGATGAGCGTCGAAGGGTTGCTCAAGTGCACATTTCTGCCGCCTACAGCGCTCTACCACCCCGTATTGCCGCTAAAGATGAATAATAAGTTGATGTTTGTACTCTGTAGGACATGCGGCGAAACTCTGAATCCCGACGAATGCGGACATACGGTGGACGAGCGCGCTCTGACAGGCACATGGACCATCGACGAGATACGCAAGGCGTTAGAGAAGGGCTATGTCGTTGTAGAAATGCACGAGATGTGGCAGTACGAGATGGCTTCAGGAAACGACGGCATGTTTAAAGAGTTTATCAATAAATTTCTAAAGATGAAACAAGAGGCGTCAGGCTACCCCGGCTGGTGCCTGACCGAAGAAGACAAGGCAAGTACGTGGAAGATTATTTCATCAACGAGGGTGTCCGTTTGGACCAGTCAAAAATTGCTAAAAACGAAGGATCCCGCTCGTTGGCCAAACTGATGTTGAACTCGTTTTGGGGAAAATTCGGACAGAGGGAGAATCAGTCGATAACGGCGATTATCAGGGAGCCTCAGGAGTTGTTTAAAATGCTGCAGAGCACTTCCATTGACGTGAATCACATACAGGAAGTAAACGAAGACGTTTTGGTAGTGAATAGGCAGTTATCAGATGACGTTTGCGAGATACTACCCACTGTCAACGTTGTGCTGGCCGTCTACACTACCGCCCACGCCCGGCTAAAGTTGTACGAGTAAATGGACGCTCTAGGCCCTCAACTTATCTACAAGGATACCGACAGCGTAGTATACCTTCATAGGGAGTGTTTGCCAAGAGTAGTGACTGGAGATTATTTAGGCCAGATGACTGACGAGCTCTTGGAATACGGCCAGGGGTCTTACATCACCGAATTCGTCTCTGGAGGTCCTAAAGTCTACGCCTACAAAGTCTGGTCTACAAATAAAAACAAACACGTGACCGTATGCAAAGTCAATGACCCTGAATCTCAGTACTTCCGCCACGGTCAATTTTGAGTCGATGAAACGGATGGTTTTGAAAGGTAGCGATCCTATAGTAACCACTAGTGATAGGATTCGTCGCACAGAAGATCGTGACGTCATCACGATGTCTGAAAGTAAAATATTCAGGTTAACAGGTGCAAAGAGGAAATTGGACGAAGACGACGGATACAATACACTGCCTTACGGTTACAAACGTCCTCGCATGAGCGAATAAAATCAATAGTTATGCACTGTATTGTAATTCAACTTGACAAACGCTAGATTAATAAGTATTAAATATGTACATTGATTACTATCTTGTGGTTAGGTAAACATATTGATTAGCTATGTTTTGTATAATTATTCAACTTAACAAAAGCTAGATTATATATAGGTATAAATTATGCACAATGATTACTGTCTTGTGGTTAGGTAAATATAACGATTAGCTATTTATTGTATAATTATTCAACTTAACAGACGCTAGATTAATAAGTATTACAGTCTTGTGGTTAGGTAAACATAATGATTACCTATGTATTGTATAATTATTCAATTTAACAAAAGCTAGATTAATGAGTATTAATTATGCACAATGATTACTGTCTTGTGGTTAGGTAAACATAATGATTAGCTATGCACTGTATTGTAATTCAACTTGACAAATGCTAGATTATATATAAGTATTAATTATGCACAATGATTAGCTATGTATCGTTTTCTATAAATATTCAGATTAACCAAAAATATATTTATGCACAATGATTACCAACTTATGGCTACAAAATTCCACGAATGAGTAAACAAAATGATTAGCTATGTACCGGCGAATGTTGATTTTTTCACACAAATGTTTTTGAAAAGTAATTTTTGTAGACCCCCTGCTTGACGGGTGGTGTGAATGAGAAGGATGAAAGCCCACTGGTGCGGCTCTACGTAGCCCGTAAGGAGTATGCATCCCCTCTGGAGTGGCCTTAATGGTCCGTGGCAGGAGGGTCATACGGAGGCATCATTTTTTATTTTGGAGGATGTCACGATGGAGTTGGCGGGTTTGGGGCCTCTCCATTTCCCCTTCGGGAGATATTTGTGTGAACAGGGTATAGATAACACCTTTGTGTTACTTTTCAAACACGCTATGGCATCTGTTGAATGCTTTCACCAAGATGGCGATTTGATCAGTATATTTACCTATTTAAATATATTTTATACTTGTAATCATTTGTTTGATGCAGCTGTTATATTTCCAATAATGTAAACCAACCGTATAGATATATAATTGTAGACGAATACTTTACGGGCAAACACATGGGAGCTGGGAATACTATCAACAGGTTCTCAGACGATATTATCAATGACTTCGCTGTGTTTTGCCCTAATCAGTTTATATTTTTGTTAGATTTGGCATTAGACCTAGGACACGAGTTTACATGTTTTTGTGAAGTTAAATTTAGCCTAAATTACGTCAGATGATTGGAATTTATACAGTTTACAGAGATATGTCTAAGCTAGTGTTAAACTTGTCTAGAGGCTGAGTTGATGTATTAATTACCTAGATATCTAGTAATATGTCTAAGCTTTTGTATAAATGTGTATAAAGCGATAGCAAAGCAATTGTAATTAGATTTAAGAATAAATGTTTAATTTTGTTTATTGTTCGATTCATATTGTTAATGTAAATATACGTCTCTATTATCAAGACACTGGTACTTATTACCTTATCCCATGTTGACCTCTACCTATATTGTTTGCATTAAGTGCATACACATGTAAACAGAGTCGCTTGAGGGAACACATAATAATTAGGCTTAGCTACGATAGATGTACTCTTATCGTAGCGGATGTCCGCACTCTTGAAGGTTCAATGCACACCCCAGACAGGCAAACACATTTCCGCACGGTAGAAGGGCATCCTGCAGCAAATCGTGCACAGCGGACGACCATCCTGAATGTTTACACCGTCATCGTCCGAGTAGTCTTCATCGTCTGTTGTACAGATGTCTACCGCCATCAGTTCCTGTTTAGCACTTATATCCACTATGTATTTACATTTAGGAAAAGAGTCAATGGTTAATAAATTGTATAGTACTACGGTTTGTAAGTATAACCTACTTTATTTTTGGTGTCTACCTGTATATATACTAAAACAGATTCGAGAACATTAATCAAATTATTAGTATTATTTTCAGATGACAATTCTATCTATCCTTTTCTTTAGTAATTTAGTGTTAAGTATTTCCAGATACTCTTTATATATATAAACTTCATTGCGCCAGCGTCGTGTTATATGAACCTTTTAACATATAGGTGGCTTTTGTGAACATATTGTACCCTCTCATAATAAGTATACATTTTACGATCTGATCAAAACAATATTTATCAACGCTAGGAAACACCTGTCATATAATATATTACCCTTATTCTAGTTGATTGTTTTACACTACATTTGTTATCCATGATTTATAATTTAAAGCAAATATTAGATTTTTTCCAATTAGACTTTACAGAATCAGCATAGCTGTAGCCCTATATATTAATTAGTTTATGTTTTACAAACAAGAAACCCCATTGAACAAATGAAACATTTGTTATCCATGATTTATAATATAAAGCAATTATAAGATTTTTCCAATTAGACTTTACAGAATCAGCATTCCTGTAGCCCTATAGATTGATTAGTTTATGTTTTACAAACAAGATACCCCATTGAACATATGAAACATTTGTTATCCATGATTTATAATTTAAAGCAATTATTAGGTTTTTTCCAATTAGACTTTACAGAATCAGCATTCCTGTAGCCCTATAGATTAATTAGTTTATGTTTTACAAACAAGAAGTATATATTTATCTCTATTTTAGCTATATTACACACATACATTACCTCTCTAAGTTACGCTATAAACTAAGCCATTGCATATATATATTCATATCATCTATGTGAATTTAATGTTTATAACTGACATCTTCCCCGAAACGTATTTCCAAAATATTTATATATATAATGAGAAAGAGAGAGATATTTAATAACATCTGCCTGGGCACTCTGGATCATTCCTGGGTACAAGTAGATTTACTCAATTCCATTCTGTTGTCTTCATAGCTAAAGATGTTCTGGTAGATGGGCCGTACTTCACACCACTGATAAATTTAGTCTTCATTTGCTAATTACAAGCAGTGTAAATACAGTTCTGTAGTCACAATTTCACTATATAGTATGATTTTACAATTTTGATGTCAAATTTAGTCTCGCTTACACTGTTCATTAATAATGGAAATACAGTTCTGTAGTCACAATTTCACTATATAGTAAGATTTTAAAATTTTGATGTCAAATTTAGTCTCGCTTACACTGTTTATTAATAATGGAAATACAGTTCTGTAGTCACTGTTTCACTATATAGTGTGATTTTAAAATTTTGATGTCAAATTTAGTCTCGCTTACACTGTTCACTAATAATGGGCTTCATTTGCTAATTACAAGCAGTGTAATTAATACGACGGCTCTATTGTTATCGGCAATTTGTCTTCACATCTCTGCGACGGCGGCGGCGGCTGCCTCGGATGTAATTTAGTTTTTTTCTCTCCTTTTTATTTTTATAGTGATACCCCTTTCCCGGCTAATGGCTTGGTTTTTCTCATTTTAAACAATGGTATATCTATGTTAAATTCATTTAATGTTTTACCTAATGATTATTCATATGTTACAATATATTCTATGCTAAAATATCATGTGTATAGACCGTCTGAGAACCAACACATCTCCGGATAGTTTTTAGTATGTAAATGTGATAGTGATTTTGAATAGATTAATAGAATTGAGTCTGTCTTACAACTGTACAGACATGTTAATAATTTTGGAATACGACGTTAGATATTGGCGTTAACCACTTTTCCCCCATAAAGATGGTTCTCTACGGACATGGACTGTTTCTCACACGGCCTATGCATTAAACCCTGTTATAACTATGTTAAATTGAAATATTCTATGATACAATATAATCTATGCTAAATATCGTGTGAATAGATCGTTTGAGAAACACTACATCTCTGGATTATTTTTATATTATGTAAATTTGATTGTGAATTTGAATAGATTAATAAATTTGAGTCTGTCTTGAATCTGTACAGACATTTTACTAATTTTTTGGAATAGAGCGTTGGATATTGACTTTAATAACTTTTGGTTTGGAAATGGACTGTTTCTCAAACGACCTATTCATTTGGTGTTTGTCATAAATATAACGGTACTACTCGTAATAATATTATGGCACATTAATATGCTGAGAGTCTGGCGTTACCCAATACGGAATACGTATTATTTATACCCATTTTTTCTTGTCTACGGCTCAACCTCAGATCGTAATGAGCAATATTATTATTAAAATGTTCCCCATCTAGTGTATAGGATATTCGTCTTAGTGTATACTCGTCTGCTTCGATATCACTGTCCCAAGACCAGTTGGGGGGAGCTAGGTCAAAGGACTGGTTAAAGTATTCATCGAATTGACAACATTTTCTAAAAGATAAATGATACCATTCTATAATCATATCTTTATTATAATCTATATCAGAGAACATACCGTCAGGATCGCTGTATAGAATATAATTGTAAAGGTACGTATTATAGAAGTGGGTTTTCGATATATTTTTTACATACGGCCTTACAACGTTTAAGAGTTTCATATTATAATAGTGTTGTTGTAAGTCGTCCAGTTTGAACATTTTTGAATATTCCAACCTCAAATCGTATTCGATCTTTACGAGAATGGTATGTACTATATACTCCCAATTTTGTAGAAAAATTTCTTTTAGAATAACCCCCCTCCCTCAATTTAGAATTTATATACTTAAAATAGTATTCTTGGTGTTCCGACGAGTTTATTTGTTTATAATTAATATATCTGTTCTGAAATTTATATTTATGACAGAATGAACATCTATCAAATAATTCGCATCTTTTCAATTTATAATACCCGGTTAGTATTTTTCTAATCGTGTCTAAATCCTGGCACTCGCCGGATCTTATAAACTCAAAGATTTCATTTATTTGATTGGTGTTCATAAAGTAAGTACTAAATCTGGCTAAAACACTAAATAGTAAATATCTTAAAACTAGCAAAATTAAATCTAAATATATACATCCACTAATTACTATGTCTGACTTACATCTACGCACTTTTAGTCCTCTACAGCACCCTAAATAACTAACATCTATTTCACTATACATGTTTACGAAAATAATTTGACAACAGCACTGACCTGGGGTACACTATCAACAGTTTCTTTTATAAAGATGTTAGTGTCATGCTTTGTGAGTTGCTTTTATTACGTGTTTTTTTAAAGTGACCAGTACAGGATGCGGGTTGTATCTTTACGGAAACTCTTTTTCTGTTTGTTTGCGGTCGGTGGTTTCTAAGTAGGTGTTATCAGCTTGGTGTAGCTTGGTAATTTTGTCACTGGATGTATGTATTTGTTCTTTATCAACGGATGTCCTACCGTTATTTTCCTGGAAACCTTTCCTACCCGGATTTCCTTTTCAGACATCTATTGTCGTTCAGACTTGGTGGTTTAGTGAATTGTCGATTCCAATAGGTTTTCGTTGTAGTATTTTCATAAAGTCTATACATCATGTTCAAACCAAACAATGATGAGTGGCTCATGATCAACAGCTGTTTGGACAACCTGATGTCTATAGTTAGGAGGTCGTTAATATTATACATTAATTTATATCATCTGTTATTGTTGCTATATTGTTTCGATCTTGTTTTTTAGCGATATTCAACAACAACTGCGGGAAAAATACGTCGGAGGTACGATAGAGTTAGGCCTGGATTTTCAGATCGTTATACCTGCTGATGGGACTTCGTATATAAGTAGACGGAGACGTTTTTTTGTTGTACATGTACAACTACCAGCTGCACCTATAGCCTCCTCCCTGCCACCTACGAACTCCTCGCTGTCTTCGGATCCTACCTCGTCCTCTGCTACATCTTCCCAGCCGCTTGCAGAGGATATGGAGACGCTCCCTGATGACGTCGGCCAGGTCGATTCGCATCCTACCTCGTCCTCTGCTACATCTTCCCGGCCGCCTACAGAGGATATGGAGATGCTCAATAATGACTTCGGCCCGGTCGATTTATCCGATATACAGACAGAGATTCTAATGGACATTGACGTTTTAGACGATTTATTGATGGATTTAGGCTAGTGGAGTGATTAAAGTGTGGTTTGTATATGAATCAAGTGTTTTGTTTTCACTACATTGGATCTTCTTTGGCGAGTTAATATTTTCATGACATTATTTTATACAATGATAGCCTTTCTAGTTTGTTTTCACTTTTAGAGGTGGGCCATACTAGATACCTCTGTAGCGACACCGTGTTCTAATATGTTTTTAGATAATTTATATCTGTATATACCGTGGGGCGCTGGCTCGTCAGGGATCGCCTTTGGGTGAGTAGCCTATCTAATACTGTATTGTTTATTAGTTTAGCAATCATATAAACCTGTGCCCCTCGTCACCCATATCATTTAGGCGTAGACCATTCATTTTAGGGTGGGCCTACTGCCTAGAGTCGTTCGAGCGCGGATACCTCATCAGATATATTAAATCTTTCCACAAGATAACCCCACGCCGGAAGCTATTCCAGGGTTGCTTTACCTAAGAGCAGGCTTCGGGATGTCTTTACCTGAGGCCCTGCTCCGTATAGACTATTTTTGTCAATTTCGTATTTTATTTAAAAACTACCCCTCGGTGAAACCACCCCGCAACGGTCCATAATGGACTCTAGACATATCCCGTACTGTCTGTTGATCCAACCGAGCGATTTTTGGCAATTTCATATTTTATTTAAAAACTACCCCTTGGTAAAACTACCCCCAACCGTGGCGATAATACGCTCTAGACTCACCCTGTCAGTCAAGACACGTTTTTCCAAAATGTTTTCGAAAAACTACCCCCACCCCTCTAAACGTGGTCGAAACCACCCCCAAGACTAGGATCAAGGCCGCATCAACCCCCTGCATCATCCAAAACTACCCCTATAGTCCTAGATTACGTACAGGCCGAGTTAGGGGTAGTTGTCCCCAGGTGGGCCCCGTTCTACTAGTGTGTAGTGCTAGTATGTAAGTTGTAGTGTGTAGGACTAGTACATAAGTTGTAGTGTGTAGAACTAGTACATACGTTGTAGCGTGTAGGACTAGTATATAGGTTGTAGTGTGTAGGAATAGTGTGTAAGTTGTAGTGTGTAGGACTAGTACATAAGTTGTAGTGTGTAGGACTAGTACATACGTTGTAGTGTGTAGGACTAGTATATAAGTTGTAGTGTGTAGGACTAGTATGTAAGTTGTAGTGTGTAGGACTAGTATATACATTGTAGTGTGTAGGACTAGTATATAGGTTGTAGTGAGTAGTGCTAGTATGTACGTTGTAGTGTGTAGGACTACTATATAAGTTGTAGTGTGTAGGACTAGTACATAGGTTGTAGTGTGTAGTTCTAGTATATACGCTGTAGTGTGTAGAACTAGTATTCAAGTTGTAGTGTGTATGACTAGTCAATAAGTTGTAGTGTGTAGTGCTAGTAAATACGTTGTAGTGGGTAGGACTACTATATAAGTTGTAGTGTGTAGGACTATGACATAAGTTGTAGTGTGTAGGACTAGTATATAAGTTATAGTGTGTAGTGCTAGTATATACGTTGTAGTGTAGGACTAGTATGTAAGTTGTAGTGTGTAGGACTAGTATTAAGTTGTAGTGTGTAGGACTAGTATGTAAGTTGTAGTGTGTAGGACTAGTACATAAGTTGTAGTGTGTAGGACTAGTACATAGGTTTTAGTGTGTAGGACTAGTACAGAGGTTGTAGTGTGTAGGACTAGTACATAGGTTGTAATGTGTAGGACTAGTACATAAGTTGTAGTATGTAGGACTAGTACATAAGTTGTAGTGTGTAGGACTAGTACATAAGTTGTAGTGTATAGGACTAGTACATAAGTTGTAGTGTGTAGGACTAGTACATATTGTGTAGTGTGTAGGACTAGTACATACTGTAAGTTGTAGTGTTTAGGACTAGTACATAAGTTGTAGTGTGTAGGAATAGTACATACGTTGTAGTGTGTAAGACTAGGACATATGTTGTAGTGTGTAGGACTAGTACAGACGTTGTAGTGTGTAGTGCTAATATATAAGCTGTAGTGTGTAGGACTAGTACATAAGTTGTAGTGTGTAGGACTAGTACTTAAGTTGTATTACGTTGGACTAGTACATAAATTGCAGTGCGTAGGACTAGTATATAAGTTGTAGTGTGTAGGACTAGTATGTAAGTTGTAGTGTGTAGGACGAGTACATAAGTTGTAGTGTGTAGGACTAGTACATACGTTTTAGTGTATAGTACTATTATATAGGTTGTAGTGTGTAGGACTAGTATGTAAGTTGTAGTTTGTAGGACTAGTACAAAGGTTGTAGTGTGTATTACTAGTACATAAGTTGTAGTGTGTAGAACTAGTACATAAGTTGTAGTGTGTAGGACTAGTATATAGGGTGTAGTGTGTAGGACTGGTATATAGGTTGTAGTGTGTAGGACGAGTATATAAGATGTAGTGTGTAGTGCTAGTATGTAAGTTGTAGTGTGTAGGACTAGCACATAAGTTGTAGTGTGTAGAACTAGTACATATGTTGTAGTGTGTAGGACTGGTATATAGGTTGTAGTGTGTAGGAATAGTATGTAAGTTGTAGTGTGTAGGACTAGTACATAAGTTGTAGTGTGTAGGACTAGTACATACGTTGTAGTGTGTAAGACTAGGACATATGTTGTAGTGTGTAGGACTAGTACAGAAGTTGTAGTGTGTAGTGCTAGTATATAAGCTGTAGTGTGTAGGACTAGTACATAAGTTGTAGTGTGTAGGACTAGTACATAAGTTGTATTATGTAGGACTAGTACATAAATTGTAGTGTGTAGGACTGGTATATAAGTTGTAGTGTGTAGGACTAGTATGTAAGTTGTAGTGTGTAGGACGAGTACATAAGTTGTAGTGTGTAGGACTAGTACATATGTTGTAGTGTGTAGGACTAGTATATAGGTTGTAGAGTGTAGGAGTAGTATGTAAGTTGTAGTCCGTAGGACTAGTACATAAGTTGTAGTGTGTAGTACTAGTACATAAGTTGTAGTGTGTAGTACTAGTATGTAAGTTGCAGTGTGTAGGACTAGTATATAGGTTGTAGTGTGTAGGAAAAGTATGTAAGTTTTAGTGTGTAGGACTACTATAAGGGTTGTAGTGTGTAGGACTAGTACATACGTTGTAGTGTATAGTGCTAGTAAATACGTTGTAGTTTGTTGGACTACTATATAAGTTGTAGTGTGTAGGACTAGTACATAGGTTGTAGTATTTAGGACTAGTACATAAGTTGTAGAGTCTAGGACTAGTACATAAGTTGTATTGTGTAGGACTAGTACATACGTTGTAGTGTGTAGGACTAGTACATAAGTTGTAGTGTGTAGGACTAGTACATAGGTTGTAGTATGTAGGACTAGGACATACTGTAAGTTGTAGTGTGTAGGACTAGTACATAAGTTGTAGTGTGTAGTGCTAGTATATAAGCTTTAGTGTGTAGGACTAGTACATAAGTTGTAGTGTGTAGGACTAATACATAAGTTGTAGTGTGTAGGACTAGTACATAAGTTGTAGTGTGTAGGACTAGTATATAAGTTGTAGTGTGTAGGACTAGTATGTAAGTTGTAGTGTGTAAGACTAGTACATAAGTTGTAGTGTGTAGGACTAGTACATAGGTTGTATTGTGTAGGACGAGTACATAAGTTGTACTGTGTAGGACTAGTACATACGTTTTAGTGGGTAGGACTAGTACATAAGTTGTAGTGTGTAGGACTAGTATATAAGTTGTAGTGTGTACGACTAGTATGTAAGTTGTAGTGTGTAGGACTAGTATGTAAGTTGTAGTGTGTAGGACTAGTATGTAAGTTGTTGTGTGTAGGACTAGTATATACGTTGTAGTGTGTATGACTAGTAAATAAGTTGTAGTGTGTAGGACTAGTACCTTAGTTGTAGTGTGTAGGATTAGTACATACTGTAAGTAGTAGTGTGTAGGACTAGTACATAAGTTGTAGTGTGTAGTGCTAGTATATAAGCCGTAGTGTGTAAGACTAGTAAATAAGTTGTAGAGTGTAGGTTTAGTACATAAGTTGTAGTATGTTGGACTAGTACATAAATTGTAGTGTGTAGGACTAGTATATAAGTTGTAGTGTGTAGGACTAGTACAAACGTTGTAGTGTGTAGGACTAGTATACAAGTTGTAGTTTGTAGAACTAGTATATAAGTTGTAGTGTGTAGGACTAGTATATAGGTTGTAGTGTGTAGGACTAGTATATAAGTTGTAGTGTGTAGTGCTAGTATGTACGTTGTAGTGTGTAGGACTAGTATATAGGTTGTAGTGTGTAGGACTAGTATATAAGTTGTAGTGTGTAGAGCTAGTTTATAAGTTGTAGTGTGTAGGACTAGTACATAAGTTGTAGTGTGTAGGACTAGTATATAAGTTGTAGTGTGTACGACTAGTATGTACGTTGTAGTGTGTAGGACTAGTACATAAGTTGTAATGTGTAGGACTAGCACAAAGGTTGTAGTGTGTATGACTAGTATGTAAGTTGTAGTGTGTAGGACTATTATATATATTGTAGTGTGTAGGACTATTATATATATTGTACTGTGTAGGACTAGTATATAAGTGTTAGTGTGTAGTGCTAGTATGTAAGTTGTAGTGTGTGAGACTACTATATATGTTGTAGTGTGTAGGACTAGTATGTAAGTTGTAGGGTGTAGGACTATTATATATATTGTAGTGTGTATGACTATTATTTATATTGTAGTGTGTAGGACTAGTACATAAGTTGTTGTGTGTAGTGCTAGTATATACGTTGTAGTGTGTAGAACTAGTATGTAAGTTGTAGTGTGTATGACTAGTCAAAACGTTGTAGTGTTTAGTGCTAGTAAATACGTTGTAGTGGGTAGGACTAGTATGTAGGTTGTAGTGTTTAGGACTAGTACGTAAGTTGTAGTGTGTAGGACTAGTAAGTAGGTTGTAGTCTGTAGGACTAGTATGTAAGTTGTAGTGTGTAGGACTAGTATGTAGGTTGTAGTGTGTAGGACTATTACATCAGTTGTAGTTTGTAGGACTAGTACATTGGGTTGTAGTGTGTAGGACTAGTACATAAGTTGTAGTGTGTAGGACTAGTATATAGGTTGTAGTGTGTAGGACTAGTATGTAAGTTGTAGTGTGTAGGACTAGTAGATAGGTTGTATTGTGTAGGACGAGTACATAAGTGGTACTGTGTAGGACTAGTACATACGTTTTAGTGTGTAGGACTAGTACATAAGTTGTAGCGTGTAGGACTAGTATATAGGTTGTAGTGTGTAGGACTAGGATGTAAGTTGTAGTGTGTAGGACTACTACATAAGTTGTAGTGTGTAGGACTAGTACATAAGTTGTAGTGTGTAGGACTAGTATATAAGGTATAGTGTGAAGGACTAGTGTGTACGTTGTAGTGTGTAGGACTAGTATATACGTTGTAGTGTGTAGGACCAGTATATAAGTTGTAATGTGTAGTTGCTAGTATGTAAGTTGTAGTGTGTAGGGCTAGTACATAAGTTGTAGTGTGTAGGACTAGTATATAAGTTGTAGTGTGTAGGAGTAGTATGTAAGTTGTAGTGTGTAGGACTAGTACATAAGTTGTAGTGTGGAGGACTAGTACATAAGTTGTAGTGTGTAGGACTAGTACATACTGTAAGTTTTAGTGTGTAGGACTAGTACATAAGTTGTAGTGTGTAGTGCTGGTATATAATCTGTAGTGTGTAGGACTAGTACATAAGTTGTAGTGTGTAGGATTAGTACATAATTTGTAGTATGTAGGACTAGTACATAAGTTGTAGTGTGTAGAAATAGTACATTAGTTGTAGTGTGTAGGACTAGTACATTGGGTTGTAGTGTGTAGGACTAGTACATACGTTGTAGTGTGTAGGACTAGTATATAGGTTGTAGAGTGTAGGACTAGTATGTAAGTTGTAGTGTGTAGGACTAGTACATAGGTTGTATTGTGTAAGACGAGTACATAATCTGTACTGTGTAGGACTAGTACATACGTTTTAGTGTGTAGGACTAGTACATAAGTTGTAGTGTGTAGGACTAGTATATATTTTGTAGTGTGTAGGACTAGGATGTAAGTTGTAGTGTGTAGGACTAGTACATAAGTTGTAGTGTGTAGGATTAGTACATAATTTGTAGCATGTAGGACTAGTACTAAAGTTGTAGTGTGTAGAAGTAATACATAAGTTCTAGTGTGTAGGACTAGTATATAGGTTGTAGTGTGTAGGACTAGCATGTAAGTTGTAGTGTGTAGGACTAGTACATATGTTGTAGTGTGTAGGACTAGTACATAAGTTGTAGTTTGTAGGACTAGTATATAAGTTGTAGTGTGTAGGACTAGTATGTAAGTTGTAGTGTGTAGGACTATTATATACATTGTAGTGTTTAGGACTAGTACAGAAGTTGTAGTGTGTAGTGCCAGTATATAAGCTGTAGTGTGTAGTACTAGTACATAAGTTGTAGCGTGTATGACTAGTCAATAAGTTGTAGTGTGCAGTGCTAGTAAATACGTTGTAGTGGGTAGGACTAGCATGTAAGTTGTAGTGTGTAGGACTAGTACATATGTTGTAGTGTGTAGGACTAGTACATAAGTTGTAGTGTGTAGGACTAGTACATACGGTGTAGTGTGTAGGAATAGTACATATGTTGTAGTGTGTAGGAGTAGTACAGAAGTTGTAGTGTGTAGTACTAGTACATAAGTTGTAGCGTATAGGACTAGTACATAAGTTGTAGTGTGTAGGACTAGTACATACGTTGTAGTGTGTAGTGCTAGTCTATACGTTGTAGTGTGTAGGACTAGTATGTAGGTTGTTGTGTGTAGGACTAGTAGGTAAGTTGTAGTGTGTAGGACGAGTACATAAGTTGTAGTGTGTAGGACTAGTACATACGTCTTTGTGTGTAGGACTAGTATACAGGTTGTAGTGTGTAGGACTAGTATGTAAGTTGTATTGTGTAGGACTAGTACATAAGTTGTAGTGTGTAGGACTAGTACAAACGTTGTAGTGTGTAGGACTAGTATACAAGTTGTAGTGTGTAGAACTAGTATATAAGTTGTAGTGTGTAGGACCAGTATATAGGTTATATTGTGTAGGACTAGTATATAAGATGTAGTGTGTAGTGCTAGTATGTACGTTGTAGTGTGTAGGACTAGTATATAGGTTGTAGTGTGTAGGACTAGTATATAAGTTGTAGTGTGTAGTGCTAGTATATAAGTTGTAGTGTGTAGGACTAGTACATAAGTTGTAGTGTGTAGAACTAGTACATATGTTGTAGTGTGTAGGACTAGTATATAGGTTGTAGTGTGTAGTACTAGTATATAAGTTGTAGTGTGTAGTGCTAGTATGTACGTTGTAGTGTGTAGGACTAGTATATAGGTTTTAGTGTGTAGTACTAGTACATAAGTTGTAGTGTGTATGACAAGTATGTAAGTTGTAGTGTGTAGAACTATTATATATATTGTAGTGTGTCTGACTATTATATATATTGTAGTGTGAAGGACTAGTACATAAATTGTAGTGTGTAGTGCTAGTATATACGTTGTAGTGTGTAGAACTAGTATGTAAGTTGTAGTGTGTATGACTAGTCAATAAATTGTAGTGTTTAGTGCTAGTAAATACGTTGTAGTGGGTAGGACTGCTATATAAGTTGTAGTGTGTAGGACTGGTACATAAGTTGTAGTGTGTAGGACTAGTACATACGGTGTAGTGTGTAGGAATAGTACATATGTTGTAGTGTGTAGGAGTAGTACAGAAGTTGTAGTGTGTAGTACTAGTACATAAGTTGTAGCGTATAGGACTAGTACATAAGTTGTAGTGTGTAGGACTAGTACATACGTTGTAGTGTGTAGTGCTAGTCTATACGTTGTAGTGTGTAGGACTACTATGTAGGTTGTAGTGTGTAGGACTAGTACATAGGTTGTAGTGTGTAGTTCTAGTATATACGCTGTAGTGTGTACAACTAGTATTCAAGTTGTAGTGTGTATGACTAGTCAATAAGTTGTAGTGTGTAGTGCTAGTAAATACGTTGTAGTGGGTAGGACTACTATATAAGTTGTAGTGTGTAGGACTATGACATAAGTTGTAGTGTGTAGGACTAGTATATAAGTTATAGTGTGTAGTGCTAGTATATACGTTGTAGTGTAGGACTAGTATGTAAGTTGTAGTGTGTAGGACTAGTATTAAGTTGTAGTGTGTAGGACTAGTATGTAAGTTGTAGTGTGTAGGACTAGTACATAAGTTGTAGTGTGTAGGACTAGTACATAGGTTGTAGTGTGTAGGACTAGTACATAAGTTGTAGTGTGTAGGACTAGTACATAGGTTGTAATGTGTAGGACTAGTACATAAGTTGTAGTATGTAGGACTAGTACATACGTTGTAGTGTGTAGGACTAGTACATAAGTTGTAGTGTATAGGACTAGTACATAAGTTGTAGTGTGTAGGACTAGTACATATTGTGTAATGTGTAGGACTAGTACATACTGTAAGTTGTAGTGTTTAGGACTAGTACATAAGTTGTAGTGTGTAGGAATAGTACATACGTTGTAGTGTGTAAGACTAGGACATATGTTGTAGTGTGTAGGACTAGTACAGACGTTGTAGTGTGTAGTGCTAATATATAAGCTGTAGTGTGTAGGACTAGTACATAAGTTGTAGTGTGTAGGACTAGTACTTAAGTTGTATTATGTTGGACTAGTACATAAATTGTAGTGCGTAGGACTAGTATATAAGTTGTAGTGTGTAGGACTAGTATGTAAGTTGTAGTGTGTAGGACGAGTACATAAGTTGTAGTGTGTAGGACTAGTACATACGTTTTAGTGTATAGGACTATTATATAGGTTGTAGTGTGTAGGACTAGTATGTAAGTTGTAGTTTGTAGGACTAGTACAAAGGTTGTAGTGTGTATTACTAGTACATAAGTTGTAGTGTGTAGAACTAGTACATAAGTTGTAGTGTGTAGGACTAGTATATAGGGTGTAGTGTGTAGGACTGGTATATAGGTTGTAGTGTGTAGGACGAGTATATAAGATGTAGTGTGTAGTGCTAGTATGTAAGTTGTAGTGTGTAGGACTAGTACATAAGTTGTAGTGTGTAGAACTAGTACATATGTTGTAGTGTGTAGGACTGGTATATAGGTTGTAGTGTGTAGGAATAGTATGTAAGTTGTAGTGTGTAGGACTAGTACATAAGTTGTAGTGTGTAGGACTAGTACATAAGTTGTAGTGTGTAGGACTAGTACATAATGTGTAGTGCGTAGGACTAGTACATACTGTAAGTTGTAGTGTTTAGGACTAGTACATAGGTTGTAGTGTGTAGGACTAGTACATACGTTGTAGTGTGTAAGACTAGGACATATGTTGTAGTGTGTAGGACTAGTACAGAAGTTGTAGTGTGTAGTGCTAGTATATAAGCTGTAGTGTGTAGGACTAGTACATAAGTTGTAGTGAGTAGGACTAGTACATAAGTTGTATTATGTAGGACTAGTACATAAATTGTAGTGTGTAGGACTGGTATATAAGTTGTAGTGTGTAGGACTAGTATGTAAGTTGTAGTGTGTAGGACGAGTACATAAGTTGTAGTGTGTAGGACTAGTACATATGTTGTAGTGTGTAGGACTAGTATATAGGTTGTAGAGTGTAGGAGTAGTATGTAAGTTGTAGTCCGTAGGACTAGTACATAAGTTGTAGTGTGTAGGACTAGTACATAAGTTGTAGTGTGTAGTACTAGTATGTAAGTTGCAGTGTGTAGGACTAGTATATAGGTTGTAGTGTGTAGGAAAAGTATGTAAGTTTTAGTGTGTAGGACTACTATAAGGGTTGTAGTGTGTAGGACTAGTACATACGTTGTAGTGTATAGTGCTAGTAAATACGTTGTAGTTTGTTGGACTACTATATAAGTTGTAGTGTGTAGGACTAGTACATAGGTTGTAGTATTTAGGACCAGTACATAAGTTGTAGAGTCTAGGACTAGTACATAAGTTGTATTGTGTAGGACTAGTACATACGTTGTAGTGTGTAGGACTAGTACATAAGTAGTAGTGTGTAGGACTAGTACATAGGTTGTAGTATGTAGGACTAGGACATACTGTAAGTTGTAGTGTGTAGGACTAGTACATAAGTTGTAGTGTGTAGTGCTAGTATATAAGCTTTAGTGTGTAGGACTAGTACATAAGTTGTAGTGTGTAGGACTAGTACATAAGTTGTAGTGTGTAGGACTAGTACATAAGTTGTAGTGTGTAGGACTAGTATATAAGTTGTAGTGTGTAGGACTAGTATGTAAGTTGTAGTGTGTAAGACTAGTACATAATTTGTAGTGTGTAGGACTAGTACATATTTTGTATTGTGTAGGACGAGTACATAAGTTGTACTGTGTAGGACTAGTACATACGTTTTAGTGGGTAGGACTAGTACATAAGTTGTAGTGTGTAGGACTAGTATATAAGTTGTAGTGTGTACGACTAGTATGTAAGTTGTAGTGTGTAGGACTAGTATGTAAGTTGTAGTGTGTAGGACTAGTATGTAAGTTGTTGTGTGTAGGACTAGTATATACGTTGTAGTGTGTATGACTAGTAAATAAGTTGTAGTGTGTAGGACTAGTACCTTAGTTGTAGTGTGTAGGATTAGTACATACTGTAAGTAGTAGTGTGTAGGACTAGTACATAAGTTGTAGTGTGTAGTGCTAGTATATAAGCCGTAGTGTGTAAGACTAGTAAATAAGTTGTAGAGTGTAGGTTTAGTACATAAGTTGTAGTATGTTGGACTAGTACATAAATTGTAGTGTGTAGGACTAGTATATAAGTTGTAGTGTGTAGGACTAGTACAAACGTTGTAGTGTGTAGGACTAGTATACAAGTTGTAGTGTGTAGAACTAGTATATGAGTTGTAGTGTGTAGGACTAGTATATAGGTTGTAGTGTGTAGGACTAGTATATAAGTTGTAGTGTGTAGTGCTAGTATGTACGTTGTAGTGTGTAGGACTAGTATATAGGTTGTAGTGTGTAGGACTAGTATATAAGTTGTAGTGTGTAGAGCTAGTATATAAGTTGTAGTGTGTAGGACTAGTACATAAGTTGTAGTGTGTAGGACTAGTATATAAGTTGTAGTGTGTACGACTAGTATGTAAGTTGTAGTGTGTAGGACTAGTACATAAGTTGTAATGTGTAGGACTAGCACATAAGTTGTAGTGTGTATGACTAGTATGTAAGTTGTAGTGTGTAGGACTATTATATATATTGTAGTGTGTAGGACTATTATATATATTGTACTGTGTAGGACTAGTATATAAGTGTTAGTGTGTAGTGCTAGTATGTAAATTGTAGTGTGTGAGACTACTATATATGTTGTAGTGTGTAGGACTAGTATGTAAGTTGTAGGGTGTAGGACTATTATATATATTGTAGTGTGTATGACTATTATTTATATTATAGTGTGTAGGACTAGTACATAAGTTGTTGTGTGTAGTGCTAGTATATACGTTGTAGTGTGTAGAACTATTATGTAAGTTGTAGTGTGTATGACTAGTCAAAAAGTTGTAGTGTTTAGTGCTAGTAAATACGTTGTAGTGGGTAGGACTAGTATGTAGGTTGTAGTGTTTAGGACTAGTATGTAAGTTGTAGTGTGTAGGACTAGTAAGTAGGTTGTAGTGTGTAGGACTAGTATGTAAGTTGTAGTGTGTAGGACTAGTATGTAGGTTGTAGTGTGTAGGACTATTACATCAGTTGTAGTTTGTAGGACTAGTACATTGGGTTGTAGTGTGTAGGACTAGTACATAAGTTGTAGTGTGTAGGACTAGTATATAGGTTGTAGTGTGTAGGACTAGTATGTAAGTTGTAGTGTGTAGGACTAGTAGATAGGTTGTATTGTGTAGGACGAGTACATAAGTGGTACTGTGTAGGACTAGTACATACGTTTTAGTGTGTAGGACTAGTACATAAGTTGTAGCGTGTAGGACTAGTATATAGGTTGTAGTGTGTAGGACTAGGATGTAAGTTGTAGTGTGTAGGACTACTACATAAGTTGTAGTGTGTAGGACTAGTACATAAGTTGTAGTGGGTAGGACTAGTATATAAGGTATAGTGTGAAGGACTAGTGTGTACGTTGTAGTGTGTAGGACTAGTATATACGTTGTAGTGTGTAGGACCAGTATATAAGTTGTAATGTGAAGTTGCTAGTATGTAAGTTGTAGTGTGTAGGGCTAGTACATAAGTTGTAGTGTGTAGGACTAGTATATAAGTTGTAGTGTGTAGGAGTAGTATGTAAGTTGTAGTGTGTAGGACTAGTACATAAGTTGTGGTGTGGAGGACTAGTACATAAGTTGTAGTGTGTAGGACTAGTACATACTGTAAGTTTTAGTGTGTAGGACTAGTACATAAGTTGTAGTGTGTAGTGCTGGTATATAATCTGTAGTGTGTAGGACTAGTACATAAGTTGTAGTGTGTAGGATTAGTACATAATTTGTAGTATGTAGGACTAGTACATAAGTTGTAGTGTGTAGAACTAGTACATAAGTTGTAGTGTGTAGGACTAGTACATTGGGTTGTAGTGTGTAGGACTAGTACATACGTTGTAGTGTGTAGGACTAGTATATAGGTTGTAGAGTGTAGGACTAGTATGTAAGTTGTAGTGTGTAGGACTAGTACATAGGTTGTATTGTGTAAGACGAGTACATAATCTGTACTGTGTAGGACTAGTACATACGTTTTAGTGTGTAGGACTAGTACATAAGTTGTAGTGTGTAGGACTAGTATATAGGTTGTAGTGTGTAGGACTAGGATGTAAGTTGTAGTGTGTAGGACTAGTACATAAGTTGTAGTGTGTAGGATTAGTACATAATTTGTAGCATGTAGGACTAGTACTCAAGTTGTAGTGTGTATAAGTAATACATAAGTTGTAGTGTGTAGGACTAGTATATAGGTTGTAGTGTGTAGGACTAGCATGTTAGTTGTAGTGTGTAGGACTAGTACATAAGTTGTAGTGTGTAGGACTAGTACATAAGTTGTAGTTTGTAGGACTAGTATATAAGTTGTAGTGTGTAGGACTAGTATGTAAGTTGTAGTGTGTAGGACTATTATATACATTGTAGTGTTTAGGACTAGTACAGAAGTTGTAGTGTGCAGTGCTAGTAAATACGTTGTAGTGGGTAGGACTGCTATATAAGTTGTAGTGAGTAGGACTGGTACATAAGTTGTAGTGTGTAGGACTAGTACATACGGTGTAGTGTGTAGGAATAGTACATATGTTGTAGTGTGTAGGAGTAGTACAGAAGTTGTAGTGTGTAGTACTAGTACATAAGTTGTAGCGTATAGGACTAGTACATAAGTTGTAGTGTGTAGGACTAGTACATACGTTGTAGTGTGTAGTGCTAGTCTATACGTTGTAGTGTGTAGGACTAGTATGTAGGTTGTTGTGTGTAGGACTAGTAGGTAAGTTGTAGTGTGTAGGACGAGTACATAAGTTGTAGTGTGTAGGACTAGTACATACGTCTTTGTGTGTAGGACTAGTACATACGTCTTTGTGTGTAGGACTAGTATACAGGTTGTAGTGTGTAGGACTAGTATGTAAGTTGTATTGTGTAGGACTAGTACATAAGTTGTAGTGTGTAGGACTAGTACAAACGTTGTAGTGTGTAGGACTAGTATACAAGTTGTAGTGTGTAGAACTAGTATATAAGTTGTAGTGTGTAGGACCAGTATATAGGTTATATTGTGTAGGACTAGTATATAAGATGTAGTGTGTAGTGCTAGTATGTACGTTGTAGTGTGTAGGACTAGTATATAGGTTGTAGTGTGTAGGACTAGTATATAAGTTGTAGTGTGTAGTGCTAGTATATAAGTTGTAGTGTGTAGGACTAGTACATAAGTTGTAGTGTGTAGAACTAGTACATATGTTGTAGTGTGTAGGACTAGTATATAGGTTGTAGTGTGTAGTACTAGTATATTAGTTGTAGTGTGTAGTGCTAGTATGTACGTTGTAGTGTGTAGGACTAGTATATAGGTTTTAGTGTGTAGTACTAGTACATAAGTTTTAATGTGTAGGACTAGTACATAAGTTGTAGTGTGTATGACAAGTATGTAAGTTGTAGTGTGTAGAACTATTATATATATTGTAGTGTGTCTGACTATTATATATATTGTAGTGTGAAGGACTAGTACATAAATTGTAGTGTGTAGTGCTAGTATATACGTTGTAGTGTGTAGAACTAGTATGTAAGTTGTAGTGTGTATGACTAGTCAATAAATTGTAGTGTTTAGTGCTAGTAAATACGTTGTAGTGGGTAGGACTGCTATATAAGTTGTAGTGTGTAGGACTGGTACATAAGTTGTAGTGTGTAGGACTAGTACATACGGTGTAGTGTGTAGGAATAGTACATATGTTGTAGTGTGTGGGAGTAGTACAGAAGTTGTAGTGTGTAGTACTAGTACATAAGTTGTAGCGTATAGGACTAGTACATAAGTTGTAGTGTGTAGGACTAGTACATACGTTGTAGTGTGTAGTGCTAGTCTATACGTTGTAGTGTGTAGGACTAGTATGTAGGTTGTTGTGTGTAGGACTAGTAGGTAAGTTGTAGTGTGTAGGACGAGTACATAAGTTGTAGTGTGTAGGACTAGTACATACGTCTTTGTGTGTAGGACTAGTATACAGGTTGTAGTGTGTAGCACTAGTATGTAAGTTGTAGTGTGTAGGACTAGTACATAGGTTGTAGTCTGTAGCACTAGTATGTAAGTTGTAGTGTGTAGGACTAGTACATAAGTTGTAGTGTGTAGGACTATTACACAAGTTGTAGTATGTAGGACTAGTACATAAATTGTAGTGTGTAGGACTAGTACATAGGTTTTAGTGTGTAGGCCTACAATATAGGGTGTAGTGTGTAGGACTAGTATGTAAAATGTAGTGTGTAAGACTAGTTCATAAGTTGTAGTGTGTAGGACTAGTATACAAGTTGTAGTGTGTAGGACTAGTATATACGTTGTAGTGGGTAGGACTAGTATGTAGGTTGTAGTGTGTAGGACTAGTATGTAAGTTGTAGTGTGTAGGAATAGTATGTAGGTTGTAGTGTGTAGGACTAGTATGTAAGTTGTAGTGTGTAGGACTAGTATGTAGGTTGTAGTGTGTAGGACTAGTATATAGTTTGTAGTGTGTAGGACTAGTATGTAAGTTGTAGTGTGTAGGACTAGTACATAGGTTGTGTTGTGTAGGACGAGTACATAAGTTGTACTGTGTAGGAGTAGTACATTCGTTTTAGTGTGTAGGACTAGTACATAAGTTGTAGTGTGTAGGACTAGTATACAGGTTGTAGTGTGTAGGACTAGGATGTAAGTTGTAGTGTGTAGGACTAGTACATAAGTTGTAGTGTGTAGGACTAGTACATAAGTTGTAGTGTGTATTACTAGTATATAAGTTATAGTGTGAAGGTCTAGTATTTACGTTGTTGTGTGTAGGACTAGTATATACGTTGTAGTGTGTAGGACCAATATATAAGTTGTAATGTGTAGTTGCTAGTATGTAAGTTGTAGTGTGTAGGACTACTATATAAGTTGTAGTGTGTAGGACTAGTACATAAGTTGTAGTGTGTAGGACTAGTATATAAGTTGTAGTGTGTAGTGCTAGTATATACGTTGTAGTGTGTAGAACTAGTATGTAAGTTGTTGTGTGTAGGACTAGTCAATAATTTGTAGTGTGTAGTGTTGGTATATACGTTGTAGTGGGTAGGACTACTATATAAGTTGTAGTGTGTAGGACTAGTACATAAGTTGTAGTGTGTAGTGCTAGTATATACGTTGTAGTGTGTAGAACTAGTATGTAAGTTGTAGTGTGTAGGACTAGTCAATAATTTGTAGTGTGTAGTGTTAGTATATACGTTGTAGTGGGTAGGACTACTATATAAGTTGTAGTGTGTAGGACTAGTATATAAGTTGTAGTGTGTAGTGCTAGTATATACGTTGTAGTGTGTAGGACTAGTATGTAAGTTGTAGTGTGTAGGACTAGTATGTAAGTTGTAGTGTGTAGGACTAGTATATACGTTGTAGTCTGTAGGACTAGTATATAGTTTGTAGTGTGTAGAGCTAGTATATACGTTGTAGTGGGTTGTACTAGTATGTACGTTGTAGTGTGTAGGACTAGTATATACGTTGTAGAATGTTGGACTAGTATATAGGTTGTAGTGGGTAGTGTAGTATATAAATTGTAGTGTGTTGGACTAGTATATACGTTGTAGTGGGTAGGACTAGTATGTAAGTTGTAGTGTGTAGGGATAGTACATATGTTGTAGTGTGCAGGACTAGTTTATAAGTTGTAGTGTGTAGGACTAGTATATAAGTTGTAGTGTGTAGTGCTAGTATATACGTTGTAGTGCGTAGAACTAGTATATAAGTGTAGTGTGTAGATTAGTATGTAAGTTGTAGTAGGTAGGCATAGCATGTAAGTTGTAGAGTGTATCCTTAGTATGTATGTTGTAGAATGTATTATTAATATGTAAGTTGTAGTGTTTAGGTTTAGAATGTAAGTTGTAGTGTAGGCGTAGTATGTAAGTTGTAGAGTGTATGACTTGCATGTAGTTTGTAGTGTGTGCACGTAGAATGAAAGTTGTAGAGTGTAGGGCTACTATGTAAGTTGTAGAGTTGTAATGTTATGTTTTGTGTTTCAAGGGGACCTGAGATGGTAAAGGATTTTGAACGATTATCTTCGAGTAGTCATGCAGTTATTATATATAGGCCAACTAGGGTTCCATCCTTCTTGTAGATGACTTGAAAATATCAAACTAATAAAATAAATGTTTATTGTTTAAAAAATGAATTTTCTTAATTATTAAAATCCCAATTCCTAAAAAGGCGGAGCAAAGTATTGTAGTAAAATAAGAGCATCTGTATTTGATACTACAACTTTAAGTTCTCTGAAAACGGCGTAAAACATGATTATGCACCTCTATTGCGCAAACATTACGGATCAAGAATCTTTTCGAGGAAAAATGGAATCTTGTTCTAAGCATATCTAGCATATACGTTATGCAGCGGCCAGAATGTCCGATGCAAAGAATCTGGGTAATTGTACAGAATACCAGAATCAAACCTAACCGGGTTAAATAATTGACTAAATATATATAAAAATTTTAAAACATTATAATAATAATAATATTAAAACTAGGGTAAATAATAGAAAAATGAAGAAAATTAGAAATAACTTTAGACTTAAAAAACATAAATTATAAGCAATAAGAAAAATTATCACTTCAAAGTGGATAGCCTAAATTATGTAAACAAAAAAGACGGTAATTGTGTAGTATAACAAACTAGGCCTAGATGCCGGCTATTAAAATAATTGTACTTAAAAATAATCAGGAATAAAGAATGTAAATTAAGATGTGAGGAAAGTAAATTAGGCCTAGCTAGGGAAAATAGTATTTATGTAAAAGTAAAGATTAAATGTTAAAGTGTAATAGCCTAAGAAATTAGGTTATAATAGAAGAAGTTATATTTGATTTCGGAAAAATCCGCTTAGGGCATTGATTATAAATCTTGTCACTACGAAACGAAAGCGCTACAGTCGAACTTTGGATTAAGAATGTTAAAAAGTTAATTAAATTAAATGAGAAGAAATAAAGTCAAATATGTTATTAAATAAAAGGTAAAAATGCAAAGGACACATCAGAATACAGAAACGCCTTTTATAAAAAGGGAAACTAATCTTAGTTCAGAATTTCCGAACAAACAAAGTCAATTGCCATGGCAACGGCTTTCTGATTGGTCAAAAGTTGAAAAATGGATACTGGGACGTGGGAAGTTTGAAATTGGAGAAGGAGGCCTCACAAAAGAACGCTATCCAAGATCAGAATGCATTAGGCTCTCAAAGCGAGCAGACGTGTTTTTGTACCATGCGATCAGGACAAGAAAAAATGTGCTAAAAACAGAGTAAAAAGTGCTACGATGTGATCAGGGGAAGGAAGATATATATGAGCAAGGGCTCATATATACCCAGAACAAAATTTCGACCACCAAAATGCAAAATTAAAGAAAATAAGAAGATTGACCGAAATTATGGAGAGACGCCTACCTACCAAGACCCTTGAAGCTGTAACAGGACCGACAGATGACAACATTAATGAAGATAAAAAGATTTCTACAGTACAAGGTTATATAATCAATTTAATTATTCTCTTTTAAATAACATTTTACTTCAAATTATATTAACTTAATTTCAAAATTAAATAAGATGGGAATAACCTAAGGGACTGATTAGTCAACTCTCTTAGGTTACCCAAATTTAAGTAATAAAGATTCAAAATTGACTTTCCATTCCCATCGCTGTGGGAATGTATGGATTAAGTATAAAGATGTATATCTTATATGGCTTTTTCGAAGTGAATTTCTAATGAATAACTTCCAAAGAAGTTAATTGTTCAAGGCCTAGCCTAAAGGCATTACATAGTAATATTAAGTGTTTGAAAAAGAATCAGATTTTAAAATATGTTAAATTTAACTCTACTAATCAAAATTATATACAAAATTAATTATGGTAACTTTGATAATTTAAATTATATGTAAAATTAATGATAATAAGAAAATTTAAAAACAGAAGGAGATAATAATGTTTAGTTAAATGGCAAGTTGTATGAAATTTTGAAAAAATAATTAGTCAAGAAAATCCTGTGAAATTAAATAAAAACAATAATAATTAATTTGAACCTTGGAACAAATAAATAAAAATGTATATTTTCCAATTAGCTGTGTTTTCATTCTAGATAAGATAAGTTCACTAGGTATCCAGGTATAGTCATTAAATCACAAGTGTCTCTCAAAGATTCCACTACCCGAAAAGGAGCTTGAACAGGGCTTATCGGAGGCTAATTGGTTTTATCAAAAATTCAGGGGTTGGTTCCTCTGAGAGGTTTATTCCTTGAGGCACAGGTCTATGAAATTAGGTTCGTAGTCAATGGATAAACCATTACTCTCTTACTGACTTAGCAATTGAGGAAGAGAAATAAACAACGGCAAAGGTTATAAAAAGTAAGTCGGTAAGAGTTAGAAGAGTTTAAGCAGAGCAATGGAAAACACATTCATGACGTAAATACACTATACACAGAAAATCCCATGCACTTAAATAGATTTATCGCTAGTATCAATGCATTCATTTTCATGAGAAGAAAACTATATAAGTATAATAAAAATATACCCATATCTTATGAATTCAAATGCACTTTTTTATTAAATTTGTTATCTGGTTTTAAGTGATAAATTATTTTGTTCTATCTATTTATCGAGTTTTTTGTATTTAAAAATAACCATCCAATTTATCTCGTTTATCTGGAAAGGCATCCTGTAATATCAATAATCCCTAATTGTATTGCGTTAACAAACTTTGCATCTAGTATATTCCTCTGAATTGATTAAAATACATCTTCTATTAACCATTGCTTAAATTGGGATTTTCAATTAAACATATTCCTGGATTCATCTCTATTGTGTGGCCACAAGATTAGGGGTTTTCATTAGATTTAATCGACTTCATTTAAAGCCAAAACTCTAACCAATTATAAATATGTGTGGTTTTCTACGATATTACAGATTTTCTGCCCTATATAATGATCATTTATCTTGATAAATTGCAGTTGTATAGCGTAGACATCTCTATATGACTCAGATAGAGTTGGTCTCTTCAGGTAGGTAGCTTTGCGCAAGTGATGTTATATATATATATAGTTATCTTATATATAATATAGCAGCATTTCTAATCATTCATAGGATATATTAGTCATACTGGTTATCTGCTTTAAAACTAGAAGTAATTCATACTTTTTCAGGCTAAAACGACTTCCTGTTAAGCGACTTGTTCAAAGCTAACGAAGAATCACCTTAATTTCTTGTCGTGAGCCCCCATCTTGCTAGGTGAGTATCAAATTAATTTAGCTCTTGCAGTGACATCTAACACTCAGACCTGGTTATAGATATCCCAAATTTTCATCACTATTGGTAAATATCATCAACATAATGCAATAGCTACATACCTTTGTATTAAATTTTCGTGTAAACAATGTAGCATGTAAATGCAATTTATAGCATAGTTCAAAGTATTAATATTTACAATTTTAAAACCTCTCTCCAAATCTGAAGAAAGAGTAAAATCGATATTCCTGGTATATTGAAGGGTATTCGCCTTTGTCCGAATAGTAGACATCTCCCTTCTACAATTATTATTTTATTAGGAGTTATTCAATAAAATATTTGCATGAATTCTTTTTAATAGGAATAAGTATATCAAGTCGACATATTTTAACTTATAGTATAGAGTTTATAAGAAGGGTTATTTATAAGCATTCTGTTCGTTCTCATTTACGATTCCGCACCAATGATTTTTGTTACACTTTAATTACTTTTTAACGTTTATTATGGGTAGTAATGATTAAAATGCGATAACCTAATATATTCGTAACATCATTCTTTCTTACACGAGCCAAAATATTTAATGTACAATAATATATAATTATTTTTTAATATAATTCATATCATTGCCTTCAACGGATATTTGTTTACACATTACAGTTTTATTGCATTATTTCATTACTAAATTGTTTATTACAAAAATATTGGTGAAAAATCTTAGGTAACTTATTTTAGTTATTTTTGATTAATTTTTGTGGTTTTGGTGTTTTTCCACCTATATTTTTGTAATATATTGTACCACTGTGCTCTTGATATTCTATACTAAATTGTTTGTTAAAGTTATCAGACTTATCTACATATTTAAAATTATTTTATTTAAGTTGCGTGCAAAATGTAGATGGAAATATAAAATAAGTAGATAGAAAACCGCCGCTTTGCCACAAAGGTAACAGGTGGTTTTTTGAAAAATACGTTAATTTCTTTTAAAACCCGTTACGGGTGGTAATTGGGGTTGGTTTCTGAGATTATTGGAGCGTAACGTGAATGTAGTTGTGACGGAGAAGGTATTAAATGTGCGCGCTTGTGCGTTTGTGTATATGCGCGTACATGTGTGTGTGTGTGTGTGTGCGTGTTTACTATTGTGTGACGTAATTAAAAACATGTTCGGACATGTTGAGGGGTAATGTAAAAACCGTTGATTACCGAGGACGTCATAGAGAATGACGACATTTTGACATGTGTTTTTGTAAAGGAACGTGTGTATTATATCCCGTACCCAGTTCGTTGCTGACCTATATTTTTACTATAACGTCCGTGTGCGCGTGTGTACGGTTGAAGTACTTTTTAAAACCGTTGAAATCCGTTACGAGGTGATGGGTTTATTTTCGCGATAAATGTGTCAGTCGTAAAGACTGAACGGTGCCTTATCTGTTTGTTCTCCAGATCTTTACTGGTTACAAAATGTAAAAGCATGTTAATTTATTAAGATAGGTTCCGCGCTCGTGAGCTTGTATGTGTACATATCATTGTGATAGCGCTTGTTTCTCCAACTCTGTGTTTGTTGTAACAGGTATTTGGCCTGAATAAATTGTTTTTAAAAACCTACCTATGTTTCGAGTTATTTAACTGCCGTACTTATAAACATGTTCGGACCATTGAAAACCGTTTTTAAAACTTTACCTGCGCGCTTGTGCGTTTGTGTGTACGTGCGAGTGCTCACGATTGTGTGACGTAATTAAAAACATGTTCGGACATGTTGGGGCAATGTAAAACGTCATTGGGAACTTGTATAGAAAATGACGACGACATACTTGTGTTATAGTTGTGGGATAAGTAGTTGGTTAGTGGGTCAAGGTCATATGAAGATGTTTTTAAAAAGAGTCGCAAGCAAAAGTGCTTACGACATTATTATTAATTTTTTTATTTATTTATTTTATTTTATTTTATTTTTTACACAAATACAATAGCATCTTATAATTACATCACTATATTATAACAAAAATACAATTATTTTATTTTTTTAGACTAATAAAGCTACTGATGCAAAGTCAGTTCGGTGGACCCACATCCGGACGGTCCGTTGGAGACTATGTGAAATTCGCCGGCACCCACCTCATCCAAATCCATGTTCGCCAACAGCGTGATGAAGCGTCTAGGTAGAAATATCTGGAATTTCGGGTATTCTCCTTCCTTGTATGGGAAACCTCCGAGCGCTGCAACAACTGCTTCCCCGTAAGTAGTGTCGACGTTTCTGAGGTAGTGCACCGAATACTTTTTACCTTCGTTCAGTTCTGAACATTTCTTTATTGGCAACCCGTCAGCTTTAGACTTTGAGTTGAACTGTTGAATTATCGACTGTAAAGTAGCTTTGCGGTTCATAGTTACGGAGGAGAAGTAACTGTATCGTGTAGCTCTGCCTTAGGTCTATAAGGAAATGATGTCTAACCACCGCTCTCGTTGGTTTGTATAATGCGTTTCCCCCTCCCTTAATATTGTAATCATAGTCTTAAGACTGTCGCGACTTACATCGCACGTAGAAGCGCGCAATTACTTTCTTTGTGTTGCGGGTCTATAACGCTTTTACAAACGTTCTGGATTCCTCTCAGTAAGGTCCATTCTCTTGAGGAACCGATATCGATAACTTCAGCAGAAGTGAAACCACGAATCCATTTCGCCTTTTCGTCACCCGTTGTAAATATCAGATCGAACTGTTTCACGTAGTGTAACATGACGTTACGAAGTTCTACGTGATCGGTGAACCCTTCCTCCCATGAAATGTGATGATAATTCTTACTCAACCAATTGTTGGTTTTCTTGTATTTATTGCTCAAGGTAGAGTATTCGGTTTAAACAGGAACGTGTAGGTAGCGTTTGTTTGTAGGTCCAATAATACGAGTTCCTTGAACTATAAACGCGTTTCACTCTCCTTTAAAACATTGCATCTCTAACACGCAAGCAGATCGTTCCATTATTTGTTTTCCTTTGTCCTCTAATCTCCAAAACGGCCGGACGCAGACTGCAAATAGGTCTCGATCCTTGTCGCCTTTTATACCTCTTCCTGCTTAGGAAGAATGCTCGTAACGTTCTCATCTTCCCCCGACGTTATCGGTTCAACGTTCTTGATATCTTCCTCCTCGTCTTCGACGCTCGTTTCTTGATCCAGCATAAGCAACAGCAGTCTATTGAGTTCAACCTCTTGTGGCAACCGGTTATATATGCTATAATCAATGTACCCGTGCTCTGGTGGCTTACCAATCCCACCTTTTAAAGAAGCCTCTACATAGTCTCTAATACTTTCCTCAGACAACTTCAACTGTTCCAAGTACCTTTCAACGGAAGGAACCACACCATTCAGTACGTAAAATTCTCTTGGCGTCAACATAACCTTTTGCCCGTTCCGATGATAATCTTTAATACGAACGTAGTGTTTACCGTATATCTTTACGGTGTTAACTTCGATACCTGTTCCAGGTAATATCAAACGTGTCTTCTTTCCGCTTTCTCGACAGGCTAGGAAGGTTTCAAAAACGTTCAAGTAGCCGACAAACGTCTTGAACGAATCCGCTGTAAACAATATGTATCTTTTGGAGTGGTTGATGATCACTCCTGGCGAAAGAGACAGAGACTCAAAAACCCCTACGGTCACGTTCTTTCCCATGCACGCAGTTAGAGGGTACAAAGCACGGAGATAGGCACCGATAAACATATCGCGTATGTCGTCTTCAAGATCGTCTTCCCTGTTCTTTTCATTTCCGTTAGACGTATTGCGTTGTTATAGAGCGAGGTTAGAGTGTTGTCAACGTCTTTAAACTCTGGTATTTCTACACGAGTTTCTTTTGTATTTTCATTAGAAACCGTAATATCCACGTTTTCTTCCAACTTAACACCACCCGCTAAAGGTGCGTCCGTCTCACTACATGTGTTCATTATGTGCGTTCAAGGTCCTTTCTAACTATGAATGTCTGGAAAGTGTTCTTGACTGGCCGAGATCAAAGTTTTAAATGAAAACAAGTCCATCCGACTTTCTTATATACATCACCACCCCCTCCCACTGATCAAAACAAAAAAACCTTTACGACACTCTCTTTACAATCCCTGTGAGAGGCGTATAAGTTACTATCGTATCGTGTAAAATCAAACAGTAAGCAGCCGTTTTGTCAGGAATATTTTCTGCTGTCTCAAATTCTAACCTGATATCAACTGTTGAGCTCTTCAGAGATTCGTTCTGTTTCGAACAATCAATAACCACTATTTGTGAATATTCCACATACGATTCCGGAGAAAACAGAGGCACGTTCTTACGCCCGTAAAACGATGATTGAAACTTAGCGTACATCTCGTACAGCATTGAATAAAGTTTTTTTCGAAAAATCGGCGCTAACGTTGTCGTACGGGAAAAACTGCGAGTTTAGGAACAGTTTTACGTTTTTAAGATTGCAATGATCGAAATGAGTTGTATATCTTGTAATGACGTGCTTCCTGTTAGTCTGAAATGCAAAAATTACAAATCTTGGTTTCTCCATTTGGTTCGACGTTTTTATCGTCCATGAATGTCTCTGAGTTTGTGGCAGTACGGGGTATTCGTGCAACTCCGAAATGGTACCACGATCTCGTGGTCATCGTTTAGCTCTCTCAAAAGCCTGACCTTGTGTTCATCCGACAATCTCAAGTGCGATTGAATAGGAATACGGATTTCGTCGTTATTTCCTAATCTGGATGAAGCGTAAGGGTTATGGCTGTGATACTCCTTCTCCCAAATCGTTTCGTCGAACACCGGACCGTGGCCTATGTCTAATATATCGATCGTTAAGAACTGTGAAACCTATTCTTTCTAGAAACGTCTTGTTCTCAATTGTTATCCTTTCTATCTGTTCACAAGAACTGAATTTCGTTCCACCAAGAGTATCGTTAATAAAGTCTAAGCCCATACTCATACTCGTTTTATATGCAACCTGATGCTTATAGTTTCTCCTCTAAAATCAACTGGATCCCCGTCTTGATCAAGCACTCTCACTCGACTTCTGAAATCAAACTGAATTTTATCGGCAAGTAAACCAGATTTTGTGGTACTTCTATTATTTTATATCCCGGTGTAACCGATGGAAAAAAAGAATGTAAAATATGTTCCCTCTTTCCGTTTTTGTAAGAACCGTCTATGATGTTACAGGAAATTTCGATGTTGTTTACCTTTATAATATTGACCTCTTCATCGCCTAAATGAGGTTTTCTTTCTTCGTTCGGTGCGAGGTTTTCTTTAAACCCCAACAGCGATCCTATAGAATGTGGTTGATCGAAATGTATGTTGAAATTAGTAACTATTTCGCATCGAAGGAGACTGTTATTTGTCGTAAGCGAAAAGTTGCTGTAACCTATGGACCTCTGTAACACTCTGTTCACTTCGTCAATTTCTTAAGAACCTGTAGGCAATTCTATCTCGTATATTTTATTGTTTTTTACGTCACCCGCTTTGCTGTAGTGTAATTTGTTGTTAATGCCTTTGGTATGGAATTGTATGTAGTGAATTCTAATAGAGCCGCTTCCCACTGGCTTTCTTCGTGCAGCCTTAAAGGTGGAAACAGCACGCTCCTCAGTATAGACTCGTCCCCAGTAAGGGATGCCGTGTACGAAGACATCTTAAATGACACTGACTATATTCGCCAGGAATTCTAAACATAAATGACGGCAAATTAACGACTCTTCCGGTTGTCTTCTTTCATAATTGTATAGAATTGTTTTTGCCGATCGTAAATACTGATTCAATTCCGATGTTGGTGGCAAGTTGCCGAAACTATCGAAGTAAAACACTGTGCTTCCTAATTTTTTGTAACAGACCCAATGCGTTCCCGACCCGTCGGCGCTGTCCAAGTTCACTATAGCTGATTCGTTTACACGAGGTTTTGACGGAAGATTGTCTCTCATAAAGACGCCTCTGAAATTCGGTATAGAAAGGCAGTATGCGTAACGTTCGAGCTCTTCATTCGTCAATGCCTTGTTCGGTAATACGAGTTTTCTACTACTGTTTATTACACATTTCTGTACGGTCGCAGGTACAACCCCCTCCCGTTTTTTGAACCATTGTTCTTACGTCTTCTCCTGTACTTACTGTCTGTCCTCTTTCGACCTACTCTTCTGACAGACACCCTTTTACGTCTTTTTCATACTCTCCTTCTCATCCGTCCACCTCCGATTGCACTTTTTGCCTTCAACGCTCCGGCCACCGCTAAAGCAGCCGCTCTTTCACCAATACTAGCGTCACTAGACTTAGCCCTTTGCCAAGCTTTTTCTGCTAAAACCCTGCCTGCTACAGAACGTGATGCTGAATCAGAATATCGGGAATAAACTATGTCGTGGACCTTACAGGCTTCGTCTAACTTATTTATACCCCGATCTCCTCGTGCCAAACGTTTTTTCAACTTTGTACCTGATCCGCAATATCTATACCCACCCCGTATGTGTAATTACACCGGTAAAGCGTCGATAGCCCTGTTGACTACGGCACTAACTGGAATAATACCGACCGCTTTCTTCGCAAGTCTTACAAGTGATGATGATAAACCACTTCCTTCTCTTACAAACTTCTTTCCGTTACTAAATGTTTTACCGTTTAACATATTAAATATATATGTATCTATTATTTATCTACACGGTTACTTCATATAGAATGTCCATTTGTTGTAGAAACTTGTTAGTTTATAATAATGAACCACTTCATACCAAGTTTTTTTAAAATAAAGAAATACCTCTATCACATCTAAATGCTTGCAATAATTAATTCTTGTTTTATTTTATTTATTTTTTTTTATTTTTGTATATTTTTTTGTATAGCATATATTTAATAATTGTTATTCTTTTTACAACAATAATTACTAACACATGTATCACATTAACTTTTTATTGAACAAAAAAATAATATTTACTTTGTATTACACTCTACTAAATAGTAAATGGAAGTAACAGCTCTTCTCCGGTCAATTCTCCTCCTCCGCAATACCGTCAACGGCTGGTTTTTCCGCTTCTGGAGGATAAGATATTGGTGACGTTCCACGAGCGTCGGTAGTATCCTTTCCATAGTTCGAGGCGCCGACTGTAACTCTCATGCTGAATCCTTGATCCAATAGCTTATTCATCTCGGTTGAGAAAATGTTAACAGCATCTTTTTGATCGATGCGTAGCGGATAATACTCTATATATCTAGCAGTCAAAGCCATCTTGTAAGTTTATGACGGATGTTTCCTCTTCATGAAGTAAATTTGAAATATGTATTATTTTTAGTTTCGCTCTCTATATAACAATATATTACATTAGCCTTGTACAATAAAGGCGCTGCTTATCCCTGTTTCCTCTTCTTTGCGGGGTGTATTGGTATTGGGTATGAGTAAACCGTCATCCTACGCACAGCATGGCATCGTGCTCCAAAATCCTCACCCTTTACTAATTTTAAATAACCGCACCTCGGAAACCATCCACCATGTTCGATCCATGGAAATTAATGTGCTTCCCAATCCTTTAAACCACCACCACAGTAAAAGCATATAACGCCATCAGGTGGAGAGTGAAAGAAAAAACCGGCTTCTGCAAATTGCCAAGCATAATGGCGGGAGAATACAAATCTGGTGTTGTTGAACGATTCCAGCCTGCTTCCAGGTGTATCGTATCTCGGGTATGCAACCATATCTCCTATATTATAAACTGAAATATTTTCTTGAATATATACTATCTATTTGCAGACTAGGTGCAACTCTCCACTTCCTTCGTGTGTGTGTACTCTGCATCTTGTGTTATCGTATTTATTTATATTATCCGTTGTATCCCCTCCACTGCTCAATTTTCGATTTTCTCCTTCAGAAAAGTCGTTCTTATATATTTCCTCAGGTTCTGCTATAGCTTTCGGTTATCTGACTGAATCCGGCTTCTGTCTCTTGTTTGCGACTGGTTCCTCTTTTGGAATAAACTTCAACTTTGTACCACCAAAGATGTACTTCCAGTTTAAATAGGTACTTCCATCTACACCCGGTAAAGCTACTCTTCTCCCGTCTCGAGTATGCATGTAATGGAAGAGTGAAGACGCGAACCTTTCTAGAGTTTCTATGTTTACGGCATCCAACTGTTCTATAGGGTTACCAATTCCGCTCAAACGTTTGTTGTAGAACTCGAAACCATCTTTCGATAATAACGGTGTCACAGACCTGACGTATTCCAATGTAGCAGCAGCGTTTGATGACAGGCGTACCAACATTTTCGATAATTTTGTTTTGCATATCGTAATTTCCGTTTCTAGTGAGTTTAAATTTTACGCTTGAAGGTCCTTTGAGACCCCGTTCACCTGGCTGAGCTCTAACACCGACTTTACTCTTGGAGATTTGATGACGACCAAACTTGTCAACGCTCATCTTTATAAATGAAGTTGAGCAATAACGTTTCTTCGTTTTAATTCTTCTGTCAACGACACTACCTCGTTCTCCAGCTCCGTGTGTCCTGCAGACATAGAGTCATATAACAAACGCAGACGATTCACTAACTCGTTTGCATTATTGTAATAAACAACGTTGGTATGCTGAGTGTCTTTTAAATTCGCACCAGCTCCTGATTTGCTCTTGTCTTCTCTCGGAGGAAATAGATGTGCTATAATTATTTTATATTTCTTTGACCTGTTCCTGTAGACAGGTGCGTTAGAACTGTATTACTTTCTATGAGCGTTGGTCAGTTGGCAAATGCGTTTAAAATTTTCGAGATCTCTTTTTGTATATTTCTCTGGAATATAATTGAAGATTAGCTTGAACAGACCGCGCGTACCTCGAAAAGTTTTATTCTTTACCAGTATGTTATCTTTGTTGGTGATCTCCAATTTCGCGTCACCTATATCCAATGTCCCGTCTTTAGCCAACATAGCGCCGAACGTATGGTATTGTTTCTTCCTGCTTGTATCAGACATTGAATCTAACTTCTTTAATAAATACTTTTTACCCATAGGACCTTTACTCGATATATTATCGCTCAATATACTGACGTCTTTAGTTGACTCGTGAACAGACGTTCTTCCATCATCTTCATCCGTTACATAGTCTGCTGATGTGTCCGTCAAGTCAGCGCCCGACTCCTGTTTAAAGGGTATTATGTCTTGCGCGTCACCGTCAGTCCATGCGTTTTCACCGAGTTTTTCAGATACCTTCTTTAACGGTTCTACTATCGGTTTGAACGTGATCACCAAGTATTTATCCCTTTCGCTTATGCCTAACTTCAAGGCTTCATTTTTTTTCTGATGGTATCGCTCAACACTTTTATTTCGTTTACCAACTTCCTCTGTTTCTCCATGTATTTACCTATCGCTTGTTATCCAGTTGAATAGCTGTATCGTAATGTTAATATTATTAATCGCTCTGCGAGTTTATTACAACGTATCTGTCAAATCCCAGTCTGTATCGACCTTCATCGATGTTACGCTCCTTATCGACGACTAGGAATCCGAAATGATTGTTCCACGCTGTAGAACATATCTGTTTAAAACTGTTGTATTCCATATCAGCACCTACGTGATCGTTGTATAATGTCTCGTTTTAGTCTCATCCTGCTTGAACATGATAATGAGATTGGCGTTATCTCGTAATAGGTGCTTAGGGATTTTGCTATAGGTTTGCCCTATGTAAATACAATCTATCATGTTATTTCGCCCCATGGCAAAGTACGTGGTTATGTGATGATGTCTTTCCGAGCTAACGTCATCTAATAAAAATTCAGAATACGGTCGAGCTTTACTTGGTCCCATGATTTCTTCGTTTACATCAAATTTGAACCAATTGACGCCTGGCACCTCGGATATAACCTTTTCCAAAAGTAGATACTTTGGTTGGTTGTGCGACTTGGAAAATATGTATACATTATTGATTCGCAGTCCGTTAGCTTGCGTGGGCAGGTTAAACACTACGTTTGTTTTCCCGCAGTTGGATGGCCCCGAGACTATGCATCTTACATTGTCAGGAAGTAATGCACCGTGTTTCCCTTCACTGTGGGTGGTTTTATCAGCAGTCAGAAGATCTATATTTTTAACAACAAATTTATCCTTTTGCTCCAATATTTCCATTTCTTGCCTGCTTACAGACTCATATTATACTGTACATCCGTTATTAGATTAAATCTTTTTTATTTATCCACGTATCCTGGCTGCGGTCGAAACCTAACCAACGCACAAGAACTTTGTCGCCCCTTCTGCGGAGCATTTTCTCAACTAAATATACGTTTCCAACTGTAGACGGTGATAGCTCGTGCCCGTAGAAACCACCTTGTATGATATCCCCTTTGTGATCTTTCAAAAGATAAGTCTCAGGAAACGTCGGTTGTATCCTGTAAACTGTAAACACTTCATTCGGAAAATAGGTAGGCATCCTTTGGTAAAAACGCGCTTGTGTTTGCTAATACGCACTTAATCACCGAGGAAAAACCTTTTCGGCATTCGTTTTTCCGTATGCGGTTTTGTTTGCCGGACTATACGATCAAACACCTTTCGTTCGTTTTTTTTATTAACGTCTACAGGTTTCACGCCGATAGTCCTGTGTACCGTATTATTGTATTTGTTTATCAAAACAGGTAATACGTCATGCCAGACGTATGATCCTCTTTTTGAGAAAACCTTGTACATCTTACTCTTTAGCGTTCTATTGAAACGTTCTATTATTGCAGCTTTCATTTCGCTCCTGCTAGAGTAATGGTTGATACGATATTTCTTCATTAATTGTTTGAATGGATTATTGTAAAATTCTTTACCGTCATCCGTCTGGAGTTTCTTAATTCTCTCTTGAAGCAATAGCCCCTCTACAGCATTAGCAACGTTTTCCGAAGACTTGTTTTTTAATGGAATAGCGTGCGCAATTTTAGTAAAACAATCTATAAGTGTAAGTATGTAATAAAAACCTTTAAGTACAGAATTATATGTATAGCGGCGTGCCAAGGTCGCTTCAAGGTTATTATTTACTGGATCTATAAGGTAAAGGGAAAACTTTTACAGTCCCTGTCATTGGTTGTTGAAATAAAAATGTTGCATCAAACTTGGGGAATCTATAAAACTCCTTAGTAGGAATACATAGACCCTTTTTTATATAAAATATTACGGCGTTTCGCCGGGAGGCTGTTTCCTAAAATCTGAAGTAAAAATTAAAAATGCAAGGCTAGGTTCAAAGAACAATCATTTAGGATGTTTTCAGTTATATTATCTTCTGCCAGAATTACCAGAACGCCTTCTATTTTGTAATAGAGCGATACTAAATGAAAAAGATAGAAGACGTGCTTTGGCCATTGTACTATGGGCTATGGTTTCAATTGAAAATGTATTACGGGATGTTAGGGAAGGATGTTTGTTTTAGGCGAATGTGTAACAAGATTTGGTTCATGTCAAAGAAAAAGGATCTTCTGGTGATATCTAAAGTAACTAATAATGATAGGGATCCACTTCATAGAATAAACAAAGCGTATCAGAACATTTTGGAAATTAACAAAACTTTCATCGGGGGAAATATTGAGAAAAAGGAGGAATCAATCATGACAGTTGTGTAAAAGAATTATAAACGAGACTGAAAATTGTTGATTAAAAAAAGAGAAAAACCGATTACATATAATCCACTGAACGACTGATTCGATACGTATTTTAAAAAATGTCGAGAGCAGTAAACAAACGTTTTGGTATTTAAAAAAAAAGTATTTGATATTAGAAATATGTATCATGTTTTAATGAAATATACACAATAGTCCACCAATGTACGGATTACTAACATCCCACTCATTTAACTTCAAAAATAATCATTGTAAAAGAATATTATATCAGCAATAACTAAATAAATCGAACAATTGTTTATATAAATACTAATTTACCAAGCGAAATACAGTAATCATTATGAGCTATACCTGCATTGATCTTGTCAGTGACAGCCCTTGGGCGTAGCACACTAAGCTGGCGTTTGTAAAGAGAAATTCGAACCACTAATCATCTCTTCCAGCAAAGTTATATCCATCTCGTTTACTAATGCTAAGCTTTATTAGTTTTTTAAAATAAGGATCTGTATTTTCACCTAACTATATTAAGATTAAACCACTATAAATGGAGGAATTCGTGCTTACTGTTAATCATTATATAAAAGTGTTACATTGGGATCAGGACAACAACGACTGCATTATTTATTTGCGTTCTACAAAACACAGTGTTTATTTTACAAAATATGTTTATCTTTAACACTAAATAGTGTTTTTAATTGGCGAACAGTAGTTCTTTGTTTGGATGCACTTCCGTTTGGACAGGCGACTGGTATTTCAGCGATTTGACGATCGATTGGTGAGTAGAGTATTTGGAGGGCTATTGTCGCGTACAACTTATGGTCAGTGGCGATGTATTGTGTCGGTTGCGGCGTTTTAACTGCAGATATCACAATGAACCCAATGTCACAATAATCGATAATATTATTGAAATAATAATTAGGTTATAAATTTATATAGAATAAATGTGTGCGTATATTTTGATAACCAAGCTACCATCTACAGGGGGAATAGCTAAAATGGAGTTTCAAAACAAACTAAAGTTATTTCGACTTTAAATTTAGAAAGGTGGCTCAAAATCCTATACTCGAAACTTCTAACACAACAATCCGCAGTGGCCTAAACAGTTTATCATTTTTCCGACCAATTAACGGAATACCACATAAAAACATTCATAGCAATAAACCTAATAACGAACGTAAAAGTCCAGATGAATCACAATAAAAATTTCAATATTGCTACAAAATATATATATATATATATATATATATATATATATATATATATATATATATATATATATAGATACTAACAAGTTTAATACGTTATAGGTTTATGGTAACTTATCTGTAGCTATTTTATGCAGATAATTTTATTATTGGCTATCACAAATACTTTCATAATTATTCAACAATTATATTTTCCTAGTATTTTCAACAACCTACGGTTTGTGTGATGAATACATTTTTATGGATTGCATGCATTATTAGACTGGATGACTTAACTCTTTTTATTTACAAATATATAACTAACTTCTTTACATTTTGCTTGTTTCTATTTGTATTGAAGTAACCCTATTTTATTCTTTAAGACGATGATAACTTTATTGGTTTCTTGTAAACGAAATTTCCTTTAAGTTTTAATTCTACAAATCATTTGTCTTTTTAAGAATTTTACTAATATCCCAACCGCTGACTCCTCACACCTTTTATAAAGTACATAAAAAACTTATTATTGAGAGTCTAAAGTCTTTAAATCATAAGTTTAATATTTTATTTTATTTAAAGTACCACGGTATTTTACGTTAATGCGTAAGTTAATAATTTTTTATTAAGATAAGAAGTATCCTATTACGTCATTGTGGCTCTGATAGCTTTTTGTATATTGTTAGTATAATTGGTAAACTGATATGTATAGGTATTTCTGTAAACTTGTTTTTCTAAAGGTTTTTCATGTTATAATTTTTCCGGTTACACCCGTAAATACATTTATTTCTACATGATCAATTATTTCACTTCGTTAACGCATGGATGAGCCCTACAAATTCTAAAACTTACGTATTTCAAAAGAAGGTTTATCAGGTCATTCGTTAAGTATATTTGTTGATTTTTTACAATTTCTTTCCTAATTTATTATTCAATTCGTAAGAAGTATTTTCCGAATTAAAGTTTCTCCTGCGGCCACTTGAATACGTTATACGTCGTACGTCTCGTGGACATTATTGAAAATGTAATTTGCAACTTATACTCTTTAAAATCCAAGTTGTGCAATAAATATTTTAGTTCCTACACAATATTACAAACAAAATCACCCCAAATTCCAAATTCCTAGTGTTTATATTTGAAACTAGTGAGTACAGTTTCGGCGCGGTGGCTGTTCGTTGATCATGCAGACATGGAATCGTGATATATATATATATATATATATATATATATATATATATATATATATATATATATATATATATATAATTATGTGTGTGTGTGTGTGTGTGTGGTCGTAGTAATAGATGGGAAAGCGCCATAGCCTGCCAAAGCTAGACCCTGGTATTCACTCAAAAACATTATCTAAAATATACTTTAAACGACCATATTTCAGAGTAGAATGTGTTTACAGATTCCCCTGTAGTAACATATACCCAAATGGGAAAACTAAGTTAGGAATATCAGTGTTACGAAGTACTTGCAATGTGTGTTTAAAATTATTTAAATGAGATACGGTTTATATAAATTATTCCATAAGCTTTTCAAAGGCGCAAACGTTTACATTAAACGTGTTCAACACTTATCCACAGTAGGTACTTTCTTGAATAGACATATTTCGAATTGAGGCTATATATATATATATATATATATATATATATATATACATACTTATTTACAATAAAAGTCATTTCATATATAAACTTATTTAAAAATTTACTCAAAATAGTTTGAGCCAGAAGCATATGCACTAGGAATGGTGGGACGAAAGAAAAATAAATTGGAAAACCTTCAGGATAGAGGCGATTATCCTAAAGATTGCTTTCAGAATGCATGGTAAAAGTTCTAAGCAGATCCAAATGTCTTGCAAATGTAGCGGTGACGCTTAGCAAAGAGGGTTTACTGGGTAGGGCGGAATTGAACTTTTAAAACTGAACAGAGGTCAGACAAGATGAAAGAGAAGTGCCATGAGAAGACGATTTGGTAATTGTATGGTGAAAGTAATGTGTTAAACGGTTAGGGTAGAAGCAGATGTCCTGAGAAGTGATGAGTGAACGATGGGTGAACAAAGAACCACTTAGGATTAAAGTAGGTATTTCGAGGATTGGAAGCTGGAACAACAGGACACAGACCTAGTCACTTGGAGCAGAGGCATATGTCTTAAATATTGCTGTGAGGAAAAGATAAATGTTGTTGACAGGAGAAATTTGCCTGCCCGGAAGTAGATGCTCTGAGAAATGACGTCTGACGGATCATTTAGGTAGATATTTTGAGGATTGGTTGGTGAAGAACTTGAGACAGAAGAAATCACATAGGAGAGGCGCTGAGGTTATGACCGTTAAATGCTAATTGGATGGGAGGCAAGTAAAATTGTTTTGGAAAGATCGAGATGACATAATCGTTCGGATGGTTAGTAAAATTGTTTTGGAAAGATTCAGATGTCTTAATCGTTTAATGTTGGTCGGATAGGACAGAAGTGAAATTGTTTTGAAAAGATGCAGTTGTTTTAATCGTTGAATCCAGGTCGGATGGGAGGAAAGTAAAATTGTTTTGAAAAGATAGATATGTCTTAATCGTCGAAAGCTCGTTGGACAGAAGAAGAGTAAAATTGTTTGGGAAAGATGCAGATACACATTCATTGTAACAAAAACAAAATTTAACTAATTGTTCACCTTCAGGCTATTGTCATAAGAATAAATTAAACAATTCCTAATAAATATCTTTTATGTCACTAAAACGTATGAAACGAGAATCCTCAATTATCGTCCAGAATCCGATAAAATGTATTATGTATAATTTATGGTTTCAGACAATATTATAGCCTAAATACAAACGAAAAATTATTACGGCGGAACAATCAAAACGCGATCGTAAATATGTTATCATTCTTTATAGGTTTATGGGAAAATATTGGGCTGCGCTCTGCCAAATGGACGTGTTATGACTTCATTTGATAATACGATTTGTTTATTGCGGGCCATATCGTGAAACACAATGCCATTCTGAACTACGAAATAGACATGATTGCTTCTCTTGCACATGAGACGACCGTAATATCTGTCCAAAGCCTTTATTAGCAAACAATCGTTTAAATCAAACACGTCAGTAGTGTGAGTAAGACAGATAATAAAGCATAATGAGTATTAGTCCTCCATCAGAGCAAGCGAGGTTAGAGATCTATGTCTAACTGGAGTCATGACAGATAAAGTTAGATAGTAAAGCATATTGATTATTTGTCCTCCATCAGAGCAAGCGAGGTTAGAGATCTATGTCTAACTGGTGTCATGACAGATAAAGTCCGATAGTAAAGCATGATGATTATTTGTCCTCCATCAGAGCAAGCGAGGTTAGAGATCTATGTCTAACTGGTGTCATCATAGATAAAATCAGATAGTAAAGCATAATGATTGTTTGTCCTCCATCAGAGCAAGCGAAGCTAGAGATCTATGTCTAACTGGTGTCATGACAGATAAAGACAGATAGTAAAGCGTAATGATTACTTGTCCTCCATCAGAGCAAGCGAAGCTAGAGATCTATGTCTAACTGGTGTCATGACAGATAAAATCAGATAGTAAAGCGTAATGATTACTTGTCCTCCATCAGAGCAAGCGAAGCTAGAGATCTATGTCTAACTGGTGTCATGACAGATAAAGACAGATAGTAAAGCGTAATGATTACTTGTCCTCCATCAGAGCAAGCGAAGCTAGAGATCTATGTCTAACTGGTGTCATAACAGATAAAATCAGATAGTAAAGCGTAATGATTACTTGTCCTCCATCAGAGCAAGCGAAGATATAGATCTATGTCTAACTGGTGTCATGACAGATAAGGACAAGAATTACCTAAAGAGTCGGTCACACATGGTTATTTATTATGAATCCTTTGAAGTAGAGAAAATACCTTTTGCTGAGTAGAATTTATCTCTTAACGATATCTGATAGAAGAATAGTATTGTAAATAAGAGATTCGCCCTAGAAAGTATTCTTTCCGATCAGTTCACATAATTAGTTTACAAGCAGATCTAGTATGCTGAATGAGTTGCAAGCTGAAGATTTAAAGGAATAAAATTATTACTGAAAATTAGTCTTCCTTGGAACATTAAACGACCTTTTGTAAGAAATTCTGTATCGTCAATGTATGGAAATAATAGCTAAACATTGATAAACGAGGAACAAATAAAAATTACATCAATCGTAACATATACTTGTTTAGAAATTATTCAAGCAAATAAACCTATAATAATGAACAATGCCATTTAGCTTACAACGACTAATAATCAATTTTCACTGAATAATTATAGATTCTTAGGACTTTTTGTTCTCTTAATATTAAAATTATTTAAGATCAGTTACGTTAGCTTTTATATTCTCACAGGTCTCATTATCGGGATCATCCTCTAATGAACAGTGGTGGAGTATAATAGGTAGGGATTATATAACGAATATTGATTGAGAAATAAATAAGAATTAAATGGTAAATCTATAATTATTTCACTACGAAATCCTTCACTTTGCCTGTACAAAAAAATTAAAAACCGATCGTCTTACTCGTGTATGTGAGATTTTCTCCAGCTGTTCCTGTCGGTGTATTAGGATGTTTATTTGCACTTAACTCCCATAAATTTACCACTTACTTTACAATCCTCTTTCTTTACCTTTCTATTAGTTTCATTAATCTGCAATAACTTTAATTAAATTTTCTCTTAAGATGTCTTAATAAATAAAAAAATTAGTCTTTTTTATTACTTTCTAAAATCTCTCTTAATATAATTCATCCCTTATTGTAATTCGAACTTTACGAGCCTTTAAAACAAATATGAAATTCCTTCAAGTTTATAACTTATTCATCTTTACTCGATGTACTTCCCTCTGGATATCAGGTGTTCTATCTACCCTAATGGTATTTCAGCCGAACAGTGTTTAATCTGCTAATATTCTGCCAACGGTTTTAATTTCACAGATATTAGAAAGTTCTACACTAACAAATATGTTGACAATACCAGATGCTATACGTGTAACACTATTCTTTACAATCGTTATATTTCGGAACATAATAATGAACCCTAGTGCATCCTGATTAACCAAAATTGGTGATTTACAACAATAAACTGAAAACATTTGTTATCCTCTCTTTGTCGACTTACGCTTCAAAATATCTCACCTAATATAGCTGAACACTATATACTAAATTTCCTTTATGCGCCAAATTTTATTATAATATATATATATATATATATATATATATATATATATATATATATATATATATATATATATATATTATAATAGGTCTCCTGTGTGTTTTCAAAATGTGTCTATTTTTACACTGTATTATTATTTTTTCATTTCTAAAGTACAAACTAAAATTCATTATAATTTGAAGTTTTACCATAAAAATGATACGCATTAAACAAACGATTTTAATTACCGATATATTAATTAAATATTGATGGTAAATGGATGTTCGTGGTATACATTCTAGAGAATGTAATATTCCGCCTCCAAAAATCAAAGAAATATATTTTTCAAAACTAAAAATAATAAACCTACGCTTCTGCATTCAATACCACGACAATACATTTGGTTTTTCTTTGTCGTTTCTCAATTCCTTGTCAATCAATTACGTTTCATACCTTAGTGTAGTAAGAATTTGTTTTTAAAACTAAAAAATAATTTTAAAAGCTCAAGTTGATAGCGAGTGTGGGGTGATCTGTTACTCTTTTTTAAAACTATTTCTCCAAATTAAAACAGTTTGTATAACGTAGTGAAAAAATTACATTCATGACAGAATAAAATATTATTGAAATTGTGAGATATAATATTCTGATAGTTTTCATAATATTATCAGCTATAGAGAACAAGCAAATTTTATTCTGAAATTCTAATATATTGAAAGCTCTATTACACAAGCAATAGAATTATTCTATTCTGCAACCTCTAATAGAACTTGAAGATACGGAGGAAAACACTCCAAAGTAGGTCGGAATATAGACCAGGGATATGCTTTGTGAGGGGGGGGGGGCGGATTTGTAAGAACGGTCTGTTAGTAGTTACAGTGTGATAAGAATGCAATACATATTTTGTTATTGGGCGATAACACTGTTCGCCTATCCGTCTGTAATCTTTACCTTTATGCTATATCCAAACAATGTATATTTACTATAATATTTAATTCAAGCAAAACTTAGTGGAATATATTCTCAAGATAAGTTATTGTTTTTCAGATTAGAAAATGTTAAGATATTATTAAATATTTATTCATCAATAAAACCTATTTTTTAAAATCGGATTTTTTCTAATCAAAAAAGACATTTTAAAATATTAATTTTCTTTACTTTTTTTGTTTTGAATAATATGAAGCTAAACATATTAGTAATTTAGTAGCTGTGTAATAGTATATGTGTAAACACATATTACATTCCTTTGGGTTTACACTTTCCTATAAACTTTAAATTATTTTGCACTTTGTGGTATCTTAAAGTTTTTTACGTATACTAGGACAAATAGAATTGAGTGGCAATTTTGTGTTCCCTAGATTAGTATATCTTGAGGTTCACAATGATATTTAGCCGAAGTTTATATATGTTTACGATGCGATTTAAATATGTTCACTGTCATCTCATTAAATATAGTTCCTTTAGAAAAGCATTAGTGGTATTATATTGCGTTGACCTAGCATTGACCTTAATGTTAGTGGATATGGACTCCGTCTGCTGATAGCACTTTAATGCTGCATTGTCAATTAATCACTGTCATGAATGTGTGCCATATTGACTTAACGTAGAAAATACATAACCTACTGTAATGTGTCGAGCTATAGATCTTTATATAGACACTGGGAACTTCATTAGTGTGATGGATAGATCTGTGGTTCTTAATGACTAGACACGTTTTGCCGAGATAAATGTTATATATATTTTGACTTACGGTTCAGCATCTCCAGTACAGATATAACACTTCTAAGACCTTCTTCTGCTAGACCTATAACACAATGTTTAGGAATCTCTAACGTCTCTCGACTAAAATGTATTACTTTTAATAACACTTCCGGAATTTCTTTTCCTATTCTACTAATTACTATGGCTACTCTTGCGCCATGTATTTTCAATTCTTCCGGCTCAACGAGAACTATTTCGGGAACAACTTTTCTCTCTTTTTCTACTTCTAGGCGTCCCTTAAGAAGTACTTCCGACATAGGAGGTAAAGATTGCACCTTTGTGGTCATAACACGAAATGATGCTGGAGTGTTTGGCAAGATCACGGAATCATTACCGCTTGGTTTGGAATAGAGTTGATCAGGCTCAAAATTCCTTATTGGCGATTTCGATTTCACACTAGCCTCGCACGTAATTCCATCTTTTTCTCCTTTAACAAGATAAACACTGTTATCTGAGAACAGTTTACCTGTAGCTAAATCCAATTTAGCTCCTGTGCGTCTTAAAAGATCCATTCCCAATATACCGTCATATAACATGTCTATTGATGCTACTAAAAACTCATGGGAAAAATCACACTTCCCCTCTAAATTTACTAAAACCCTTTCTTTGCCGTATACTCTTAACTCGTTTCCTGTTACACTTTTGGCTATAACATTATTCGGATAAATTTTACTACGACTTATGCCTTTCTTTATGATCGATATGGTTGCACCTGTATACACTAAGAATTTACAAGGTTTTCTTCCTATAATTACATCTATAATAATGTGACCATCTACATTATTATGGACTAAACTAGTTACTGCATGCGTCTTTACTCCCAGTTCGACAGGTTGGTGCTGTTTCCCGCCGAACCTTGCGCGTTTGGGTGGTTCTTTCGGCTACGACAATCTTTAGCTATGTGTCCAAACTTATGACAGTTGTAACATTCAATCCTTTTACCATCGTAGGTCTTCTTTCCAAAATAATTAGGTTCCTTGAAACTATTTTTCTTTTGTACCTGGACTCTACAATTTCGCGATATGTGCCCATTTCGGTTACACTTAAAACATGTCACTTGCGTGAGAAAAACGCTCTTATGTGGGCTCTTTTCATAACCATTTAATGGTTTTCTAGCCTCAACTGCCGCTACTGTGACAGCTAATTGAATTGCCTCGGCCATGCGGTATCTCACTTGCTGACCTACATTACCGAGTAAACCATTGGTATAAGCAGCTAACATTCTACGATCCGCTTCTTCGCGAATTATTTTCTGCAATTCTGGATTGTCCACTTGCCTAATAGTTTTTGCACAAAGACGTTTACAGTGGTCTGCGAAAGCTTCAGGCGATTCGTCTTTGAATTGGATAGCATTTTGAAGCGCAACATATTGGAATTGATCCAATTGCTTCACTCTAAACCGTTCAATAAAAGCATCTTTGAGTGTTTTAAATGTTACATCGGTATGTTGTAGCTCGGGGTTACTGTTTAGAAACAAGGCAGCTGATCCCTTTAATTTCAGTTTTAATAAAGATACTTTATCCTGTTTATTCCAATTTCCTACCTGGGCTGCTCGCTCGATGTTATCAAAAAATTCACTAACTGGTATTGGTCCATCACCTCGCCATGCGTCTATTAAATTTGCGGTAGTTAGGTCTTTAATCCTAGTAGGGTTTACAACTAATTTTAACTGTTCGGCTTGAATTTTTAATTGTTCTTTTGATTTTACAAGAGCCTGTCTAAGTTCCTGCACTTCTTGTGCCGATGCTATTTTAAAAGCTTATTTTATATTTTAGATAATATTTATTTAATTACTTGGCTGGGCGATAGTGTGTGCGTTACCAAGTATATTAGCAAAACACCAAAACAAGGAAAAGTTACAAGACTGATTATCTTGGTATATGAAGATAAGGATTACCTCGGTTATCAGGCAAACCACAAATCCAAGAATGACATAGGCTATCAGTGTTATAAACATGTAGCCTTGATAATACTTTCCTATCTCTCTTTTTTTTAATAATAATATTTGTCTTCAAATTAATTAAAATATGCTATCTCTAGCTTAACCAATTTGACTCTGATAACATTCTCTTCATCAGTATATGTGGAGTAACCATTTATGTGTCTCTCAATTATTCTCTGAATTAAGTTTCTAAGCAAGGTAGAACTACCTTCTAATAAAATATCAGGGTCAGAAACAGGAAGATAATATATAGGTCGAGAAGTCATTGAGTTTTAGGAATATCATAGGTGTGGTCTTCGGGATTAGAATTAGAACTTTCAGGGACAACTGACAACTTAGCAAACTGAACGGGCCTAACCGGAATTGTTACAGGTTTAGGACTAGGAGCTGGACTAATGTGTTTATAATAGGCAGTAATGTTTCCCAACCTAGTACCAATTTTCATAAATAAATCTGGGGCTATTGGTGTTCTATTTACTATTTGGCCTGAAGGGCTACCAAAATTTCTTCTATTATCCATACAACTATCATCAAACTTTCTCTTCTTTTTATTTATGTTACCCATGCACATACGACTTTTAATTTAGTACTAGTGCACATAAATGAGTTCTGTCTATTTCTAATTAAGTAATTTATTGACTAAATTCTATAAGATTGATTATCATATACCTTTAATTACAACAATCAAAATTCCAAAATCAAAATTTCAAATTAATTACTTTGACCATTTACCATATTATGCCACAGACTTCCCAACACACAAATGAAGTAATGAAATCCGTAATTATTACAACGGACATTATCCCACCGCTGCCACCAATTTGTAATGTGTCGAGCTATAGATCTTTATATAGACACTGGGAACTTCATTAGTGTGATGGATAGATCTGTGGTTCTTAATGACTAGACATCGTTTGCAGAAATAAATGTTATATATATTTTGACTTACGGTTCAGCATCTCCAGTACAGATATAACACTTCTAAGTTAACAAAACATAATACAAGTTCAACTAACTATCTAACAAAATCTACTGACAAAATCTGTCTTGACTCTCTGACTCTCTTCTTGAGGGCTCAACATGAGGTTTTATATGGGTTCTCCCTCTTGTTCTTGTTTTACTCTTGGGTGTGAGTTTTGACAGTCCATGTGGACTCTAACTCTAACAGGATTGGTTGGAATTTATCTTATTACTTTTAATTGGATGATCCTTCTCCAATCAGCTGTCTTCAGAGATCCTCTCTAAAGGTCATCACATGTCCACGTGAAGGATGTTTTGGTTAGATAAACATTTTTAGTTGTGGCTGAATGTGGTTGATGAGGGTTCCTCAGGATATTGTTACAGGAAACTTGAGAAACTCTAATCTAACCACCAAGACAGATTATCTGGCACTACACTACGCTTGTCAGTATTAACAGCTGATCACCTTCTGCATTCGCTCAATGAATTACTAGTATAAAAATTTTTAATCATAATAATTTGTAACCTCATTATGTAGATCGCAGACAATTAGGATCAATATTCATTAAAACCTTACGTTTAGAAAGGACCTTTTAAAATATAGACTACTATTAGGAATAAGCAAATACAAGTATATATATATATATATATATATATATATATATATATATATATATATATATAATTAATAAATTAAACATATTTCAAAAATAAGAATAATTTTAATGAATATATTTATTCAAAGCTTTTCGCCGATAAAATAGTACCAGCATCTTCAGGAAAATAATTATCTAATTATAATAATAAAATATATTATAATTTAATATTATATATACATATGTGTGCGTGTGTGTGTGTGTGTGTGTGTGTTTGTTTGTGTGTGTGTGTGTGTGTGTGTGTGTAAATATATATATTTCTTCAACGAAAATCGTACTTTTTAGAGACATTAATTCTGTGATTCTTTTTCTAACTATTGTAATTTCTAAATAATATTTACAGTTCTGTTTCGCCATATAATCATATATATAAAATTATTCTTAAGGTCTGATAAAACGTTCGGAGTCGTAATAAAAGTTTTTAAAAGCCATTTAGAACACAAAATAAATTAAAAGCAATGTTAAATTTATATTCTGTCTAAAGTTTACATTTTATCCGGAGCTAACAATTGACCTTGTTTCAGATTAAAATGCAAGTTTCAGACCTTCACAGGCAAAGTTTAGTGCGGTCATCCACAGACATTCTAACCAATCTGAGCCAAAACAGTAGCGCCTTACTCAAAATTCCTTTCCTTGGGCTTTGTATTTAGGTGATACTAGTTTCATTTCAAATAGTTCTGCCAATCTAGTTATTAAAAATGGTGATGGAATTGGATGACTATCTTAAACGAGTAGTAGTATACGAATATAACACAAATATTGAATCATATTACTAGAATAATTCGAGTAACTAACGTCTGATACTTATTATCGAAAATTATCGACTCCAAAGTCACTTTTGTAGAACAGAAGGGAGAAAGGAAGAAACTTACAGGGAAGATTCATATGTTCTTACTTATTGTTTTGGCGAAAGGAAGACCAGAGGAAGCTTACGACAGAGGAAGATGACCTGAGATTAGTTGCTGGATTGCAGACAGGCAGAAAGAGAAATCAAGGCAAAGGGGAGATTTCCTGATGATTGGTAATTGAAGGGAGGATAGACAAGGGGAAACGTTCAAGATAGGGATAAATTATATGAGAATTTGATACTGAGCAGAAGTGAGAGAGAGACAGAGAGAGAGAGAGACAAAGAGAGAGAGAGAGAGGGAGAGAGAGAGAGGGAGAGAGAGAGGAATAATTTTACAGGGCAGATGTATATGCCCTTAAGATTGTTTACTAATAGAAAGATAAGTAGGAGGTCAAAAGTATATGATCTGACGACTGTGTTGAAAAGTAGACAGACAGGAAACAAATTCAAGGTAATATAGAGATATCCCGAAGAATGTTTGATAAAAAGAAGAAATCAATAGACACATAACTGATAACTCTATTAACAGACAATGATACATTATGCACTGCAGATTTAAAAATGCAAATAATAGGTAAGAGTTTTCTAATGGATATAAAAAGGTCTTAATTCTTTACAAAACCCCACATCCTTATTATATCTTCATATTTAAATTAAACAGGTTTATACAACGGTGTTTATTAAACGGGAACTGTGAATAAGCATTGTAAAACTGGATAAGCTCTGTGTGATTAGTCATTTTCTTCCTAGTTTTTTCCCGTAATTATTACCTATGAATCCAACCTATCCATGAACAGGCTCAAAGTTTATAACGCTCTCCCAACATGTGACGTTGACATTTGTGTTTATGTTTCACCTTAGGTTTTTGATAAAATTACTTCACCACAAGTTACCCTCGTTAAATCGTAAACAGAAATTTAATTTGTGAGAAGAGTAACATAAAAACGGAAAAATAAAGTTCATTTATTAAGACATAACTGTGAATACAAATAGGTCTATGTTTATTATTGTATGCCTATTTTACACTAAATGACTGATATCTGAAAGAATTTTAAATGTTGCCGGCCGTAAACATTTATACGCTAGCTTCCAACATCAATCAGCTGTTATTGGATTGGTCATCAAAAGAAACACGTTTGCTTTATTGCACGACATGGCTGCTGACCAATACAAACATGTAAAACACATCCGTTTGTGATAAATGTAGAATATTAAATTTGCAAACTGAAGTAAATTGTGTACAAGGAATAATAAAACATTCTAAATACACAGCTAAAACATCACAAACACAAACGCATAAAGGTTACACACAAAATTACATATACAACCTGTTAAAGTCAACAGTCTATGTCTTACACGTTGTTTCAAAGAATATTGTCTATACTATATATATATTATATACATGTCTAGAAAATAGTTGATAACCTACATAACCTATACATTTGAAAGGGCTTTTCCTTTAAAAGGGCGATTATGGTCTTCGCTTTGGAGGCTTTACATACGGCCAGTAAAATGTAATATTCATTTCGTTTTGAATTGTTTTTTAAACATATTCTTGTACGAACATTTTTCAAAAACGAACGTACTTCGTATAATGTAGGTGGTATATCACATTTTATTAAAAAAAAAAAATTTCAAAATATATTTAGAATATATTTTGATAAGTAAATATAACACTTATAAATGAGATGTATCTTTTTCAGGGCAACAGTGTACCTAAGTTAGTGAACCATGGTGATCCAAGCTAATTTCAATATTATTAAATTTATATCTGTCGCTTGATGAAACCTAACCATTCAATTATAGCTCCAAACCTTTTTTTATAACCTATTTTATCCCAAGGGATTCCACTTGTGGAAGTTAAACTATTGTATTTCCTCCCTACTCAGAGTGCATCATACAGATTTCCATCTTTTTTTTCCAGTAAATGTTATTTAATAATTGTGTGAGGATTTCTGAGAGTAGCAGAGACCATGGTTAAAGAATGAATTAACGGGTAGTTTAAAGTACATATTTTTCAATAAAAGAGATGTATCACGCAATGTAAGCTAAACCCTAAGATTGTTTGAATACGTTGAGAGTTAGTAAATTTGCGTTCTTCTAGAGTGTTACAAATAATTCTTGCTTTAGTAAAGATACAAAATCTATCTACAGATTCTACATGTATGCTTCAACAAAGACCTTTATTATATGTTTATTTTTGCAAAATATATCCGAATATGTTTCACTGCATTAAAACAAGTAATACAGAAAAATAATGTTTTTATGTCAATCCCTACTGAGGTCGACAATCTAAAATTGTATTTGTTATTTTTTATTTTATAATTACTATTAATATAAATATGATTATATATGACAGAATCAAAGAATTAGGTGGCAAAATAGAAAGCGAATATCCTTGACATTTTCCTCACTATACACAATATGATGCTGATCTGTATGTGTTTGTTACTATTTATTCGGTTTTCTTTTTGTTTATAATTTATGAAGCTGATGGTGGTCTATAACATCTCATTATATCAATCTCTTGTAATGCTTAATTATTGCTGCGAGTTACCTTTTTTTATAGTTTCATATATGTATACTGTATATATATCGCAATATGTTTTCTTGTGTATTAATAAAGAACAAAAGTCAAAATACAAATACAAGAATTATATTTGAATTTACAATTCAAAGCTTTTCGTTGGCTAACAGTACCAACATCATCAGGAATATTAAACAATTTAGACTAGCTCTTCTACTATTGTTAGGTTCATCTCGTCAATGCTGGATGAGATTCTAGCGAAACGTCGGAACTGCAAATTTATGGACTGCAGAATGAACGGATGTACTCCAGATAGTAACTATTCATCATATTTTTCCATCCGTGAAGGAAAACGTATCAGCATATATATATATATATATATATATATATATATATATATATATATATATATATATATATATATATTTATGTATATATATATATATATATATATATATATATATATGTATATATATATATATATATATATATATATATATATATATAAATAAATAAATATATAGATAGATATATATATACAGTATAAATATATGAAACTATAAAAAAATGAGTATATATATATATATATATATATATATATATATATATATATATATATATATATATATGAATATGTACATAACGAGATCGTGAACTAATAGAAGGAATTTAATAATACTTCAAATTCTAATTTAATGTAACCTAAGATAGTTATACTAGTAGAAGATATTAAAAAGAAACTCAAGAGTGAACATTACCTGTTATAAACATAATTTAACTCCCCGATTAAAAGAACTATTTATTCCGCTGCAACAATAATGCTTCAATGGTTTTACATTATCTTTAGGAATATTTATTTTTGTACAAGATTTTACTTCTGGTGTCACATCTCGTTGAATGTTGACTAGAGATAAAAGTTTATTCCAAATTTTAAAAATTCCGGAAACAAGTTTATCAACATTCCGGAAATAAAGTAAATCACATATTTTATCAAACATCATAATTCAAATTCTACTACCACAGAATCTAATGCTTCAAATACTAATTTCATATAAGTACAAGATAGTTATAATAGTAGAAGATATTAAAAAGAAACACGAGAGTGAACATAACCTGTTAAATATACATAATTTAACTCCCTGATTTAAAGATCTATAAACTCCACTACAACTATAAGGCTACAATGCATTTAATGAATGTTTAGGAATAATTATTTTTATACTGGATTTTGCTTCTGGTGTTACAATTCGTTGAATGTTGAATAGAAATAATGATTTATTCAAAATTTTAAAAATTCCCGTAACTAGTTTAAAATAAATTATAACTTAATAACACATATTTTATCAAACATCATATTTTAAATTCATAGTTAATATAGACTGAAAATTAGTTTAAGAGATTATATTTAACATATTATTCTTTAAAGAGGTCACATTAATGTCAATGATTCTGCAAGAAATACAGCTGTGCAGCAGTTTTTGTTGTTATGGATTTTGATCTCTTGCTTGAATAAATAATTATTATCACAAAACGATTATTTTAATATCGATTTTAGAAGTGAGCAGTATTTATGTATAAGAACGCATCTATGAGTAGAGATAAAAATGTAAACCAACTGATACGTTCTTCTGTTGTAAAGAAAGTGATCCTAATATTCTCTTAACGTGCGGCAAAACAATCCAGTGCGAGTATTGTTAGTAGGTCTACACTGAAGAAATCCTTTTTTATAATACATTATCTGCAGAGCTCAATACAGCAGGTAAGGTCTCCTTATGGTTTGTTAGGTATGAGATTGCTGTGGCTCTTTTGACTTAACTCTCTTTTAAACTAGTTGATAATATTTTATTCTTACTTATTGATATTCCGAGACTTTAAAAATAAACAATTTGCTAAATTAAATGAAATATTATTTGTAAATACTATTTAAAAAAGTTTTTTCTTTCTTATTATATAGTCCCAAGAATACTGAAAATAATCTGAAATACAGATAATCTAGTAATATTTAGTTTAGTTAGCAGAGGTTAATTAAGTACGTTATCAAGCTGTTATTAAATTGAGATAATTTATCAATAGTGTTAAGAATAAAAATCTATATTTATTATATCATATAATTTAGGGTGTTTGATATTGAAATACCTAAACAGTACTGAGTATTTAAATCCTTAATATTGAAATTTTTTAAAATACTTTTTTTAAATTTGAAATTCCTGACTTAAAATAAATTAATATAACTGTTTTTAAGGAATATTATGCTTCTTTATAAATTACAAAAATCTGTTTTTTGAAAATTTATACAAAAATAGTAATAACACAATAACATGATACCTAATGGTTTTTATAACATTACAAAGTATATGAAAATCATAAATTTAAAATTTTATTTACTTTGATAATATTTAACGCGGTCAAGAAATCGGATATTTATATATTCTAAACAAGGGAAAGCGTTATTCCTAAACAGAGTATTATAGTGTTTTTTCTAATTGTTGGGCCACAGGTCTGGTGGGTTGAGGCAGAATACCTGGTAATTGGAAACTAAAACAACCGAGTGGTTAGAACATTTTTATATCATGAGAAGGGATCTCATGTTCACTTTTGTAAATTATTTGGTAAGAAAATAAGTTAAGCTAATGAGAATAGGATATTCGTGAGTCTTAGTGCTTAGCAAGTAATAACCTAGTAAACAGAGAAAAACATTTGGACCAAATATTAGGACGACAGAGCACTATAAAATGGAGGTAGTAAACAGGCAATTAAAAGGCATTTGTCACTGGATTATTAAAAATAATATGTTCCATTAGTAATGTTTTAACAAATAAATAGGAGCAGTACAATATTGATGTAGTTTTGATGTAGTTACCAATTTATTATACTAATTTATACAAAAAAATAAATGAAAAAAATGAAATAATATTATATTTATTAAATTCAAAAAAAAGTATATTACTATATTACATGTTATTTAAATAATGTTGCAAAAATTAATTCATTGCTAGATGAGTTGATTAGTTATGGATTGTATGTTTATAGTTGTATCTTCTAGCAAAATTACCTTCTAAAAAGCACATACAAATATTAAAATCCAAACGGTCTTTTAGGCATTGTAGAGTGAAAATACTTAGATAAGATTTGGGAAATAATAAGCATATTTGTAGTAGAATAAGGTCAAAGCTCCTAAACAATGCTTTATATAAAAAGTTTGTTCTACTGTCGATTTGTTCTGTTGTTACTAAAATTGTTTAGCTTTCGAGAGTGCATGAAGCTCTTTTAATAAGTACTAATTTGATAAAAAAAACTTAGAGCATTTTTTTAAATAAATATTCTTAGTAATATAATATATGTACAAGTAAAACAAATTTTATCGTCATCTATATACGCCCAAGGCTCTCCGAGCTTGTGAATGTGTACCCAATATATAAATATATGCCAATAGTAATGAGGTTGATAAAAACCGAAATATACATCTTTAGTGGGATATAATAGCATTTTAGAGCATACATTCACGTGGAAAATAGGCTCTTTTGTTAAAAAAATTAACAATTTTCTGTTCCAGCATGAACATTTTTGGGATGTTTATGGTTTTAGGGACTTTTTACAAGGCCTACGCAGGAGAATGTAAGCGACCAAAGGCAGTTGAATACTTCAAATTAGAAAAGGTAAACTCAATGGTTTCCTAATATAACGTAAAGCAGTGGCTTTTGTTACATGAAAAAAGAGCTTTTAGTGAATGTCCAAACGCTGATTTTCTCCCCCTATGTCGGTAGAATTTCTCCTTTTAGAAACTGTATATCTTTGACGACTTCCAGATGCCACTATCAGCTGTAGTCTTGACCACTTTGACAGCCCCCTCCTCTTCACCCCTTCAATTAAATTAACCTCCACCTTTAAATTAACACAAAGAAGGCCGTCGAAGTTACGTAAAAATTACTAACTATAAAATTTACTGGGTAATATATTATTTTTTTTTTAAGTTTTACTTTTACTTTGTTTTTTTAAAAATGAATTACCATTGGAAAATTTAATCCACTGTGGTAAAAGTAAACCGGATACTAAGATGAATGCTCTTTCTAAGGTCTCTTACTTTAAAAAAATGTTTGTTCAATTTATACACTCAAATATATAGTAACATCACGTTAGTTTTCTTGTCTAAATCATGGTAACTTAAGGAACAAAACTTACGATTTCGGGACGCAAGCGCCAATTTGGAGGGCAAGAGTCAGTTGTTGTTTATGGAAATATGTTGGTCAATAGGAAGGATCGATCAATCGGAAGTTGACTTTCTTCCACCTTTTTTAAAACGGAAAATGGAATTTCCATTTTATACAAACAATATTATGTGTTTCTGAAATGCATTTATAAAAAATAAAAATCAAATTGGAGGAACACAATTTTATATAGGATGTTGATAGTATAATAAAACGTAATAAAAACTATAGGATATAGATCATACACCAAAGTACAGAATAGTGTCACCGTCTTAAATGTCTTGATTAAAACCATTATTTATTTGAATAAACTCTAGTTTTAAAGTTTTGTTTTACTATGTTTTTATTGTTAGGCTAAGAAAATGCTTGACTGTAATCAGATAATACCTATTATTGCTTGAGATATATTGTTTTGTAGGACCTTAAAAATAATTTGGTAGCAATATAGGAATGACATAATTACATATACTGTATAAGAGACCAATAAAAGTTTAGGCTAAATTTATTTAAAGTTTAATTTATTACATATCATTAGAGTTCATCCTCGTCAAGAATCCATAAAGGAAACTTGTTTCTTCACTTCTCCATGCAAGAATATTATGAACAGCATAAACTTTCCTCTTTTGAACACGAATAAGTTGGTTTAGAAGAGTTTGTACAGTTTCTCGGTGGACTGAAGGTTTTTGGCATTTATTTCCACCTTCAAATCCTCCAGGAATGTAGAGTATTTTTCAACAGGTGCAGTTATATTTTTTAATTAGTAGCCTGCAACGTGCTTTATGTGATTTCACTTGTTTTTAGGTACTGCAATGTGTCGTGACCTTTGATTTGGGAGTTTAGTAAATTATTTGTAGATCTTCAGTACTAATGGTGATTTCCTCTACTTCTGAAAGTGGTTTATGTATTTGGTACTCATATAGTTATGCTAATGTAACGATCTAAATAACATTGTATAATTAACTTGTTAAAATATAATCTAGAACTTTCTCCACTTTAGACCGTTGGTGGACAAAGAAATCCTGGAGATTTTTGAAACTTGGCAAAATGTTATTTTCTATGGAATGAATAAGAACTTTAATATCGAGGATGTGTACTTGGTGGTCTAACAAGTCTTGCAAATGTTTCTGACAACTAGTCTCAAATTCAATTACATTAATTTAATCAGATTTCACCATTTTGTTCAAATAGCTATTTCCGTCGGCTAAACTTGAAGTTCGTGTTTTAATAACTTATGCTTTCTTCGAGTGTCTGTCATTATTGGGAATTAAATTTGGTTGCAGCAATGTCTCTTTGGATCTCTGTATGTTTCACTACGGAAATGATGACACCCAAAATACTAATTCTAGCAATTGGAGAGTAGACAGCTTTAGTTTTTATTAATTCATTCCATACCAAATAGCATTTAGCCCAATTTCGAAACTTTCCACATCTTCTCTGACCACCAAAACTCCAAAGTAGAGAAAGTTCTAGGAAATATATCTCAGCCACAAAATTATACATGGTTTATTACCGTTACAGTAACATATCTATATCAGTAAAAAATTCAGAAAGCACTTACAGAAGTAGAGGGAAATTAGCGTTAGTAGATAAGATCTACAACGAATTTACTAATGTCTCAAATCAATGGTCACGACACATTGCAGTACCTGAAAACAAGCGAAATCGAATAATAAGAAGCAGGCTACTTATTACAAAATATAACTGTACCTGTTGGACAAATACTTTACATATCTGGAGGATTTGAAGGGGAAAATAAATCCCCAAAACCTTTATTCCACCGAGCATTTGTAGAAACTCTTCTAAGCCATCTTATTCGTGTTCCAAAGAGGAAAGTATCTTAATATCCTTGCAAGGAGAAGTGAAGAGATAAGTCTACTCTACGGGAACTAGACGAGGATGAACTCTAATGGTATGTAATAAATTAAACTTTAAATAAATTTTGCCTAAACGTTTATTGGTCTTTATCTACGTGTATAAATTTAAAGAAATATTTGTTCTTTTCCAGAGACCTTAGAAAAAACCTTCATTTTAGTATTTTGTGTTTAGAAAATTTGAACATTTATTTTTTTATTTCCAGAGACTTTGGGAAGAACTTTAAACTTAGTACTCGGCTTACATTTACTGCAATGGGTGAATTTTCCAATGGAAATTCGCTAAAAGAATGTATATGTAAAACGTTTAAGAAAAAACTATCTCTACCTAGTAAGTATTATAGTTAGCCATTTTTTACGTAAATGCCACTATTGAAGCCCTTATTGGTGTTAGTTTTAAAACATTTTTCTTGGTTATTCTGTTTTTTAGCTAAAAAGATACAAAGGGTTCAGTACAGCGCGTTCTGCGCGATGATTTCCCCTCAACCCCTGGTGTGTCAACCTCGTGAGGGGGGAAATAGCCTACGATTTTAAAATCATTCTAGTAACCAGAACATTAATCTGAAATGAAATTGGGTTAGGTTGTAACGCAATTATTTTAGACATTAATTCTTTTAGAATATTTATGCGCAATTTATGTGACTCATATTTTAGATACAAACAAAATTAGCAGAGTGGCGCAATTTGTGTAACATGTCTTAATTTTTGTTGCAATAATTCTTAAGGAATATAATTTTCCTTAAGGCTAATGTTTAATACTGCAGTATTTGTTACAAAGTAAAATAGTTGACCTGAAAAGTCAATGTTTAATTGAAAATAAGAGTTATGTGTTCAATAAATAATTTAAGGCACAAATGTTGATTTAAACAAATCAAATTTTACTTTATCAAAAGAAAACATGTATAATATTACAAAAAATTACATTAATGAAATACAACGCTACTTACAGACTTTACAAATTTTACAGATTTAATTTTTATCAGAGCTTTACATGCTAAAAATCTATGGCTGAGGCATTGCCACTTTTCTAGATTGCTTTCCGTAATTAACCTACATTTAAATTCATCCTTTCAACTTAAAAATTTACTTTTAACCCCCCTTTAGATCCTGGACTATTTTCGATCTCACGATACTTATGGGTTCCGTGATTTCTCTTTCTTCAGGTCTTGTCTCCAATGATTCCCTTATTATTTTTTTATCTTTACTGATCGGTCATTCCTTTGTTTTCTCTTTTGTTGTTTATGCTTTTTTCAAGTAGTTGTTTGGCGTTTACCTAAAACCTTTTACTTTGAGTACTACACGGAACTTAGTCCCCAATCGCAACTTTAGGCATTTTCTTCCATTTATCCCTTCATAAATAAACCTGCTAATAATAAACGTTTGCTTAGAAAACGTAGGGCCCACATCTTATTTTTGGATTTTCAACCTTCAAATGTATTATTATTTGAATGCTAATTTCAAAACACATTCCCATTTCAATAACACAAAAATACCCTTCATCAACGTTCTGGTAACTTACAAATGCTGGTTTACAAATATTTAAGCCTTGTTAACTATCCATTATATTTTGTCATGCATTGTTTTTGTGAAATCTATATAAATATAATAGACAATGTTTACACCGAAAAGGAGAAGACAGATAAAAAAATATAGAGAAAAAACCGATTAGTCAGGATAATAAATAATTACAGCAACGGGTTTTAATTAGTGAAATATATACAAACATATATCAAAACAAAAATTTAAAAAAATTAATAATATTGTAAGAAACCAAATGGAAATACAAATTTTAAAACAGAAAAATAGAGCATGAATATAGGACGGTATCATTTGATATAGAAGATGTATATGGAATGTTCCAGTAGAAGATACCAGATAAATGTTTGATATGTTCTTACAACATACATAAATTGAAAAGAAAATATTATGTGAAGTGTTAGTTATAGCAGGTAGTAGTAATTCAATAACAGGTCTTTTAAGCCTAAAGATGGAATTTGTATCAAACACCGATTCGCAGGGTATTAATGTAAAATTTGTACATACACTATAACCTATAAAAATATGTATAACAATCATATTTGAGGTATTTCATAGACTATTCAATAAATATAATTAGAGGTACAAGAAAAAATATTGAATGTGAATATAAAAAGATATAAATTTAAAAATTAATAATATAAAAAAGATATAAATATTATACATGTAAATTGAAGTTCAAAATGGAAAAGAACAATATGGAATTACTAATTTTCTACACTTTAGTAGTTTATACAATAGGTAAATTAAAGTACAGAAAATAAATCTTTATTATGACAATGGGAAGAAGAATAAAAAACGTAATATAAAAATTAAAAACAAAAAAGTAATTACAATTAGAATTATGGTCAAAATATTAATCTACAGCTTAAGAAATATATATAGATACCAATTTTTAAAAATTAAACTTATAGTTAATATTGCAATGCGAACATCAAACATCATTAAATATAAACTACATATTGGTATAATGAAGACATTTGACAATTAGTAATACATTTTACAAATATGTAGAATATAAATTTAAATGCGTATGTAACGCAGTACATGTACGCCAAATACAGAGAAAATTTACAACTAGCTAGCTGAGAGTATAATTTCTACAAAGGAAGGCAATCAAACACTGAAAAATTAGAACTAGTCGGGTGAAATATAGGGACTATGTCAGATCGGTAAAACTGGGGCATGACTAGAAAGATATAGGCTATAAAAGCGAATCTTACGCTAGAAAAAAAGTTTCGAGTAGCCACAGAAATATGTGCATTTCATACCTATCGTAGATTCATATGTACGGTATTATTAGGGTATACCCCTCCTCATTCCTTCATATTAGGATATCGTAAGAGGCGTCCCTTTAAATTTAACGCAGGGTATTTTTTATGAAAGGTTATTTTTTGTCAGGTTTTTATTCGGGCTCTTGGTCCATCACTTACCGTATTGGGTCATTTCACTATCTCGTGGTTTTGAAATTGAGACGAAGTCAGCGTACTATAGCTTAACTACCTTGCGGGCTAGGAGGGTTTCGAGGGAATAGACCTCAACAGCCAAGAACGAAAAAAACAGAAGAGTTCGTAGATATTATTGTTTGATGAGCATCCTCCAAAACTCATTCAAAAAACTAATGTTACGACGGTAGGAAAAGCAGATAACTGTGAAACACACACATTTATATACACACACA